>JAGXJF010000933.1:0-282649 GCA_019208055.1 Stipa capillata
GACATGAAAGGGAGTTTCAGGTTTTGAAAAAGTAAGAAGATGGTTACAGCGAAGTTCGTGGTGTAAATGAAATGAAGTTTTATGATGTTTTGTTGGCTTCAATAAAAAATTTTTTATTTAAAATTGGCAGATGTATTCTTATTTAATAAAAAAACATTAGCCACACAGAAGCCGGCGCACAACTTACCGCAATGTTCTATCGTCCGTCCCTTTGCCAACCGGTAATTTGAAGAAAATTACGCTCAAACTGCCCTTTTCCCCCCACAAGGACGTCGGCCCATCCCGAATCACTCCTTCGCCCACCTCCCGACACCCCTCCCGTACGTACTCTCAGGCACACGCGCCCCCTGTTAGCTTCGAGTCGCGCCGCGCTCGTCCAGTGTCCTCAACAGGCCGTCGTCCAGTCCCGCAAATCGCAGACGGGCTTTAGAGCGCCCGGGTTCGCCGCACGTCAACCACGCCGACCTGCTCTCCGACCTCACCAGCATCTTCGGAGACGGCTTGCGTCCCGGCACGCGGTTCATATCTCATCGAGGGCGGTGAGACCAGTTGGGCGCCTTCCTATCTACCTGTCCGCCCGTCAGTGGCCCTAACCCGATGGGGCATACATCGAGGCCATCGCGCGTGCAATTCGGCGAGGCCACGCTGCGTGTGAAGAATCACCCATTCGTCGACGCGGCGCAGAGGACCACCCTCGTCCCCTGTGCGCGCATCACCGCAGTTGTGCCGGCTCGACGCGTTCCTACTTTGCGGAATCACCTCTTCAAGTTCTAAGCCCATTCTGACAGGCATATAGTGATTTGGCGCCCTTCCGGGCTAGGAACGTGCGCGTCGCAGCGGTGATGCGCAGGGGAGAGAAGCGTGCAGGGACTCGTGGTGCCGGCGGCGGCGATCGCTGAACGGCGTTACGCGCGCAGCTCGGGGCTAGTTGGGTGGATGCCGGGGATCTGAACGCTCGGCGGCAAGGGGAAGGCGTATGTGCGTGGGGCCGTATATCGCCAGCGGAAGGGGGGGGAGCGACCTGTCGCGGCACGCCGCTTCGCCTGCGGTGGCGACATTGCCGTTGCGGATTTTCACAAGGGATCGGCCTTTCGCGCCGTGCTGATAGGACGGAGGCATCGATCGTAAAGGTGCTCGCTTCGGCCCGTTGAGACCCCTGTCCCTTATCTATGATTATATATTTTCTTTATATGCTTTTTTTTTGTTCACTCCTGGTTCTCATTGTATATTCACTTTCGGTTTATTTCCGGTTGGCTTGGGAAGAAATAGTATAGATGATCCTACACGGTATTGGCGTTTCAGAGATTTCTGGAGACACTTTACCCACACACACCCCGCAAAACACGCACGAACCAAAACTCACACTGCGCTAACGTAACTCACCGCCGCGTTTTTGCAGCGCGCGCAGGTCAACACCATTTTTTTTAACACAGCCAACACGCGCCACCCCAAATACCTACCTCCTTTAGTCCTATCGGCTGCGTGTAGCCGTGCCGATACATACTACATTGGCACCCCGCCCCTCGTTCGTTTATCACCTGAACTTTACTATCTTATGAAATACCAGTGTACTGCTTGCTGTTGGTCAAAAAAAGCCGACGATGGATGGCTGGGTCTGTTAACATATACGAGTAGGACTATTCACTCCCAATATCAGCCAGCAGACATCTACTACTTTGGTCGATACTCATACGTGCAAACCTAGCTATTAATCCTCCTCTGATGTTACTGCAGGCGCACTTTCTTTGGTGTTGCGCCTGTTTGTTGGGCAGGCGTTTTTGGTACTTCTGAATTTTTGGACATTTGCGGGAGCGCAGGTACCTCTTCTTAACACTCGCAGTCTGTTCCTAAAAGCAAGCGTAAAGAGTACGTTTCTGGCTTCGAAGAGCCAAAATCCAAGCAAAAAAGAAGTCATAAACAGAAACAGGGTGGTTCCCTTGATGGTAGGGGCCGCGGACTATTCAGAAAAATTCCTCGTATGAGACTACATACCAAGAGTAATCCTTACTATACCGGCTATACTAACGCCGTCAATGACTCAAGGAGCGGGCGCCTATCCTAAGGTCTGGGGGCACTCATTTGCCCCCGCACAACATCTAGCTTCTGATCGAGCGATTAGCCTATCACCCCCTCTCGATCCTTGTCTTCCTTGTAGCGGGGCTTTAAGGTTAATTGAAAGCCGGTCTTGGTTGCATTGCTCTTTCAGTGTGGGTGATATCCGATATCTATAATCGTTATAATCACCAATACGCTCTCAACATATGCAGGTTTGCACGGACGAGGCTTCTGCATACAGCACACCCCTAACCTTACTGCACACATCCTAGCGCTATAGAGATTTCCGCCATGCCCCAGAATGCAGCGAGCTGGGCAAAAAAAAGACCCTGACTCGACACGATACTCAAACGGCATCTATCTTCATCGGCCAATTTGGTCACATATAAGCAGAAGGGATGTACACGTTTGGAGTAGGAGTACCTAGAGCGCGGTTGAGGGTGGAAAGGCAACTTATGATTTAGCTGACTACTATCGCACATAATTGGGCGCGGGGTCCGTCCCCTCGCAGGATTCGTATTGATGCTAGCTGGTATCCTACAACATGGGCTCGGATAGAATATGAGTGCAAATAGCCGAAGATGGCCCCTCTACAGCGGCGCCTCCGCTCCGTCTGGCCCCACACCGGATAGTCCTGCTTAAGCTAGCATCCATAAGCACAAAGCACCAACGCAGTCCCAAAATGGAGCAGCGCTAAGTCCAGACCCAATCTACCAAAAACAATGAAGCGATCGAAGGCAGAAAGAGCGAGAAGGCGGAGAGCGAGAGGGCCCGGTCCCCCGTGGTTGTATGGAACCTGTTACCTAGAGAGAGAAGAGCGCGGAGTAGGTGGCGGGTGCTGGGTTGTTAAGTGGCAATTGCGAAGAAATCAATAAAAAAAAGCGCGACAGAGCACATCAGGGTACAGTAGGGTGTGTATAATGAAACATGGGTATGACGGCCTCGCTGCTAAACAAGTTCTGCGCGGCACGGAACAGGGGGTATAGCAAAAAAGTCAACCGGGTGCTACCAAAAGAGAGTGACAGACAACGATACGGATATCGATTTACTATAATGCCAAGGTGCTACATGAGAAAAACCTAGGAAGGATCAAGACGATCTCGACCACAATTTATAGATGTTTGCAACACTTTCCAACACTACGCAAATGGTCTTATTTGAACTTCATCGCAACAATTGCGTCGACATTCACTCTTCTTCTATTTACCTCGGTGTCGGCTGATTGATGTTGACAGAATTACTCCTCCCTGCATACGTTTGTTTCAAAAATGATGAATACTATTGCAGATGATGTTCAAATGATAAATAACATGCTTATAGGACTAAACTATCATACGTGTTTTTCTAGCATCCACTAGAAATTTGAATCTTGGCATTATGTTTGGTCAAGTACTTGGCAGATTGCTCACAAATATGCATGATATATCCCCTTTTTCTAAGACAATACACCATTGGTCGCAAAAGTGAATATGTATTAGGGTGTCTGAAGGATCGCTTCGGTTTGTAGACCCACACATATTTTTGATTTTGATAGAAGTTCGAAACTGTTTTCGTAACAAGTGACCGAAACGCACTCTGAATGCTGATTAGAAGAATTGTTTTGGTGTTTCTCAAGGGATCAGCCGCTCGGTTTCAACAGTTCCAAAACTTGCTCTTGTTGGGCGAGACATGCGATAGATTGTATTGCACAGCAGCCCAACAGAGGCGCATGCGATCCTTGCACGCCCTCAGTGTTCATCCCCATGTCAAACGTTTGCAGCTCCCCCTTCTGAAAGAGGACTGGGAATCCATCCGGGAAGACACCTCGCGTTCCTCCTCAACGCTTCCTCCATGCTTCTTTCCTGCCTCCTACCATCCTCCAAGCATCACAATCCTCCTAGCTGGAAACATCCCGCACTTTGTACGAAACGACGCCGAATCCCTTGAGAGACCTCCGGTGGCGATGAACCCGATCGTTCCCCGCATCGCCGGCCATCGACAGGTAGCGCTCTTCGATTGCAAACTTCGCCAAGACTCCGATCGAGCAGCGGGGGACAAATCAAGGGCGAAGGAGTTGTGCGGGGGAATGAGGACCGCGGTGGCTCCGCGGTGCAAGTACCAACCCTTCGATAACCCTTTTGCTCTCGATAGTTGGTCCCATCCAAGAGTTGCTTGGAATTCTACGGAGGACAGGCCAGACCAGGGGCAGGGCATATAGGAGCGTGCGGTGAGCCCGCCAACAAGAAACGAGGAGTGACACAGGGACGGAGTCACGGCGGAGCGGAAAAGGCGGGGACAAATGCGGCCCGTGAGCGGGGGGCAATCATGCTTGGCAAGTGCCACAGCCATTGGTTGAACAGCAGTAGAATGACCTTGTAGACCGTTCCATAGTCACCGGCGCCGTAGCGGGGTGCACCGAGATTTGGTATGTCCTGGAGGGGTGAGTCTTGTATCTCTTAGAGCTAGGGCACCGAGTCCGCGCTCAATTGACGCTTCAAGGGGCACTAGAGGATAGGGCGGGGCCCGCAGTGATGGCAAGTGGGGCCACTGGTACGATCTTCATGGCATATTGTAGCCCGCCATGACCGAGATGAGGACTGCAAAGGGACGAACTAGAACAAAAAGTGTAGGAACTTTTTCCGCAGGGACCTATATTGCGTGTCGGCCCCTAGGTAATTAATGACACATATGCATTAAGTAGAAACAATGCATGTATCCTGCCAATCAGGGGATGCGTTGTTTATCTCGTTTTTTATGCTTGACTACGTTCAGATCAGTATCGGGAAATAAAAAGTTGCAATACGAACCGGCCTGCTAGTCGTGTACTTGAGCCTTTCTCTATTTAGATTATAGTTATGTGAGCGATCGGATGTGATCTGGGTTAGTGTTTGGCTTGCTCAGTTGTTTCCTGTCGCATGAGTATGTTGATCATACTATTGCGCACAAACGCTTCGAAATTATCTTTATTGATTTTCCCGTACGCGTCGATAGAGATTAGTAGCGGAATAAAAGGTCAACCTCACGACGTCGGCCTGTACTGCGCCATCGATTTAGTACACAGTTATATGATCTACAGAGTATTCTGCTTCATTATACTTTCTTTTATTATCTATTGCGTATATTCCAGCATACTAGGGGCAAAGGAAGATTGAAAATAGCTGGGGGGCCCTGTGCGGAGACGAAGCAATGTGATGGAGGCGGGACGACATCTTTTAAGTATGTTTTACGTGGTTTCGTACGCGTGATTGAGTCATCGATGATATGACTAAAAGTGTCAAGCGCGCAGCAGATATTAACTACGGAAGAAAGGTCAAGGGGATGAGCGTGACCTGCGAAGTATTGTACTCGCGAGTGGGCGAGTGAGTCAGGAGGGCTATCGAGGTGATCTGGTGAGGCCTAGCCCGAGAAGGAGCGATGTGGCTGGAAGGTTGGGGGGCAGTGGCAGGCGATCTCTGTGATCGGTAGGCAGCGAAGTCTCTTGCTGGCGACGGAGCGATTGTGGACATGAGGAAATTGTCCTTTTTCGTCCCGTGTGCTCGCCTAACAGAAAGGTGAGCCCGAATGAGTGCGCGGAGGGGGTGGTGTTGGGGGTAGGCACGCGTGGGCGAGGGGCGAGGGGGAGTCTACGGTGTAGTATAGGTAGAGTCTTGGTGGCGATAAATTTATAAGAGGCTGAGCGATCGGCCAGAAGGTCTATTGAAACAGCGTACCGTCTTTGACAGCCAAAGTTGCGAGTCTGACCGTGGGCAGAAACCTTCCCGCACAATCGACTTTTTTATAGGGGGCGGAGTGGTCTAAAAGCGGATGCACGAGGGTACAGGAATACACAAGGACCGTCGAGGGACATAAATCATGTGAGTAGAAGATAGACGAGATACCTGTCAATGTTCGCCGACGGCTACGCTGGGCACGGCCCAAAAAGGAAAAGAGCAGAGGGCATCAAACACAGGATGAGAGCTGAGATAATACTCAACGTTCTCTATATTTGCAAGGCGTGAAGGGGCGCAGGTACGAGCTAGCGTGCACGGGGCAGTGCTGACATGATAAGGAAGAGAAAGGGGGTGTGGGCGGAGAAGCAAACATTAGCAGCAACAACTCTTGCCCGATATACTAATTAGCATGTCGATGGGAGAGTGCCACAGGGGAGATACACGATCCACTAGTCGAGGCTCAGTGGGAGATGTCAGCGACATAGCAACGCCAAGCTGTGAAAAAGCATACTTGGAGGTATGGACCGGGACGGACGAGAGACCAGGGCGACCGCCCTAGCCGTCGAGTGACGGCGGCGACCGCCGCCGGGGCCGCCCCCGGCTGCTCACCCACCTACTCCGCCTTCCCAGCATCCGTCTCGTCCCACCGGGGCCAACACAAGGGGCCTAGGCCGGCGACCCCCCCCAGCCCACCAGATAGCCGGCACCGAAGGAGAACGCGGGGCGCGCGTGGCAAGAGACGCCCGCGGGGCGAGCCGCCCTTCTATCATGTTCGCCCTTTCGCCCGTTAGGGGGGGGGGCAACGTATTACTCGCTGGCAGGCAGTTACCCCAAGAGCCGTCCGTCGCCGTGCCGGGAGTCGGCGCTCAATCGGGTGCGGCTACTGATCCTCTAAGCTCGAGAGAGGGGAGGGTGGCGCGTATTACCCCATCTGATAGCCGTTAGCCATCAAGAGCTGCCGTTGCCGTTGCCGTGAGGGCCTCATCTCTCCCCCCTTCTCACCTCCTTCTCTCATCCTCCCCCTTCTTCCTCCTCCCCATTCCTCTCATCCTAACAGACACGCACAACCGTCGTGGCGTATAGATTTTTCTGTGTTATTTCTTTTGTAGTAAACAATAATATACACTGGGGTTTGACAAACACCCAAAAATAAAAAATATCTTTACAAACATGCTCAATTGCACCGTGATCAACCGGAGTATTTGGAGTGGCAAATAGTATATGCACCCTGGGTCCGGGGGCAAATGGATTATCCATCTCCTCCACCTAACTAGCCTTCTTTGCGACTTTGATGACCCAAATACAAGTTGGGCATTCTCTATGTCGGGCTAGATCACCGACCATAAGTTAACGCACGCTTCGCCTCTGACGACAACAAGCTGACACCGGACCATCGAATCATCGAGCTTCTCTCCCTACGGGTTGTGCGACAAACTGCAGGCACGTACCGCACAGGGCTATCGGCCATCGCACCTCGTGTTCTGGACTACGAAAGACGCACGTAAAAGTTGGTGTTAGCCGCGTTTTGTTGGGCCGTACTTTGCGTGCTACGTTGCGCTTTCAAGCGCACCAATAGTGATGGGATGAAGGTACGCACTTTCACGGGACCTCGGGCTCCGCCATCAGGAAGCACGACACGTCTGTAGAGCGCTACTACACGGCGTCCCGGCCACCCGACGACGAGCCGCGTCCGTGTTGGGCGGCCATGTAAGAACTGGCAACCTAACTTCGACCCTCGTGTGAGCATGTGCAGCGATAGGCGCGTCCTTCCTTTTCGTCCTGCATTGCATGCCGTGTCGTTGGGGTCATTGGCCTCAGAATATTGGGGGAGGAATGGAATTGTGTGTATGATGTTACATAGGGCAACGACGCGCCGGGCCTGGGGCAGCGGCGGCAGTCGGCGGTTGCTGTCCGGAAGCAACTGCGTGTAACCCGTCCATTCTTGTGTTCCCCGGTGTATGTTCGTCTGCCGAATTCCCACAGCCTGCCGTCCGGGGTTGCCGGCGATCCGCGAACGGCGGCGGCCCTGGGCGCCGAGCTGGTCCATGAGCCGGTTGAGCGCGGCGCCGTACCGTTGGGCGTCGACGGCGTGGTCGATGGTGTTGTTGTAGCAGGAGAACCTCATGCACCATGTCCGGCCAGCGCCAGGAACCTTCAGCGTCCGCTCCGAACATGCATCGTTGTTGTACATCTGGCGGCCCCGCGGCGCTCGGGCCGCGAGCGTCCCACGTTCCCATGTCCGCCATGCTGCAGGCGAGCCGCAACACCGCTTCCGGGTCTTGCCCAGCTGTCGCGTAGCAGACGGCCAGCCCGTAATGACCGCCGCGGCGTGTCCCCTAGCTAGCGTGTCTGAATCCTTGCGTGAGTAGCCTACTATCGCGGGAGCGCCGGGCGTTGCTGGCCCGCCAGCCTCCCGTCAGCATGCGGAGAGGCTCGTGTTCTGGTAGGTCCTCCCGGGTTGTATTGCCGGCGAGTCACAACGACAGACACCCTCTTTCCCACCCGTGTTTCCTGCAAGTGTCACAGATGCGTCCGGTGTGCGCGGAGAACGCAGGCAGCGTGATGCCACTGGCGAGGATGGGAAATCCATGCCTGGAATTGCACTGAATCGACCAGGACTAAAGTCAGGGCACGTAAGGGTCTGGTTTGTATTTCGTGTAGGGGACTAACTTTGACTAGACTATCGCGCTAAGCGTATCTTCAGTCTACTAAAATAGAAGATAATTCGTCTACAGAAATATGGGAATTTTTTGAGGGATTACTAATCAAGCATCATTGGCAGTGGTTTTTTCGCAAGTTTTCGGGAGCAATTCAATTGTCATAGCATCTTATATATTATTTTTTATCAAAAATCGGAGGGTGCATTTGGATGGGATCTAAAACGTAAAATTTGAGTTATGCTCTGCACTAAATATTAATGTTGGAAGTTGTTTGAGTTAAGTGGGTCCAAAGGGCAGAGCTAGTTCTTGCATCATTTATCTGTTGTTGTTTGGCATGCTTGCTTTCTTGCATGTCAAATTTTTGAGAGCTGCGAGATAGTAGATCGACGAGGTCCAAGGTCCTTTGCGAAGGTGCTATCGTCTGGAGGAAGCAGTACCCGCGCGTGCATGCATGGAGTTCTAAATTTTGGAGCGTTGGCGATGTCGACCGGTTGTCATTGTGTCGACTTTTGTGCGTGGATCTTGTGGCAAGTCGTGATAGTAGTTAGTACATTGTTTGGGCACGACGACCCACAGCCGATAGACTGGGCGCTTTGGCCGAGTTGCCGCTGTTGAACCATTGGTTGTCGTAGTGGTGGACCCTACCCCCTAAAGAAATCCCTAACAAACCGACTGTACAGAGACGTGGGAAGCCTCCCCTCTCTTCTCCGCAAGAGAAACGGAGGAAAAAGAGGGAAGGAGCAGCAACAAGAGGGATGAAAATACGAAAGAATACAACACTCCGTTTCAGTCCAGAAAGGCTAGGCCGTGTATAATTTATAGTACATTAATTTGATTATTCCATTTTCTTGCTATTCCCTCCTCGTAATCGATTCCTTTTCCTGAAATAATTCTTCTACCCATGAAAAGGAGTTGCGAGAAATTTTGGCCATGATGACTACTAATTAACAACCACGCCAGTATCGGATACGAAGAAATTACGCTCAAAGAAGGGTCTTTTGGTCAATGCTAATGATGATGTAATACCATGCTTCCACAACAGATTAGTAGTTCGAGAGTCCTTCTCATTCATAGAAAATACCATCTAGCACAATATACATTGCCCACGGCGGGATTACGCCATACTAAATTGAGACGGCGACATATCTAGTATCTTCACCCATTCCATCTACTGGCGGACCCTACGTACACAGGTGGGGCTCATTTGGTCCAGCCTAAAAAAAGCCTCTATTCCTAGGTGTAAAAAATGCCCATTTACTATGAATTGAATTTTAATTCTGGTTCTGGGTTTTGAACATTTTCCATGTAGTCAGTGGTTAGGAGACTTGGGGCTCGCATCCACTTGAGTACGCGCACCTGCTTCAGGTCCTAGCAGGAAAGAGTTTGAAGGGTCGTGCAAACAGAATGCCCTTTTTAGGTTAGAAGCCTACAGGGGGAGGGGGCTAGCCTCTTGTGTGTGGAGAGGATGATTCACGAGGGTCCGAGAAGGAAGGATATGTGATACATAAAAAGGATCGGAGGGGAGGGAATGGAGAGCTTGGCCAGGATAGAGGTGAAAGGAAGCACGGGTCGAGGTGACGGGTGCGGATTACGGTAAAGTGGGGGGGGCGGGAGAGCGGCGGGGGCACACGGCGAGAGGAGGTAAAGGGAGAGGGAAGGGCGAGGGAGGGGGAGGGATGAAAAAAGGACACAGAGAATGATGTTCAACTTGCGAAGATGACAGGGAGTAGGCGGGAGGAGAGGAACGAGGATGGGAGGGAGGAGAAGACGATGCAAGGGAGCAGGAGCAAGGGGGGAAGGAGCATTAGTAGCGGAGTACAGCGAGACATAATTTGGGGGGCACCCCCGGGCGGCGACAGCGACTCACGCCGGGCGGAGGTACACAAACGAGCGAGACATGGCGCCCGGGGCATCGAGAACGAACGCATATTCGGATTAGGCAAGAAACGAGGGCGGACAATGGGGAAGGGAAAGGAGCGACCGGCGCGCTACCCCGGGGGGAGGTAGTAGGGGGGAGAAATGCGAGCCGGGCAGAGGACAAAGGATGCCCTCCGGACGAGAACACACCAGCAGGGGCAGGGGGGGCGGTTACGGAGCTGGTACGGAATACGCAAGACGCAAAGACGAATAATCCGATCGCCTGAAGAAGACAGAAGGGGGAACAGAGCCGTGACGGGGCGCGCCGCTGCGGCGGCCGGACAGGGGCCGGGACCGGTCTGCCGGGACGGGGCGCGGCCCTGACGTCCGCGACGGGGACAGGCAGGCCGTGACTAGGCCGGACGGGCGGACGGCATTGACGGCGGCGGACGGCGGCGCGGACCTGCGTCCGCCGGCACAGGGCAATCCTTGACGTCCTCCGGGACGGGCAGCGCCACCCGCCTTTCGACGTGCTGCCGGGACGGGCTCGGCCATGGAACGTTTCGCACCGGGACAGGGCAAGGCCCTTGACGTCTGCCGGACGGGGCGCGCCTTGACGTCTGCCGGACTGGGGCGCGGCCTGCGTCCGCCTGGACAAGGGCAAGGCCTTGACGTAGCTTGCCTGGACGGGGCGGCCGGCCACTGACGTCCGCTCGTGACACATAGGCGCTAAGGCCTTGACGTGCGCCCGTGACGGAGCTCAGGCCTTGGCGCCTGCTGGAATTAAGCGTGGCTCTCGAGTTTGTCGGTGATGCCTGCGGAATTGTTGATGCCGGCGAACGAGGTTTCGACGGCAGGGAGGGGGTCTTTGATGTTGCCAAGGATATTCTTCCATTCGGGGTAAAGCGGTGACCCTTCCCCCAACAGTAACTCCTTGCCGGTTCGGCGGTTCTCGGTTACGCCCTTCGGCTCGGCGCATTCCTAATTCGAATGGGTTGGCGCGCGGTGCCGAACCGAACGAATTTCGTTCTCTCCGCTCCGCCCCCCCTCTTTTTTTCTTTTCTCTTTTCTCCTCATTTTGCGCTCCCTTTTTTTATTTCTTCCCTTTTTCCCCCTTCTTTCCTTTCTTTCTCTTTATCTTCTTTTTTTCTTTGTCTCTCTTTCTTTTTTCTTCTCTTTTTCTTTCTTCTCTTTTCTTCTTTTCTCTCTCTTTTCTTTTTCTGGTTCTTTTCTTTTACCCCTGCCGTGCTTCCTTGACTAACTGCATGCTGCCTCATATCCGTGACCATCGTAGCCGCCTTGGTCGGTTTTGGGGGGGGTTGGGGAGATATTTCTCTCCACCACCCGCCGCCCCCCAGCACTCCCTATCCCTGCCCCCCCAATCTCTGCTTGCCCAAGCCCGTGTCTAGAATCCCCTGCCTACCCCTTGCCTACTCCCAACGCCGCGTTCGCCTAACACCACCCGCGCTGCCTCCTCTTGCACCGACGCCGGCTCCTCCGCCGCTTGCGGCGCCGCCGGACGCTTCTTCCCTTGCGCCGCCGCCGGTTCGTGGACCACCGGGGCCGGTCCGCCTCCGCCTTGAGCCCGCGCCTCCGGGGCCTCCCCGCGCCTAGCATGGCCGCGCGCAGGCCCTCTCGCAGCGCCGCCGCTCTTCTATCGTGCTGCCGCCGACCCTGGCTGCACCGTGCGTGCCGCCTGCATCGTAAGCCGGAGCCCGTGCCGCCTTTTGCCTCCCGGGGGGTTGCGCCGGACCCGTGGGCGCCACGGGGCCGGGCCTGTGCCGAGTCCTTTCGCACGCACCCGCACAGTGCAACACTTGCTTTGCCCCCAGGCGCCGCCCTTTGCCGGTCGTGGCCCTCGCCACCTAGCCTGAGTTATGCCGCCCGGCAGGAGGCATGGCCTTGCCAGCCGATCGGCCCCGCCTTCAATACGTCCGGGTCGCGCCGCCCGTAGTCGGAGGCCGCTACTCCGCCAGCTCCAGTGACCCTGCGGTGGCCGTGGCCTATGCTCCTCGGTCACCGCCTCCGGCCATAGGTGTCGCTCCCTGGGGCCGACGGCCGGTCGATAATTGCCCGCTCGGGGGCATCACACTAATAAACCCCCTTTTTTGTTGCTAGTCGCCGCTCGCCCAGGCCCTTCGACTGTCGGCCGCCGCCGTGGGCAGGCGAGCCCCTGGACCGTCGGCTATCCGATGCCCACGCCGTCCCTCCGTTCCCATTTCTTGGCCGAACAGGACGCTGTTTGCTCCCGTCGTTTTTGTTTGCTTTTTGTACTGCTGCCGTTCGTGGCCGGCTTTCCGGGGCTCCTGATCGTTTGCTTCATGGGGCGCCGCCGGCGTTTAATTTTTTTTTTGTTCTAAGTTCTGCCTTCTCGGTTCGCCGCCGTTGCCGTGGACGCTGTGACGCCTCGCCGATCTCCACCTCCTCTGCCTACATCGCACGGGCCATTTCTAGCTTCGCCCAGCCGCCGGTTCCCCTGCGTTCGCTACCTGCACCCCGTTTGCCTGTGTCGCTCACACCGCTCCCTCCACCGTCCTCGCTACCTTGGGTGGAGCGCTGTTTGCCGACGCAGTGCAAGCCGGGTCGCAGGGGCTGCGATTAGCGAGCTCGCCACGTGCCGTTCGTATCGTGGGGTCTCCGGGAGGTCGGGTGCCCGTCTTCGGACGCGATACGCCGCTCGCGGAAAGCGCTTAGAGGCTTGGGACCCTTGGCGGAGTCGGCGCGTGCCGCCCCCGCGTGGGGCGCGTCGACATCTTACGGGTGCGCGCGGACTCCCCCTCTGAGGCGCGCGGACTGTCCCCGCTTAGGGGCGCGTGCGGGTACTCGGACCCCCCGGAGTGCGCGCGGACTCCCCGCGTAGGGGCGCGAGTGGTTAAGCGGACGCCTTCTGCAACGGCGCGAGGACCCCCCTCTGAGAGGCGTTCGATTGCCAAGTGATTTGCGTGCCAGGTACAGTAGTTACTGTCGGGCGCTTGACACTTGACTGGGCCTCGGTCGCTTTCCTGCGGCCTTCCGCTTCCCGGCAGCGTGCTCCCTCCCGGGCCCGCCCTCCCTTCACCGTGCTCGCCGGCGGCTTTCTCCGCCCGGGCCGCCGCTGTCGCGCTCTGGGACCCTCGGGGCATCGTCTGTCGACCAGCCCTGAGCCGCCTTGTTCGCCGCCTGGCCTCACCACTGCGGTTCTTGCCGCGCGTCACCGGCCGATCTTCCTTCGGCCGTTCGGCCAGCACCCGCTGGTGCTGCCCGCCTCGGGAAGCCGGTGCCCCGGACCGCGCCGTCGCTTCCCCTTGTTCTCGCCGCTCCCTGTCATTACTGATGCTGCCGCGCGTGCCGTCCGATTCTGATCCGTGTGGCGATTGCGGTGCGCATCGCTGCTTTGACGCTCTTTGTTACCCTGTGCACGTGCCACTGCGGACCATTGTCCGCGCACGGAGCCGCAGGTCTGCCGTCACATTTTTGCGTGACGCACGCTCGGCTGTTCCCGTCGGCGTTCTCCGACCTCCTGCCGTCTTCGAGGGTAAAATCTGGTCGTGGATACGTGCCTTTCTCTTGTTTATAAGCTTGTGATGTAGAATGGACTGTACATGACTGCCACCACGTTTGTAAATTTATTTTCTATGCGTAGGTGCTGGTTATCGCAGCGAGTATTATTCTGAAGAATGGACTGCTGCTTTATTATTATTTTTATCATGCACGAGGTAATGCTCGTATAAGCCGAGTCGAACGACCAGAGTCGCCAACGCCGTGCTTGCGCACGACGCACCCTCTTTCGCATCGCCACTCCCCCTTTTAGCGTGACAGACGAAGTGCCATTGTATATGCCGTGACGATGTCGTGCTCTGCATCCGCTTGTCGTTTGGCGCGATGTTTTTCCCAGGACATCTCTTCTAATTTCATGCTTTTTGATTTTCTAACAGGCGCACTGTAGATGCAGCGCTCATTCCTCGCACCGGCCCATCGCTTGCGGCTGTGCGAACTGACACGCGAGAGTATCAGCGCCGCGAACGTCGCTGCAACCGCGTCGCATCGACGCGTGTCTCTAGTTCGCTCAAGACCCCGTGCCACCCAGGGCGACACTGAGGGTCGCTGCAAGCGCTTCCGCCGCGTCGAGCGCCGAGTCGACACCATGACAAGGCGCCAGCTAGACGCCATGATCGGAGACCCCGCCCGCTGGAGTGCCGGGGTCAACGCCGCCGCTATGAGCACGCGTGGTCGACACCGACGACGACAGGGGTGCCACGCTAGATGCTGCGCGTTGCTGCCATGACGGAGCCACGGTCGACGCTAGCTGCTACGGAGTGCCCACGCTGGACGCGCGTTGACGTATGTGACGAAGTACTTCAGCTGACGTAGTCCCCCGTAGCCCGCGACGTAGCACAGCGTTCGACGCCGTGACGAGCGCCACGCCAGACAGCCGTGCTGGAGACGCGCGTACGGAGCGTCGTGGTCAACGCCACGATGAGCGCCACGCTGGAGTCTGCGTTGGACGCCGTCGTGTCTGCCGCTTCGCGTTGCCCGCTTTGCACCCACTCCCCACCCGTCCTTAGCGACGCTGTAAGGGAGCGCTGGTGCGTGAGAGCGTCTGTGCACGCTGTGGTCTCGCGGTGACGGCGTCAGATGCACTACGCTGGGCGCTGTGTTGGACGACAGTGACGGAGACGCCACGACATAGCCGGCTCGAGTTGACGACGCGACGAGATGCCTTGACCTGGAGCGCCGCGATCGCCACTGCGCACCCCGTTTGCCGCACTCGCGCGCTCACGTGCCTTTGCGACGCTGTAAGGGAGCGCCGATGCGTGACGCTGTTGCACGTCCGTTGGGTCGCGGGGACGGCGTCAGAGCACTACGCCGGGCGCTGCGTTGGACGCCGCGACGGGGTACTTAGGGTGGCGTAGCTCCTTGCACCACGACGGAGCACCGTGGTCGATGTCGCGATGGAGCGCCACGCTGGACGCCGCGATGGGGATCGTGTGTCGCCGCTCGCACCCTGGTTGCCCGCCTCGCCACCCCCCGCTCCCCCACCGTCCTTGCGACACTGTAGTGGAGCGCTGGTGCGTGACGCTGTTGCACGCGGTGGGTCGCGGGGACGGCGTCAGAGCACTACGCCGGGCGCTGCGTTGGACTGCCGTGACGGGGTACTTGGGTGGCGTAGCTCCTTGCACCACGACGGAGCATCGTGGTCGATGTCGCGATGGAGCCCACGCTGGACGCTGCGTTGGACGCCGCGACAGGGATGCCACGATGGGGCACGCGCAGGGTGCGCAGCGCACCTGCAGGGGTACGCTCAGGGTGTACACGAGCCTCCTGCAGGGTAAGCGCAGGGTGCGCAGCGCACCTGCAGGGGTGCGCTCAGGGTGTACACGGAGCCTCACCGCGGTGCACGTGCGGGGTGCGCAGGCGTCTGCAGGGTGTGCGCACAGGGGCGATACATAGCATGCACCGGGGAGGTGGTGCATGGAGCGAAGGTTGTTCCGACACTGTGACGGAGATGTTGTTCGACGCCGCGGTGAGGGGATTTTCTACGTCGTGCAGAGCGAGGTTGTCCCGACACGGCGACGGAGACGTTGTTCGACGCCGCGGTGAGGGGGATGTTCTACGTCGTGCAGAGCGTGTCGACGCTGGGCATAACATGTGGATCCGGGTGAGCGTCGATGCCGGAGGGAACATGTCGACGTCGGGAAACATGTCGACTTCGCGGAGCATGTTCGTGACGGTGAAGTGTGTCGGCGCCGAGGAGCACGTCCATGCCGGACGGAAGACGCTGACGCTGGGCAGAGTGTCAACGCCGCGCGAGGCGTGTTGACACCGTGCAAGGCATGTTGATGTCGAGCAGAGTGATAACGCCTGGCAGCTTGGCTTTGTTTCTGGGGGAGCCCCTTGTCCAATGGTGCCGAGCGCGGAGGTGTCGAGGCACACACGGACCGTGCCCGGGGAGGGCGTTGAGGCGTTTGTTGCAGGTGCGTAGCACCCTGCCTCCCAACGAAAAAACCTAGCACTCGAGACATGTCTGAGAGCGTTTGTGGCCTTCCCTAACCACAAACCTTTGATGCCCATCGGCGTAGCAAGGAGTGCATTGATGCTTCGCCTGGCATGGGCACGTGGCACGACTCCGGAGGGAAGGAACCTTTATCCGGACGGAGGTGGCTCGACATCGCGGGGAGCTTACCGTCGCACGACCCCGGAAGGAAGGGACACTCTATCCCGGATGGAGTGGCTCGACATCGCGGGGAGCTTACCGTCGCACGACCCCGGAGGGAAGGGACACTCTATCCCGGACGGAGGTGGCTCGACATCGCGGGGGAGCTTATCGTCGCGCGACCCCGGAGGGAAGGGACACTCTATCCCGGACGGAGGTGGCTCGACATCGCGGGGAGTTTATCGTCGCGCGACCCCGGAGGGAAGGGACACTCTATCCCGGACGGAGTGTGGCTCGGACGTCGCGGGGGAGCTCATCGTCGCGCGACCCCGGAGGGAAGGGACACTCTATCCCGACTGAGGTGGCTCGTACGTCGCGGAGAGCTCATCGTCGCGCGACCCCGGAGGGAAGGGACACTCTATCCCGGACGGAGATGGCTCGTGACGTCGCGGGGAGCTTATCGTCGCGCGACCCCGGAGGGAAGGACACTATCCCGGACGGAGATGATTGAACCCTGTCACGGGGGGGGGGCTTGATGCCATGTCGACGAGCCCCTGCTGCCGCCGAGGGCGGGCGCCGCGGACGCCAAGCCCAAGAGCGCGGACGAGGGCGACGTTGATGACGAGTGCGGCGCGGCGGACGCGTGTGGCGGACGAACATGGCGGAAGACCTTGTCACGGCGGGCGCGCGCGCGGCGGAAGACCTTGTCGCGGCGGATGAGTGCGACGGACGCGCGCGGCACGGTGGACGTGTGCGGCGGACGAGCGCAGCACGGCTGAGGCGTGCGGCGGATGTGCGCGGCACGGCGGACGCATACGGCAGATGAGCGCGGCGGACGAGCGCGGCGCGGCGGAAGACCTTGTCGCGGCGGGCGCGCGCGGTGGAAGACCTTGTCGCGGCGGGCGTGCGCGCGATGCGTGCGGCACGGCTGAGGCATGCGGTGGACGAGCGCGGCAGAGGTGCACGGTGTACGATGGCGATGTCGACGTCAGCCCCTGGTGTCGCTCCGTTTCGACACGTGCTTCAGAGTTTACCACGTCGATCGCAGCTGCGGGGAGTCCAACAGTGCAGACGTCGGTTGATGAGTAGTCAGCTCGGAGGTTAGCGGCCGACGGGTCGTTGACGCGGGCACCACTAAGCTCCTTCGTGATGTCAGCGACGAGCATCGCCAAGGGTGATGACAATGACAAGCCCCTACTGTCACCGTGCCTGTGGTGAGGCCGCGTGCATCGCTGTTGCTGACGTCGTTCTCGAGCTTCTCCTCGACGTCATCCTGATTGACATGACTTCTTGCCCGTGTCCCCACGGTCGCGCCAACTGTCGTAGGTACGAGCCTAGACAGTAGATTTGTGGCCACCCCGGTCGGCTACAGCGACCGCCGGGCGTGCGGGGGACACACGAGCGAGGAGCGATGCGCGCGGGGCAGTCGAGAACGGAAATCACTATTCGTATTAGGGCAAGAAACGAGGGCTTACAAATGAATGGAAATGAGCTCCCTTTCTCTCTACCCCCTGGGGGTATTTATAGGTTTTGAGAAAGGAGCGTGCGAGATTACAATTATGCCTCCGGCGATAACACACCATCAGGGGCATTTTGGTCTTTTACAGGAATCTTTACGGAATACTCAAATACTCAATACTTAAATATCCTAATACTCGCTTAATACGACGACATGTTTTCCTTGACGCCGGGACGGGCGCGGCCCTGACGTCTGCCGGGACAGGGCAGGGCCTTGACGTCTGCCGGGACGGGGCGCGGCCCTGACGTCCGCCAGGACAGGGCAAGGCCTTGACGTCTGCCGGGACGGGGCGCGGCCTTGACGTCTGCCGGGACGGGGCGCGGCCCTGACGTCCGCCGGGACAGGGCAAGGCCTTGACG
This sequence comes from Stipa capillata, assembly GCA_019208055.1. Lineage (NCBI taxonomy): Eukaryota > Viridiplantae > Streptophyta > Magnoliopsida > Poales > Poaceae > Stipa > Stipa capillata. The sequence continues at coordinate 18,273 of JAGXJF010000933.1, forward strand.
TCTGCCGGGACGGGGCGCGGCTTTGACGTCTGCCGGGACGGGGCGCGGCCCTGACGTTCGCCGGGACAGGGCAAGGCCTTGACGTCTGCCGGGACGGGGCGCGGCCTTGACGTCTGCCGGGACGGGGCGCGGCCCTGACGTCCGCCGGGACAGGGCAAGGCCTTGACGTCTGCCAGGACGGGGCGCGGCCCTGACGTCCGCCGGGACAGGGCAAGGCCTTGACGTTCGCCGTGGACGGAGCTCAGCCTTGGCGCCTGCTAGGATGAAGCGTGGCTTCGACGTTGTCGGTGATGCCTGCGGAATTTGTTGATGCCGGGCGAACTAGGTCGACGCAGGGAGGGGGTCTTGATGTTGCCAAGGAGTAATTCGTCAGTTCGGGGTAAAGCGGGGACCCTTCCCCAACAATGTAGTTGGGATTTGGATCTACGTGTGCTCTTGCGGTTCTTTACATAGCTGAAAAGTTCTCTACAAATTAATTTCATATTATGTTTTTGGTAAATTGTATACTTATATGTTGGCATGTTACATTTACAGTAAAAAATATTTTTATGTCAGTTGGTCCACTCTTACTCAAAACCCTAGGTTCGCCACTCATTCCATCCCCATTCCCAAGGTCTAAACCCTACAACCCTTTGGTCATCTTTCCTAGATACTACCAAGTCTGGGATGCAAACAACGAACTATACATCATCCTTACATGGCAGAACTCATTTAAACAGCATCTTCAGTTGCTGAATGCGCGAGCTGCGGACCTCCTAGTCCGTCGGTGCCCCAGAAATCGTCCGCTGCTTGCGCACTTGCACCTACTGCATTCGCTCCTCGACGGTATGCTGATATCAACACGGCAAGAACATTGAGTTTTAATTTATTGGTTATCTGGGAATTTCAATGATGCGAGGGTTGCTATTTACTAACCTTGACGATGAATCGCCTGACTTGGACCACTCTTTTCTGCCCGATACGGTGAATTCTCGTGATATGAACACAGAAAATGTTAATGTCACCAATTATTGGTGGCACTCCATGGTTAACGCCAACGGCAATGTTAGGAAAGACATCGCGTCTCTTGTCATGTTGGTGTCGTGGGAAATTTGGAATGAAAGAAATGCGAGAGTTTTTAGGAGTGTTTCGTCCATGCCAACTGTAATCGCTAGTATGATAAAGGCAGAGGCCGCACTATGGGGGTTGGCGGGCGCCAAGCGTTTGAGTTCTTTGATGCCGCGAGAGTAGGCTAGCTGCTCCAGGCCGGGCATCATGTAACTTATTAACTCTTCTTAATTAATGAGATGAGGCAAGCTTTTGCCTCCGTTTCGAAAAAAAAACCATTAGTCTAGTTAATGTACCTCAAGAGTAATGCCAGTTTACTGGAATTTTTTGTTGCGAGACAATTCACTGGATTGATGGGGTATAGTAGAATTACCATGAGAAAGACATTGGAGGCAGCAGTAAGATTCAGGCCTACACCTCCAGCTTTGAGTGACGTTAGTAGCACCTAATTTCCAGGCCAAAGGATCAGCAAATGTGATGTTTCATGAATTAAACATGAAGAGATGGAAATAAGAGCAAGCTAGAAATAGGTACTACATACCAGCTTGTCCTTGCTTTCACTGAACTCCTTGAGAACTTTTTCTCTGTGCTTCTGGCTCAGCTTCCCATCAAACCTCAAGAATTTGATTCCTTTCTGAGTAAAGGGGATCTCCAGAAGATCAAAGAAAGAAGTGAACTGGCTGAACACAATGCTCTTCTCCCTCTTCTTCTCAAGGCCCTCCAGGGCATGATAAATTTGGCCACCTTGCATGAATCTTCCAGTTATGTTTGGCATCAACTTCATAGCGACACTGGCCAGGCAATTTGATCAGCTCAGCTTTGGTAATGGGGCTTCGGCACAGCGGGCATGGCCCACCAGCAGACGTCCTCCAGCTAGAAAGAAGGCACAGTCACGGCACATACGGTTTGCACATGGCGTGAGCACGGGAAGATCATCAGAAGCTGACTCAAGGCAGATAGGGCACTCGGTAGTCGCACCCTCATGGATTTCTTCAACTACCTCCTCTACATACGCTCGCGAGTGTACCGCACTCACTGCGTCGTCCAGAATCACTTTGTACCCCTTCAACTTCAAGGAACCGCTGTGCTAACTCGTCAAGGTCACTATACATTTTTAGTATCAGCTTTGCTGCACATCAAGAATTCAGCAAAGGAATTAGGGGATGAGACAATGCAATGCAAGGCAACATTTTTCTTGCAATGAATGGCTTACCTGATAACTAGGAAAGGGTGGTCGCAGCACTGCCTTAGCCGTAGAAGTAAGCTCAAGAATATTAGCATAATTGCTAAGAACATTGCCTTGTGCCACAAACTTATCAAATTGAATCTATTGGCGCCTGATAGTGTGCTAAATTAAGATCAATGTTGTTAGGTACCTGATAAAATTTGCCAGGTATCTGATAGTGCGCTAAATTAAGATCAATGTTGATCGACTAGACATCGAGAGATGAGATCTTTAACGGTACATTTTACTGATACATTGAGGAAGCAGTATAGAAGAACATCGACCGTTAGATTAAAAGGGTAATCTAGACATTTATCATCTCTGTTTTTTTTGGCAAGGATATTTGGTCCGACTGTGTCTTATCCCCGATCCCCAAGTCGCCGCCCCGCCGCCCATCTCCGCGCCGCCTCCCGCTTGAGCACGCCTCTCGCGACGCCCCCGCACCCTAGACGCCACCGCGCCATCCGCGAGGCCCCTGTGTCCCATCCGCCACCGCGCCATCCGCGACGCCCCCGCGCCCCATCCGCCACCGTGCTTGAGCACGCGCCGTCCTCATCCGGTCCCAATCCCGCAGGCACGTCGTACGTCGCCGCCATCCGTGCGCGTCCGCTCTGTCCGGTCGTCCCTGTTCCCTCACCTGCTCGTCTGCGTCCCGCCGCTGGTTGTCCGACTTCCCCGCGTGCTTCCACAGCCTGGCTCCTACAGCCCCACCCCGCCTTGTCCGATCTCTAGGTGTGTGTCAGTCTAGACTTCAATTCGATTCGATCGTATGCTGATAATGTTTACTCCCTACGATGCATTTTTTGTTCCTAGAGCAGCGTACACTCTGTTGAGAATTGTCTGATTGATTATGCAAGGCCTGTGATGCATGTGTGTCCAAACGGGTAGATCGTCAAGATCATGTTCCACACAAGTAGTCTTGTTGATGTATACCTTTCCTAAGGCGTGCTGCTTAGGAGATGTAATCTACGTGCTTGTTAACATTGAACTGATCCAATTGTTTGAGAAGAAGAACAAGTTTTGCTTCTGGAATTTGTTACTAGTAGACTATTTGACTGTTCCCGTTTTCAATTGTACTGGAATTAGTGCACTGATGGACATGCATGCCGCATGGTTCCACGGATGTATTCGTGCACCTTGTGTGTATGTGCCTTTATATAAAAAATGTGACTAGAAACCTACCAATTTGTTGCATCTGAAATTTATATCTGCTTCATCTGACAAAACAAAAAGTATACCTTAGGCTAGATGCATGAAAGTGAGGAACCGTTGAGCAATAGTATTACCATATATTTGCAAATAGAAGCCGCAATACTACAACACAGTGTTCTGAGATAGCAGTCTGATGATCTTCTCGCCATTTCAGTTACGCATTTTGCTTCAGGACAAATAAGACACATTTTGTGTGAAATTGCTAGCTGATGTTTATCTAGCAAAAGTGTGTTAATCTCATTTGCTGACTTCACTCATGTATAGGTAAATGGAAGTGTCTTGGGTGAGGAGAATGTTAATGTCAGTTTCATGAGTGTTTGGAGAACTGCTCCTCGCAAGCGTGCTGTCATGGCGATTGGTGTTGATGAGGAACCTAGCAAGGTCACGCTGACGATGATCGGGGTGATTCCAGCAATTGAAGAGTTTGTTTTCCTGAAGCTGTAGGCGCACATTTATGTTTGATACTGCAAGCATGGTGTGCAATTTTGATCTAGCTAGGAATTTAATCAGGGTGTAGAGGACGGATGGTTCTCCATGGAATAAGGTCTTGGTGGGTGTTTTCGTGGTGGTGCTCGAGTTTGGTAAAACTATCTTCTGTTTGAACATGGTGCTGTCAATATTTCTATGCATTACTTTCTGAACATGAACGATCCGTTGTCTGTTAGCCGTCAGGCACTGGAAGTCAAAGTCAATAAGGATTTAGCTCAGTTACCATTGTCTACTGAATGCGCCCGAAGGCCATGCCCAACAGTACATTTGCTCAATTGCTCCTATATCAGAATTTTGGAATTTCCATAACAGAGTATCTGTATTCTGTGTGAGAACACAGGGCAAGTTGCTCCCAGAATTAAGACAGCACGGAGAGTATTTCCAAGGTTTTTCTGAATATGAGATGCCATTTAGGATCAGCAGGAGTGCTTTGTGAAATAGATCATTTTTTATTTTTGCCCAATGTAATCTGCTTCATGAGTGATATGAGGGAATTTTGCATTTGAGTTCGATTTCTTTTTAAGTTTCTGCTTGATATTTTTTCGGGAATAAAGTATGGTTATTCCACAGTATCTGCACTCATCCATAAATTGCAAATGTAGCATTGGTGCATCGTGCCCTGGTAATGTCGACCGAAAATAGTACCATCACAGCCTGATACACTTGGTACACTTAGATACTGGCGTGCTTGACAACGTAGCTCATTGAAAATACTGCTACTTAACCTCATTTAAGATGATCGGAAAGGAAAATCCCATTTAACAGAAACTAATCTACATAGTGGGGATAATGATTCTAGCAATGAACATAAATATTGACAATTTCCTATGGCTGCATAGCAGTTGATCAAGTATCTTCTCCTGCCTAGTGCATTCCTTCTCAGAATCAATAAGCTTTGCAGATGGGCAGTCCAGCTCGTTCTGCTGTCGTAGAAGTTATTCTTCCTTCTCCATAAGAACATTCTTTGCCAAGTCCAAAGACTCTTGCAATACATCATTTGAACTTATTGTGCAGTAAGTTAGAATGTCGTCAAGATACTTGTTGAGAAGGTCTTCTCAGATCCAGAAATTGCAGCCCTTTAAACATGAGAAACAAACAAATAAATAAAATGTATTGGAGAAAATGTATATTACATCTTATTATTTAGATTGACATAACAGACTATCACCTCCTTTTTTTTGCATTTTAAGAAGGGCTGACATGTGTTATTCTCAGAGTTGAAAATGCATCGGACCGTTGGCTCCTCGCAAGCACATAGCAACACTGGCTCATCGAAATCCGGTAAGTACGAAGAGCGATGACCACCAGAGTGCGAGCTGGATCGTCGGATAGACATGCTAGTACAGGATCGGCGGTGCACTTTGGTGACCTAAGTACCAACTCTATTTAGCACAATTCATATCACTCAGCTTTTATTAGCAGTAGGGTACTCCATTTTTTTGTTAAACAGAATAAGAGACGATAAGCTCATCATACCTCTGTGTACCTCCCAGATTCAGTTCCTCGATCTTTTCCGATAGTGAACCGAGTTAGCAGAAGCCTAGAACAACACTGAACTGAGTTAGCAGATGTCTACGAGAGGAAATGAAGTGCAGAGATCTCAAGATAAAAGGATTACTACAATAAGAACCGGGATGCTTTCTAGCAAAGATTTGGTCATCAGTATCGCTCATGTTTTTAATATTCTGTTTCATACTGAATTATGATTATGAACGATGCTATGCTTAGTTCGAAGTTATATACACCCAGCTAGCAAACTTCAGTGCCAGCATAATTTCAATTCACAGGAAGGATTATCACAAAATATTGTTGTTGGCTTAATGTGTAGGTTGCAAGGCACTGATATTTAATTCCTAATTAAGCAGCTGAAATTTATGAACTAAATTAAGCCTATGTTTTGACAAGCAAGCATTCAGAACAAGCAAAGACTAGCAATGATCTGTATTAATTAGAGAATTTTTCTGGTACCCCGGTACTCCTCAAACAGAGATAGGAGTACCAGATAAATTTAATCGTCCATTCAAAAGAGTAATATATACTTTTGACTCATCAACCGAGAGATTAGCCACTAATTTGTCCATCATTTGACCCAGATGGACGGGCCGCGGCCGCCGGACGCCGCCATGCCCTCGACCAGGAACGTACGGTGAGGCGGCGCTGTGCGCGCGGTGCGACGTCCAGATCCACGCGGCAAACAAGCTCGCCAGCAAGCACCAGCGCCTGCCGCTCGACGATGCCGCCGAGCTCCCTGCCACGCTCCCTTGCTGCGACGTCTGCCAGGAGAAGGCGGCCTTCATATTCTGCGTGGAGGACAGGGCGCTCTTCTGCCGCGACTGCGACGAGTCCATCCACGTCCAGGGGACGCTCTCAGGGAACCACAAGCGCTACCTCGCCACCGGCATTCGCGTCGGGTTCAGCTCCGTCTGCAGCGCCCACGTCGACCAACCACCCCTGCCCAAGGGCGGGTCCAAGCCGCCGCCGAGCGTTGTCGCTGCTAGCGCGGTCCCCGGGTCGGCTCCGACCTCCGCGCAGGAGGTGCCGTCGTCACCGTTACTGCTGCCGTCGGGCTGGGCCGTCGAGGACCTCCTGCAATTCTCAGACTACGAATCCAGCGATAAGGCAAGCAGCTAGCAAATCGTATTAATCAAGTAGTGTCCCCTTGAGATCTCCATCTCATGGTCTTTGTCTGTTCGTGTTGTGTTCGCTGTTGCAGAAGGGGTCTCCGTCTCCTCTCGGGTTCAAGGAGCTGGAGTGGTTCGCCGACATCGACCTGTTCCACGACTAGGCGCCGGCCAAGGGGGGCAGCACCGCGCCCGAGGTCCCCGAGCTCTTTGCCACGCCGCAGCCAACGAGCAACGCCGGTTTCTACAAGATGAGCAGTGCGCACCAGAGCAAGAAGGCACGGGTGGAGCTGCCTGACGAGGAGGAGGACAACCTTATCGTTCCTGATCTTGGATGAGATATCTGAACTGAACAGTTTGTATGCGAGAGTTTCAACAACAAAAAAAAGTTTATATGTATATAATATGTCTGCATGTATGCAAAGGATTCTGCCATCTTGTTGTGATAATTGATCGGCCTCGAACATATGTAATTATAAGGCAATTTGGGGCCAATATTTTCAGCATGAGATGGGTTTGATGCATGATATGAATTTAACTGTTGCGTGTGATGTATTTGCAGATTGTTATGTCAGAACCTTAGCACTGAATGCCTTCAAATGGATGAATGCATTGATCAGTACTGAAGTTACCAAAACGAAGCATCACCCATGACCCATGGAATTGAATGGTACAATACAAGAGATCGTTCAGGAGACTTTGAAATATGCAGCTTGGAAATTCATCTTTCATACTTTTACGCAATGATTTTACAATTCAGTATTTGTAGATCTCAAATCCTTTTCGGAGATGCCAGTAAAGTGCACATAAATTCTAAGCAATAAAAACCAAGCACATTGTATACAAATTCCAAGACCGTCACCTTTTCTTCAGCAATGAACTAGCTCTCAGGAATATTTTATCTATCTCATCAAGCTCGGACACTTCCAGTTCTTTTCCAGGTGAAACAGTCTTATCAGAAAGTGGAGCAATTTTCCTCAGATGCTCCTAAAAATCATCTGGTTCACTGTCATTATTTACTGAGGGAAACTTATTCAGCCTGTCTAGATACAAAGGGCGCTCCTTGCTATCTTCTACTTGCTCCTCTGAGTCTGTCTCAAAAATGTCAGAGAGATCCTCAGATTCAGAGTATGTGATAGACTCTGAAGCTGAATCATCATCAACCTCAGAATCTTCATCCTTTAGCCTTTCTGGCCCTTCTATACTTTCTGACAGGAGATCAGATACACTTCTCTTGTGAATTGAACTAGAAGAATCTTTTTTCACAGACATACTGTTTGCACAATCTGAAACAAAAGTGACGTCTTCCGCTGCACTTTGTTCTTTATGCTTCCCAGCTAACTTCATCAGCGCATGAAGATCTTCAAGGTCCTGCTCAAGCCTGGGAATGTATCGCCTAAGAGCTCGGAGACGATCTCTGTATTTTGATTTATCCAGTGTCTAATTGAAAATGTTAGATTTAGAAACGACAAAAGAAACAACAAAGCATCAACACTAAAAGGTACAACAGGACAAACTTTATCTTCTTTTTTACTTCTCATTCTGCATATTTGTCTACTGAAGTATTTTCTATTTGATCCTGAGTAGAACATCCTTCTTTCCATCTAAAAAGAATTGGCTGGCTATGTCTCTTGTCCTATGCTCTAATTCAAATGTTGAATGATAAATTGGATTGTACCGAAGCCTCTCCATAAACTCAAATGTTGCTTGGAAATCTTGGGATCGTACTGGTGAGGTGCCGTCGCCCGCGCCGCCATTCTCCACGGGCAGCCTGGTGCGCGGGCTAGCGCAGGCGCGGAGGACGACGGAGGCATTTATATGGACGCTGTGGGAAACAATTTTTTAAGGGTCTGCCTATACAGTAGTCGCCTGATTTTTTTTTAAATCGTAGTCGGTCGTTTTGGGCCGTTGGATCCAACGGCCACTGACCCGTCTTCCACCTCCCGCACACCGCGTCGTCTTCAACCTCCCGATGCTCTCTCTCTCTCTCCTGACGCCGTCTCGCCTCTCTCTCTCCCGACGCTCTGTCTGGCGGCCGCCGCCGCCGGATCAGGCCTCCCTCTAAACCCCGGTGGACGGCGCCCTTCAACTCCGGCACCGGTGACACCCCCCACCCTAACCCTAACCCGGCGGCTCCCGGTGATTCCGCCTCGCCTCCGCCCGCCGCCGCCGCCCCGCGTCGTCGCCGGGCTCCGGCTCGGTGACCCTAACCACGCGGCGCCGGTGACTCCGCCTCGCCTCCGCCCGCCGCCGCCGCTCCGCGTCGTCGCCGGGCTCCGGCTCGGTGACCCTAATCTCTCGGCCTCGCCTCGTCGTCGACTGCGAGCAAGCGAAATCTCAGTCGCTTGCAAAATAGCAGCAGCGATTTTTTAACTAACCTCATAATGTACACTTCCTGCGCAAAATCTCGGTACATGAATTGCAGCCTGCGTGCTTATGCTGCAAATCTGCAATGCATGGGATGATTTTCCTAAGCCTTGTGGAATCAAGGTTTGCGGTCTCTTTCACCAAAACTCAGCACAGAAACAAGAGAGGACTAACATACTTCTTACAACGAAACACCCAAAGCAACAGTGGGCAGAGATTAACACTAACCTTGCAAGAACCCGTGGAGCGAGCCGCGGTGTACAAGGGGTGCACGAGCAGCTTCTTGGCCCCTCGGCCCGACGTACAGCGCGTGGAGCGGCACGAGGTTGGGGTGGCTCACCGCGTCGATCCGCCGCTCAGCGGCAGCGCCCACCTCGGAGCACATCGCGGTCATCCCAGGAGATCTTGGGCGGAGGCCGAGCCCGCGGCGGTGCGGAGGCGGCCGATGCGGACCCCGCGGAGACGCGGACGAGGCCCGCGGCGGCGCGGTGGAGGCCGAGCTTGCGAGGCGGGGCGGCAGACGGCGAGCCCGAGGCGGCGTGGTGGAGCCCCAGCCCGTGAGGCGGCGCGGCGGAGCCCCAGCCCGCGAGGCGGCGCGGCAGAGGGCGATCCTGCGAGGCAGGGCGGCGGAGGGCGAGCCTGAGGCGGCGCGGTGGAGACCCAGCCCGCGAGGCGGCACGGCGAGGCGGAGCCTACGGCGGCGTGGCTAGGGAAAGCCCGAGGAGGCGCGACCGGAATGAGGTCGCCGAAGGCTGGGGAGGAGGAGAGAGGCGTGCGTGAAATGAGTACAGAGGATTAGGGCGACCGATTTAGCAAGAATGTTGATTCTAATTTTGCCCTTTGAATCAAGATACTCCTTAGTTTTAAAAAAAATTAAGTAGTAATTCTTAAGTCTAAATTAGAGTATCAGATAAAATTAGCCATTGAATCAGAATAAATAGATGGTCTATACTTACTCTGGGTACCGTAAAAGAGCTCATTAATTAACGCACTCAATGTCAATACAAGCTTTTTTTTTACAAGGAACTATACATATATGTTTGCAAAAAATAACCATTATTTACAAGCCGTTAAGCACGCCGGTACAATTCGCCATGCGTGCTTAACATCTTGTAACGACATCATTTTGATATAGTTAAATTAATCAACACATTACAGTGGTTCCAACTAAAATGTTAGATCTTAAATTATTGTCCAACCCAATTAAAAACATATCGGCTACGCTTCTAAGGGGCAGCAAATTTAATACCACCTGTACAATTCGCCATGTGAAATGAGTAAATTGATAATCAAAAAGAGGTATTGAACTGTTTCCTTATTATTGAAAAACAATATTTTCTGCTTCCTTCCAGTTCCGTCTGCTAAAGTTATATTTGATTAAGATTACCCCTTGACACAGGTAAAATATTAATTTCAAGTGGTACGTACCTTCCACATCCAAAGTTGCCGGTTAGAATATTATTAAAGCGGTTGCATCTTGGTTCTTAATTTGGCTCCAAACCCGAGCAAAGAAGCAGCTCCTGTCTTGTGATCCAAGGTCTAGGTCCTGCTTTATACAAAGTAAAAGAGAAAAAGGAAAAACAATTCTATCTTTGTTCCTTGGCTCCAACCCCAAGCAAAGAACCACACATACATATGCTTTGGCACAAAAGAAAAGAAAAGAAAAGAAAAGCAAGCCAAAGCCCAAACACAAGCCCTGCATTGCATACCAGTAACACAGCCAACCTTGCGACTAGTCCACATCTGCTCTCCAGTATCCCCGTCCATTAGTCCTTCCTCCTTCACCTCACATAATTAACCAAGCAATCCATACCCACATCATCATCACCACACGAGATGTAGCTGTTTTCTCTGCCGGCCGATTGAGGTACTACTCCTACTATATATGATTCATTCTTCTGCTATATAATTGCTCGCACCTTATTTAGTTTCCAAAAGAAAAGGTGTATTTATTATTCATTTACTAACAATTAATGTTTGTTGATGCACAGACATAACTAATACGCACGCTCTTGTAACTAGCAGGTGTTAGCAATATAATTTGGAGGATTAGATTTCTGGATCTAGCTAGCTAGCTTCCTGTGCCTACTGGGCCTTGGATCACTCACAAATTCATCATGCCTGAACGGGTATTTTTCTACGTACACATCTCATGCTACAGGAGTATTTTTCTCTCCATCTGTATAGTATAATTACTGATATATATTAACCGCTTGATTAGTTGACGAGCTTTTGTATACAACAAGGTGCATATGCATGTTAGTTAGGTGGTTCACGGCCGATCGCTGCACTAGCTTTTTGAATAAATTAATTAATGTTGCTAGCTAGATGAAATCTGCTACGCACATGACTTGGACTCAACAACCTAATTGCCATCAATTAATGCAGGAGATTGGTGCGCGTGACGTCGGACAGGCGGTACGAGCTATAATCCCTTATCTAGAGGATACGAGCAGTAGCGCACACAAGTACATCTATTTTAATGGATGGACTGGTGGTCTCGGTGCTTCTGCGGTGCTTACATCTGTAGCCCGAGACCCTCCGCCATCGCTGATGAAGAAATTCAGCAAGATTATTCACCTTGATTGCTCGAGGTGGAAAAGTCGAAGAGCACTCCAGAAGACAATCGCACAAGAACTCAAGCTTCCTCAAGGGGTAATGTCTATTTTTGATTGGCAAGATGAAGAAGATGATTGGGGCGGGATAGATGAAAGCTCCAGAGATGAGATCAGCGATGTCGGGGCAGAGATCCTTCGAGTCCTAATCGGGCACAAATGTTTAGTGGTCTTCCATAATGGGAGCAATGATACGGTTGACTTAACTGGGTTTGGCATTCCCCATCCACTATTCGGCACCAAAGTATTGTGGACCTTCCGCGGGAGGCTACGGCTCAATCCAGCAATTGATAACAAGGTGGATGATTCACATTTTGCTCTTTATAACGATTATCTGGATTATCCCAACTGGAACTCTTTGCTACAGGAAGAGGCTAGGGAAATTGCTCGGTACGCATGTAAACATGGGATCGCCCCTGAAATAGCTGAAGAGTGTTGCTTGTATCTGCTGTCATTAAATAAGAAGGGTGGCAACATTATGGACTACAACTGGGTCACACATGCTTCCAACTATTGGGTCTGTGATGGGATCATACAAGCAGGAGGTCAGTTTGACCAAGCATGGGAAATTGCTGCTGCTCTGCATCAACAGATACATCTAGAGGATTATTCATCAAATATACTGCCCTATTTTGGTAATAAGTTGAAGACTCCTCCAGAACGTTGGATATTTGCCACCAAATCCAACGTGACATTACCTCGAGATTCAACGTCATTCTTCCTTGTAAACCAAAGTGGATCTGATCCTCCACCCAATGGCATGTTTCATCAATCCGACAATCTTCGTGTGCTCAAGTTACGCGGCTGCACCTTCAATTTCTCTTCACCACCTTTCTGTTGTTGCCGCAGCCTAAGGTTCCTCGGATTAGATCTATGCAAGGATCAACTGCAAGGAGAAGATAAGAAAGAGATAACAGAAATGGAGTTTTTTCGGAGCCTATTGGTGCTAGACATATGCAACACGGATTGGGAATTGACTTCATCACCGGAGATAACAGAGCAGATGGCTACAAACATTAGGGAGGTACATATAAAGAAGGGACGGTTTTGGCACCCTAATTTTGCATGGAGACAACTGCAGAACCTTCGCAAGCTTCGAGTAATTGAGCCTACATGCCCTTGGGAGACAGGCGAAATGGATGAATTTACAGATATGGTGAAGTTGGATCTCCTTGACTTGTCTGGAAATAGTACAATACAAGCTCTGCCAAGCTTGTTAGGAGCAATTTGCCTCAAGACTCTGGTTCTAGATGGTTGTGTTGGATTGGAACATATTGGCCTAGAAGGACTCCCACCGTCACTTGAATCCTTCAGCTTATATGCAAGAGCGAGAGATGAAGCTAAAATTTCCCTCATCTCCTTGGTTGGTTGTGTAAGATTGATGAATTTCAGATTGCGTGGGTCACTACAAAAACTTGAGGAGCTGGACCTCTCAGGCACAAAAGTCAAAACACTTGACCTCAAAGATAGGGTGGTGCAGGTCCCATGTCTCCAACGAGTCATGCTGTTGGGATGTGAGCAACTCCGTGCTGTACTTTGGCCAGAAGAGGGGATGCCCCAACTAAGTGTGCTATGCATTGATACTCGAGGAGGAGGAGGAGAGGTTGGAAGAACGCTACCAGATTCTAAGAAGTTAACATATTCTCATGCATATGTTGCTATAACGGACGTGAGATTCATTCAGTTAGTGGTGCTAAGAAGTTACGATGCGTTTTGTTGGAACACCGATAGACTTAATCTACACCTCTGCATATCTGCTACTAGCACAGATGGTGCACAGAGCTACAACAAGGAGAAGATAGACCTTGCTAGTGTTGGAAAAATAATGGGGCCGTCCCTACCCAAGTCATCAATTGCCAATCCTTCTTACTGCACCTACACTGATGTCGCTATTGACAAGATAATTATCGATCATGACTATAGCAGTGCACCGCAGCTTCAGCCGTCGGGCTGCCATGTGGAGATTGGTGAGGGAATTATCAACACTAATGTGGAGAGTGCACAAGGAATCAAACCTATCATCTTTGCGATGGACAAGGCTGAGTCGTTGCATGTGCACGACAATTCTTCCATCACCACTGTTATCCCTGAACACATGATGTCCATTGGAGAGGAGTATATACTTGGATGGCGACATCTGAAATGGTGTCGTGTGGAGAGGTGTCCCAAGCTGCACACAGTCTTCACTACTCATTACGATTTCGTCTGCTTTCAAGAACTAGAGACCTTTTGGGCGGCTGATCTCCGGACGGCCCACTGTATTTGGAGCAAAGGAAGGACGTTCCATTCAACGGACGATGAAACCTTTGCGAAACTGCGGAGCATACACCTCTACTCCTGCCCAAGGCTCACATTTGTCCTCCCGCTGTCGTGGTTCTACACCTTGAGCAGCTTGGAGACACTCCACATCGTCAGCTGTGGTGATCTCAGGCAGGTGTTCCCCGTGGAGGCAGAGTTCCTGAGAGAAATAGCTACAGACCACCGAGATGGTGTTCTAGAATTCCCAGAGCTGAAGCACATCTACCTACATGAGCTTTCTGAGCTGCAGCAGATATGTGAGGCCAAAATGTTTGCTCCCAAGCTAGAGAAGGTCAGAATCAGGGGATGCTGGGGTCTCAGGCGCCTCCCAGCTGTCGGTCAAGATAGCCGTCCCATCGTGGACTGCGAGAAAGACTGGTGGGAGAAGCTGGAGTGGGACGGGCTGGAGGCCAGCCATGACCCTTCCCTCTTCGGGCTGTGCCACTCGTCGTATTACAAGAAGACCCTGCTCAGAGGCTCAGTCCTCCGGTGAACTCATCAGACTGTTCAGGTGTGCATACACATGCTCTTCCTTGTTTTCTATCTTGTTTCATGCTTTTGTCATATATGGTAGCAGCTAGAGACATATCTTGAGTACATGTGTTACGTGCTATCTGAACTGCAAATAAAATGCATACATTTGTTTAGAGCGGCAATTAAATTACATCCCTCTGTATACTAAATTCCTTGATCTACTACTCATTTATGCATTCAACGACCAATTCCTTGATCCACTATGCTTCCATTAATCAGCTGTATCATTACCTGTGTAGGTTTGGTGGTGGCAAGACGACGACGTCTTGCTGCTGTCTATTGCTATGTTTGCTGCAACGGTTCAAGTGTTTGCTTGCCAAGTCGGTGGTGCTGTGTTTTCAGAAGAATAAATTGGTGCTAGCTTGATGCTGCGTGTGCCTGCACCTTCATCTGTACGTGTGGTTTGTTTTCTTGTGCTTGTAATAAGAAGGGTCTGATGTGCCTCCCACGGTCACAGACAGAACCCCTTGGTGTGAGACTGCTGCTTGCCAAAGACTATGAAACAGAGTTTGTGTGATTGATTCATCATTCGGTGCAATTCGCTGTTGTAGGTATGCATTGGGGATGTTAATCAGCAATTCTGTTAGCTAGCTACAACTGGAAGCAACTCCAGCCCCTAGCTGTTGGCATGAATCTGCATAGTCCTCAAACAGAAATCATGATTTTTTGCTTTCAAATCTGCATAACTCTCTTGTCGGCGTGGTTATCTCTCGGACTTAGCTTTTCAACTTAATGCATAATTCCTTAAATTTCACCAGCAAATCTGTAGTATATCAAGTATTAATTCCTACGACAACGTGTGGGTACAATACTACGAATGTTTCAGCTGATCAGACAACATATGCATAGTGAAGAGTTAAGTGAAAATGTTGCACTATGTCTCAGGATCTGCTGTAGGAGCCGGGAAAGTACACGCTGGAATGCTGATTTGATTCGATCTATGTATTTGTACAGATGCCTCCTGATGTTGATGAAAATTCCTGTCGGCCGAGTTAATTTGATGAAAGAAGATGCGAATCTCAGATGACACATGCGTGTCCGATCAGGGGAGGAAGGTGAAGGAGGTGAATGGAGGAAGCTCAAGGTGCCACCCAAAGTCCAGCAGATCTGCTATTTGATGTTGATGAAAATTCCCAGCTCAAGGCCTCCAGACCGAGCTCTCCCACCTCCTCCCCCGCGCTCCTCTCCCTCCTCTTTCATGTGACGGAGGACGAGCAGCTCAGCCACGTCCAGAAGCGGGAGATCGCCGTCTGCTTCCTTTCCAGCGCCCCCGCCGTCGAGATCCACTACGTCGCCAAAGGCAACCGCCCGCTCCAGAATCATCCCCTTCATTTGATCCCGTGCGGTTGTCTGGCTCTTGTTCGAATGTATGCGGGCGCTGCTGGGGCACGAGGCGGCCGTGGAGGCCTTCCCGGAGTACAACAAGGCGCACCTCGTGTCCCTTGAGATCCCCGACCACAGCGGCGATGTGAGTGAGCATCTCTGTTCCGAGTTTTGTTCCTGCATTAAATTGATCTCATCTTGTTTTGTCTTTGTGTTCAAAGACCTGCTACAGACTAGGAGCTTCCTTTGGCATACATTGAGGAGTTTAGGTACATTAACTCTGCTATTCTCTCTTCCTCATTTCTTTGTCTTTTAACAGTACATTTTGTCAAAGTTAGTTCATTTTAAACACTTGAGTTATTTGTCTTTTAATTCATAAAAATCTAGCCTTTTCTTTTGGGGACAATCATAAAATGTGCTGTCCATGAAAAACTAAACTATTGTATTTTTAAACCATAGCCAACACCGTAGTTGAGTTTCTGTGGCGTCCTTCCTTCTGTTCTCTGCTTTGCTTCTCCTGATTTCCCTTTTGCGATGTACTATATGTTTGGCACTTAAGCAATCAAAAGGGGTGTGAAAGTACTATGCTAAGTTAGGTAATTCTTCCCTGATTTGCAGAGTTTTCTTTGAGAAGAGAAGGCATCCATCAAATTTGTCTGCAATATTCCACCTAGTGTTGTAAGTTGTGCAGTTTCAGCAAAAAATTCAGAAATATAATTCTTACTTTCAGTATAACATAGGAATAAAAAACCGCATGTATATGAGCATAACCAAAGGAATAACATGCTCATAAGAACCTCTATTTTTCTTTCATTAACATCAGTACATGCATAATTTATTGCTAGAAAACACTGGACAGCAATGGCATGATTTAGCATAAATATGCTCACAACCATCTTTGCAATGACACTAATCGGAGGTAAAAATCACTCCTACGGTTACCGGAATTCTACCAGCAATGTAGACAATACGAGTTCACAAGTTGGCTAATTGCAGTATTATCAAAATAGTAATAAATTAGTCAAGTCTGACAGCAAATTATATATTAATTAAGCCCTCAAACCTGAACAAAACAGACTGCAATCTGCATAACACGAGGAAAGCAACCCTACAGTACGCAGATTTAGATACTAATCCATTTTTTCATGAATTTGTTGCATCTGAAATTAATATCTGCTTCATCTGACAAAACAAAAAGTATACCTTAGGCTAGATGCATGAAAGTGAGGAACCGTTGAGCAATAGTATTACCATTTATTTGCAAATAGAAGCCGCAATACTAGACTTTGTGAAAGTTGTAACAAAATGTAGCAGTCTGATGATCTTCTTGCCATTTCAGTTACGCATTTTACTTCGGGACAAATAAGACACATTTTGTGTGAAATTGCTAGCTGATGTTTATCTAGCAAAAGTGTGTTAATCTCATTTGCTGACTTCACTCATGTATAGGTAAATGGAAGTGTCTTGGGTGAGGAGAATGTTAATGTCAGTTTCATGAGTGTTTGGAAAATTGCTCCTCGCAAGCGTGCTGTCATGGCGATTGGTGTTGATGAGGAACCTAGCAAGGTCACGCTGATGATGATCGGGGTGATTCCAGCAATTGAAGAGTTTGTTTTCCTAAAGCTGTAGGCGCACATTTATGTTTGATATTGCAAGCATGGTGTGCAATTTTGATTTAGCTAGGAATTTAATCAGGGTGTAGAGGACGGATGGTTCTCCATGGAATAAGGTCTTGGTGGGTGTTTTCGTGGTGGTGCTCGAGTTTGGTAAAACTATCTTCTGTTTGAACATGGTGCTGTCAATATTTCTATGCATTACTTTCTGAACATGAACGATCCGTTGTCTGTTAGCCGTCAGGCACTGGAAGTCAAAGTCAATAAGGATTTAGCTCAGTTACCATTGTCTACTGAATGCGCCCGAAGGCCATGCCCAACACTACATTTGCTCAATTGCTCCTATATCAGAATTTTGGAATTTCCATAACAGAGTATCTGTATTCTGTGTGAGAACACAGGGCAAGTTGCTCCCAGAATTAAGACAGCACGGAGAGTATTTCCAAGGTTTTTCTGAATATGAGATGCCATTTTGGATCAGCAGGAGTGCTTTGTGAAATAGATCATTTTTTATTTTTGCCCAATGTAATCTGCTTCATGAGTGATACGAGGGAATTTTGCATTTGAGTTCGATTTCTTTTTAAGTTTCTGCTTGATATTTTTTTCGGGAATAAAGTATGGTTATTCCACAGTATCTGCACTCATCCATAAATTGCAAATGTAGCATTGGTGCATCGTGCCCTGGTAATGTCGACCGAAAATAGTACCATCACAGCCTGATACACTTGGTACACTTAGATACTGGCGTGCTTGACAACGTAGCTCATTGAAAATACTGCTACTTAACCTCATTTAAGATGATCGGAAAGGAAAATCCCATTTAACAGAAACTAATCTACATAGTGGGGATAATGATTCTAGCAATGAACATAAATATTGACAATTTCCTATGGCTGCATAGCAGTTGATCAAGTATCTTCTCCTGGCTAGTGCATTCCTTCTCAGAATCAATAAGCTTTGCAGATGGGCAGTCCAGCTCGTTCTGCTGTCATAGAAGTTGTTCTTCCTTCTCCATAAGAACATTCTTTGCCAAGTCCAAAGACTCTTGCAATACATCATTTGAACTTATTGTGCAGTAAGTTAGAATGCCGTCAAGATACTTGTTGAGAAGGTCTTCTCAGATCCAGAAATTGCAGCCCTTTAAACATGAGAAACAAACAAATAAATAAAATGTATTGGAGAAAAAGTATGTCGTAGAAAAATGAATGCATTGATCAGTACTGAAGTTACCAAAACGAAGCATCACCCATGACCCATGGAATTGAATAGTACAATACAAGAGATCGTTCAGGAGACTTTGAAATATGCAGCTTGAAAATTCATCTTTCATACTTTTACGCAATGATTTTACAATTCAGTATTTGTAGATCTCAAATCCTCTTCGGAGATGCCAGTAAAGTGCACATAAATTCTAAGCAAATAAAAACCAAGCACATTGTATACAAATTCCAAGACCGTCACCTTTTCTTCAGCAATGAACTAGCTCTTAGGAATATTTTATCTATCTCATCAAGCTCGGACACTTCCAGTTCTTTTCCAGGTGAAACAGTCTTATCAGAAAGTGGAGCAATTTTCCTCAGATGCTCCTGAAAATCATCTGGTTCACTGTCATTATTTACTGAGGGAAACTTATTCAGCCTGTCTAGATACAAAGGGCGCTCCTTGCTATCTTCTACTTGCTCCTCTGAGTCTGTCTCAAAAATGTCAGAGAGATCCTCAGATTCAGAGTATGTGATAGACTCTGAAGCTGAATCATCATCAACCTCAGAATCTTCATCCTTTAGCCTTTCTGGCCCTTCTATACTTTCTGACAGGAGATCAGATACACTTCTCTTGTGAATTGAACTAGAAGAATCTTTTTTCACAGACATACTGTTTGCACAATCTGAAACAAAAGTGACGTCTTCCACTGCACTTTGTTCTTTATGCTTCCCAGCTAACTTCATCTGCGCATGAAGATCTTCAAGGTCCTGCTCAAGCCTGGGAATGTATCGCCTAAGAGCTCGGAGACGATCTCTGTATTTTGATTTATCCAGTGTCTAATTGAAAATGTTAGATTTAGAAACGACAAAAGAAACAACAAAGCATCAACACTAAAAGGTACAACAGGACAAACTTTATCTTCTTTTTTACTTCTCATTCTGCATATTTGTCTACTGAAGTATTTTCTATTTGATCCTGAGTAGAACAACCTTCTTTCCATCTAAAAAGAATTGGCTGGCTATGTCTCTTGTCCTATGCTCTAATTCAAATGTTGAGTGATAAATTGGATTGTACCGAAGCCTCTCCATAAACTCAAATGTTGCTTGGAAATCTTGGGATCGTACTGGTGAGGCGCCATCGCCCGCGCCGCCATTCTCCACGGGCAGCCTGGTGCGCGGGCTAGCGCAGGCGCGGAGGACAACGGAGGCATTTATATGGACGCTGTGGGAAACAATTTTTTAACTAACCTCATAATGTACACTTCCTGCGCAAAATCTCGGTACATGAATTGCAGCCTGCGTGCTTATGCTGCAAATCTGCAATGCATGGGATGATTTTCCTAAGCCTTGTGGAATCAAGGTTTGCGGTCTCTTTCACCAAAACTCAGCACAGAAACAAGAGAGGACTAACATACTTCTTACTACGAAACACCCAAAGCAACAGTGGGCAGAGATTAACACTAACCTTGCAAGAACCCGTGGAGCGAGCCGCGGTGTACAAGGGGTGCACGAGCAGCTTCTTGGCCCCTCGGCCCGATGTACAGCACGTGGAGCGGCACGAGGTTGGGGTGGCTCACCGCGTCGATCCGCCGCTCGGCGGCAGCGGCCACCTCGGAGCACATCGCGGTCATCCCAGGGGATCTCGGGCGGAGGCCGAGCCCGCGGCGGTGCGGAGGCGGCCGATGCGGACCCCGCGGAGACGCGGACGAGGCCCGCGGCGGCGCGGCGAAGGCCGAGCTTGCGAGGCGGGGCGGCAGACGGCGAGCCCGAGGCGGCGCGGCGGAGCCCCAGCCCGTGAGGCGGTGCGGCGGAGGGCGATCCAGCGAGGCAGGGCGGCGGAGGGCGACCCCGAGGCGGCGCGGCGGAGCCCCAGCCCGCGAGGCGGTGCGGCAGAGGGCGATCCCGCGAGGCAGGGCGGCGGAGGGCGAGCCTGAGGCGGCGCGGTGGAGGCCCAGCCCGCGAGGTGGCGCGTCGAGGCGGAGCCTACAGCGGCGTGGCTAGGGAAAGCCCGAGGAGGCGCGACCGGAGTGAGGTCGCCGAAGGCTGGGGAGGAGGAGAGAGGCGTTCGTGAAATGAGTACAGAGGATTAGGGCGACCGATTTAGCAAGAATGTTGATTCTAATTTTGCCCTTTGAATCAAGGTACTCCTTAGTTTAAAAAAAAATTAAATAGTACTCTTTAAGTCTAGATTAGAGTAATAAAATTAGCCATTAAATCAGGATAAATAGACGGTCTATACTTACTCTGGGTACCGTAAAAAAGCTCATACAAGCTTCTTCTTCTTTTTTTACAAGGAACTATACATACATGGTTGCAAAAAATAACCATTATTTACAAGCCGTTAAGCACGCCGGTACAATTCGCCATGCGTGCTTAACATCTTGTAATGACATCATTTTGATGTAGTTAAATTGATCAACACATTGCAGTGGTTCCAACTAAAATGTTAGATCTTAAATTATTGTCCAACCCAATTAAGGGCCTGTTTGGTTGGGCTGTGGCTGTTGACAAAGCTGCTGTTGGCTGGTTGTTTAGAAAATCTGCTGTGGCTGTGGGAAAGTGAATATATGGCTTTTGCTTGATCCAAAACATCTATAACATTTTGGAAAATGAGCACAGAAACTTCAGCACATTGTAAAAAGCTGAAAGAAGGTAGCTTTTCCAAACAGCTGAATTTGCACTGCAAAGCCCACAGCTATCGTTGGGAAAAGCTGCTGAAAAGCTGGCCGTTTGGTTGGGCTACAACTTTTTCTAGTGAAAAGCTGCTGAAAACCCAACCAAACACCCCCTAAAACATATCGGCTACGCTTCTAGGGGCAGAAAATTTAATACCACCTGTACAATTCGCCATGTGAAATGAATAAATTGATAATCAAAAAGAGGTATTGAACTGTTTCCTTATTATTGAAAAACAATATTTCCTGCTTCCTTCCAGTTCCGTCTGCTGAAGTTATATTTGATTAAGATTACCCCTTGACACAGGTAAAATATTAATTTCAAGTGGTACGTACCTTCCATATCCAAAGTTGTCGGTTAGAATATTATTAAAGCGGTTGCATCGTGGTTCTTAATTTGGCTCCAAACCCCAAGCAAAGAAGCAGCTTGCTCCTGTCTTGTCAGAAATCAGTCCGATCCAAGGTCTAGGTCCTGCTTTATACAAAGAAAAAGAGAAAAAGGAAAAACAATTCTATCTTTGTTCCTTGGCTCCAACCCCAAGCAAAGAACCACACATACATAGGGAAAAAGGCAGAAGTAGCCCCCCCGCCGAGTGGCAATGGCGGATCTAGCCCCCGGCGGGGGTCAAATCTATTTTTGTCACCGCGATGGTCAAATTCGCAGATCGGGCCCGCGACAGGCCGAAATCGCGCCCTCAGCCCGCGACGGGGGTGGGCCGTGCCCCTGGGCCGCGACGGCAGGCCGAGCGCGCTCCTGGGCCGCGACGGCCCGCTCGTCGCGGTCTTGGGAGGGCAAGGCTGGCTAACGCCACCCACCGTGGCGTGTGACTGGGTGAGCTAACGCCACGGCCAATAGCGTTCGGCCCCCAGTACCGAACGCCACGGTGACTAGCATTTGCCAGGTTTGCCAAACGCCACGGTCTCTAGCGTTAGGCCACCGAAGACTTCGAGATTGGCTTCTATCCCTGCGAAGTGGCACACCGGCGCAAACGCCAGAGCCCGTGGCGTTTGGTACTCCGTCGCGGATGGGGGCCGCGGCCCACTCTGTCGCTGGCTGGGATGCTGCAATCAGGCCGTCGCGGGCTGAGGGCGCAATTTCGGCCCGTCACGGGCCCGATCCGCGAATTTGACACGTGTCACGTGCCCAGCGCATCGCGGTGACAAAAATGGATTTGCCCCCGCCGGGGGCTAGATGTAACATCCCCTACTTTAGCATAGAGTTGTTTGTGCATCATGGCATGCATGGCATCATATGAATTTGCATTTTGAACTAGATTTTTAAAACCTAAAGAGAGGTGTCGACGATTGGTGAACCGGCGATCTTACGGTACTCGTGAGATGATGATTACTGGGGGGTAGGGACCTCTAGGGCCCAAGCGCCAAGAGATCTGACAGCAGGGGACAACCGTTTTTATACAGGTTCGGGCCTCCCTCAGGATAATAACCCTACGTCCTGTTGCTATATATTGATCGGGAACACGCTTTACAAAGGGGGTGTATGTTAGTGGCTATCCTAGGCCTAATCGTAGACTAATCCTAGCTAATCCTCCGGGCTCGACTCCTTCGAGACTGCGGGTCTTCTAGGGCTTCACCTCCTGGGATCTTAAGCTGCGACTAGTTGAATCTGTTGTACCCGTTGGGCTCGTTTCCCTCTATGGGATTGCTGATCCTTATATAGGGGGTACCCAGGGTCGTACTGGACGTGGACTTACGCCCGAGTAGGATTCTGGCTTCCTTAAACGTCGGGATTGACTTTCCTAGTTTAAGGGGAGTCTTCCCTCTTTAGAGGGGTTACCTTGTCGTCCGAGGATCCTTATTAGATACGTGGTACCTTCCTAAAGTCCCGGGGAACTGTACACGGATACCCCTAATGCGCGGGATACTGTACTATTCATCATCAAGCCCCCCATCAGTACGCGAAGTGAGGTCATGATGGTTCTGTTGGAAATCTACCCTTGTCGGAAACAATTCCGAGTAGGCGACCCGAGTAGTCCTGGTCGATGACTCCTCCGAGTAGACTCAACTACTACCGAGTAGTCGCAAGAACCTTATCGGAATAATTCTTTGGAAAAATCCAGAGTGCCTTTTTGATCCGATCTGATCCGTCGATCACGGACACGCGTCCGCCTGGCTTATTTCTAGGAAACGGAGCCATCATGGCGGAAAATTCGCGTGGTGATGAAGAATCTTTTCTCTCTCTGGCCCATCTCTTGGGTCGTGGGTTGTCAGACCCTCTTTTTCCCGCGACGTGCTCTATGCGCGAAAAAAGCAACTGTCCGCATTAAATGCGATGGAACTGATCGTGCCGTGAACCGCGTCCGGCGATCGTTCAAATCTTTAGGAGTCCAAGAATTGGGGTTTTGCCCACATTGCATTCCTGCCTCCTAGTCTTCTTGTTCCCTTCATCTTCTTCCTCGCGCCCCTGCCCAAAAAACCTTCGCCTCCATCCTCTCGTGATCGAATGACGAAGATGGGCAAGAAGAAAGCCGTGAAGGGATCTGGATCTCCCGATCGCGCTGACGAGTCGGGGAAAGCCTCGGAGGAAGTAGCCGTCGCCATTCCTCCATTCGAGGTCTCGGTGATGGATGCCTCCGCCTTGGAGAAGCTGGCGGCGGAGGAGGTGATACTCCCGGAGGTGTTCGTGCCTTACCGGGAGGCCGCGAAGGAGACGGTCCCCACCCCTGACACGGATTGGATCGTCGTTTTCGCGGACTTCTTTAGGTGTGGATTCCAATTCCCGCCTTCGTCCTTCTTCCTCCTTGCGCTCCAGTTCTACGGGATCGAGTTGATCCACCTCAACCCGAACTCGGTCCTAATGCTGGCAGTCTTCGCGCATCTGTGCGAGGCCTACCTCGGCATTAGGCCGAACCTGGAGCTCTGGAGGTACTTCTACAACCTCCGCCGGCAGAAGGGCAGCGGCGCAGGAGTCGTCGGCGGCGCAGGATTCCAACTTCGAGAAGGGAGGAAGAATGCCTACATTGCTTCCTCCTGGAAGTCATCCTGGTCGGGCTGGCACAACCGGTGGTTCTACTGCCATCCCCCAGCGAACTCGGGGCTATCCTACCGCGGGCTCGCCCCCATCTCGATCAAGAACTGGGGGGAGGCCCCGAAGGAGACTAAGCAACTCAAGGCATTCGTCCAAGACATCGCCAACCTCGCCGCCAAAGGCTTGTCGGCGTGGGATGTCGTGGAGGATTTCCTTCGGCGCCGGTTAAGCCCCCTTTCGTCGAGGATCAAGGGAGCCTGGGAGATCCCGGAGGGTCAAGACCAGACAAGGGACTTCGACACGGGTACGTATCACGGCCACCTCCGTGCCGATTCAATCGTCAGCACTCCTTACACACTTCTTTCTTGTCGTGCCGAGCAGAGTTTTTCCCGGAGGAGCTTCAGAATAGGTTGAACTACCTGTTCGAACAATCCCCCAAGGTGGGCGTACAGATGTGCCCCTGCCTCTACTGCAGCAGAGCCCGGACAGCCGACAAGAGGTACTCTCGGTAAGGTGTTCATCGTTGACTGGCTTGGGTTCATCCGAGTAGCCTTACAGAAGGTCCTCGGGCTTATTTCTTCGCAGCGACTAGGCCGCGGGGGACCTGACTCGGAGGCCGAGCGAGCAGGTGTCCCCGTTGAGGACGATGAGGTCGAGATATTCGACACGGCCCCGCTGCCCCCCAAGACGAGGGAGGAAGGCCCTTCTGCAGCCGAGGCGGGGGCGGAGACCTTCTCGACCAGCTCCCCCGCTCAGGACCTTCAACCGCAGGTTTGAACTTTCGCCCGACTACCCTGTTTCCAAGTTTTTTCCCGAGTGATAACCATAAGGATGGATGTTGTCGGATAGCCCGGAGTGCGCAACCCTCTCCCTAAGGGGCCAACTCCCCCTCCTGCGAGCGTTCTCGAGGAGGAGACCGCGGCCGACAAGGGTAAGGCGCCGCCGTCCTCCGGCAAGCGGGACTCGAGTGCTTTGGCAAGAACAACTCCTCCCATGGGGAAGCGCCCGAGGTGAGTTTTCCTTTGCCGTCTTTCTCTTTCGACTTATCTTTCTAAAGACTTGATTTGATTGCTTCTGGCGACTACGGGTGTTGATCCGCTCCGCCAAGACTCCGACTACCGCGGCCACCAAGCAGCAGCCCCCGGCGCCAAAAACGACACCGGCCTCTGTGCCGGACTTGCCACAGGCCTCTACGCCGGATTTGCCGCAGGCTCCTGCGGTGGAATTACCGCAGGCTCCCGCACCGGGGTTTGCCGCCGGCCCCTATCGAGGAGTCGGAGCTGCCCCTTGTCGAGCAGGTCGCGCCTTCGGGTCCTACGGCGCCTGAAGTCTTCGCCTCTCCTCCTTGCTGCAGGTAACATGAAGGAAATCAGCGATAAGATAATTTTACTTTGCTTGTACTAACCTGTTCTTTTTCAGCTTGCTATCTCC
This sequence comes from Stipa capillata, assembly GCA_019208055.1. Taxonomy (NCBI): domain Eukaryota; kingdom Viridiplantae; phylum Streptophyta; class Magnoliopsida; order Poales; family Poaceae; genus Stipa; species Stipa capillata. Next base: position 43,911 of record JAGXJF010000933.1, read on the forward strand.
CAGGTCGCTCCGCTCGAGAAGGCCCAAGAGGAGCTGGACTCGGTGCGCGATGAGCTGAAGAAGCGCCTCGACGAGTCCGAGAGGCAGCGGGCGGAGATCGAGACGCTGAAGGAACGCCCCGAGGACTCCGAGAAGCAGCGGGCGGCGGAGAAGGAGGCGCTGCAGAGGAGTCTCGACGACTTCGAGAAGCAGCGTGTGGCGGTCGAGGCCGATCTCTCGTCGGCGAACGCACGCCTCTCCGACATCGTGCCTTCCCTGCAGCGGAGCCGGTCCTACGCGGAGAAGCTAGAGGGAGACCTCGAGCGGGCTTTGGGCACGCTCGAGAAGGCGTTGGGTGAAGTTGGTGTTGCCGTCGCCCCGAGCTCTTCCTCGGCCAACCGCCTGGCCAAACTGACGGCGTTTGTCTCCCAGCTGAAGCCTAACGTCGAGAAGCTTCTCGAGAGCAAGCTTCAGCAAGGGGTTCGCGACGCCTTGGCCTTCGCCTTGGCCCTTTTGAAGCGCGTGCACCCGGACTTGTCGCTGGAGGCGCTTGCTGCTGACTTGCCGAAGGGGGAGGAGGAAAGCCTTGTCTTGGCTGTGCAAGGGGCAGCAGACGCCTTTGGTGATCGAGTCCAGGCTTCTGGCTCGCAGTAGGTCAGTAATAGAAAATATTTATGCAAATACAGTGGTTAGTAACTGTGCGATAACTTGTGTGTTTTTGTCTTTTCCAAAAACCTTGTCTAATCCGCTTATGTGAAACTTTGTCGAATGCAAGCGTAGACTTTAGTCGGAACCAAAGTCCTTTGTCTTCCTTCGGTGCGGGTGTACGAATAGTGCCGTAGGTCGTTCCTTGCTGCGATTGACCGGTCCTTAGGTTTAGTCGGATGGAGGGCTCCATGGCTCCTCGTCATCAGTAAACGCGGTAAGGGGTCTTTCGTACAGCTTGTCGTGGCCATGGCAGCTCCTCCGTATTCCTTAGTCGAGGGGAGACTCCGGTTGCTTGGCTAGTAAATTCTATGCTTGCTCGATCGACAAGGTCTCACTCTACCCGAGGTATCTTCTGCTCCGAGTGGCCAGAGACGTGGATAAGCATACGGGTTCCGCCGATCTAGTCGTACTCGCACTTCCTTCCCTTCCTTTACTCGGGATCGGGGAACATTGCTACGGAACCGGGGAGCTCAGTCAACCAGGCCTTAGGTCTGGTCAGGTGGGGGGCTCAGTGGCTCCCCTGTCACCTGCAAACGCGTTAAGGGGTTTTCCTTGCATCCCTGATAGTTGCAGCGCAGGACCCTTTTCCTTTGCGCGGGTCGAAGAAGTCTGTACTCGTACTCGTATCTTGACTTTACCGTATTCTTGTCCAGCCCCCGACTGACTGTTTGAGAGATGTCTCGGATAGGCAGTCTGAATTGATAATGAGAGGAAAATGAACTAAGAACTTTGTATTATTTAAAAACTGTGTCTTTTGCAGGCTACTGTAAGAAAAACAATTCTAGGATAAAACTAAGAAACATAAACTAAGCCGTCCCCTCCTCATCTGGCTTGTCGTCGGTCGCGCCAAAGACTCCCGTCCTCTTGTCGCGACCCGCTGACCGAACTTTGTTGAGTGCGCGTGTTGGGCGACGGCGCCCGGAGCGTCTTATCGTCGACTTGTTCGTAACTTGGCGACTCTTGAGGCTGGTGTTGGTGCAACTTCGGAATCTGCCGCCGAGGAGGCGATGGTTGTACGATCTTACCGGCGGCGGTTGTACTGGACTCTCTAACGGACGCGACTTTTACCACTAATACGAGAGACCTGGATCGGGCGGCTTCTCCCGAGGAACCATTGTCCTGCCCGGGGAAGGCCCTATTTTTCTCCCAGCTCCGACCTAGTCGTGGAGCTTTTTCTCCAGCTTGGAGGGGTTACTTTCCAGAGTCGTTGCTCGTAACCGTGGAGGCGGTCTTGATGACGTGGAGGCGGGAGCCTCAACGTTGGCGTCCTGGGTAGAGGGTAGGTGCTGCTCCGCGAGGTCGAGGCTGCGCTTGTCGCAGAGGAGTGCTTCTCTGGGGGAGCTCCTTATCGAGAGGACACCCTTCGGGCCAGGCATCTTTATGCACTGGTAAGCGTAGTGCGTAGCTGCCATGAACTTGGTCAAGGTAGGCCGTCCCAAGATGGCATTGTAAGCTATCTCGAAATCGACTACATCGAACAGGATTTTCTTTGTTCGGAAGTTCTCCGGTGTACCGAAGGTAACCGGGAGCGTGACTTGCCCAATCGGCGTGGCCGATGAGCCCGGGACGATGCCATGGAAAGCGTGCGTCACCGTCTGCACGGACGACCGTGGTACTTGCATGGCATCGAGGGCATTGGCGAATAGGATGTTGAGGGAGCTCCCTCCATCTATTAGCACGCGGCCCACTTGGCAATTGTTGATCGTTGGCTCGACCACATTCGGGTACCGTCCCGGTCGAGCACAGTTTTCGGGGCAATCGGTCTGGTCGAATGAGATCGCCATCTCAGACCACTTGATCGCTCGAGGGACTCGCGGTACACTCGCGAGGACTTCTCGGGTGATCGCCTTATACTGCCTCTTGGACTCGTAAGAGGTTGAGCCCCCGAATATGTGCTCAATTGCTCTGACATGCCCCTGGAAAGGCTCAGGGGTGGATTCATTGTCGTCGGAAGACGTCTCCCGGCTGTTGTTAGCGACCTGAGGGTTCTCCTCGCGGAACCTCTCTCGCTCTTCCCTAAGGTATTTCTTGAAGATGCGACACTGTCGCAGATCATGCGAGTCCGTCTGGTGAAAGTCACACCAGGGCTTGGACGTCTTGTCGGAGGATGTTGTAGGCTTATCCTTGGGGCGTGGCTTCCAGGCGCGTTTCTCGGAGACGTCGGCCATCACTTCGTCGGTTCTGGTCCTCTTCTCCTTGTTCCCCCCGGAGGGCTTCTTCTTGCGCTTCGTCTTGCGCGAATCGCCTCTTGACCGGAGGGGAGAGCTGGTCAATTCACCCCGCTGTTGCTTGATGTAGCGCAAGGTTTCCTCCGCACAGGCGGCCTTCTCGGCCAGGTCCATGAGCTGCCTGGTGGTTCTTGGTGGCCGCATGATCAGATCGTGCGTGCACATCTCGTTTCGGCTGCCCCGAGTGAAGGCGCGGATGACATCCGAGTCCGTTATCTCGGGTATAGTGTTGCAGACAGCACTAAACCTCTTCGTGAACTCACGGAATGTCTCATCTGGTCGCTGGACGACGAGGAATAGATCGTCGACTCGACCAGGCCTTGGGAAGGTACCCTGGAAGTTCCCGAGTAGCATGTCGCATAGCTGTCCCCAGGAACGGATCGTTCCTAGGGGGAGATTCGTCAACCACGTCCTCGCGGCTCCTCTGAGAGCGGTAGGGAGGTAGTTGGCCATTACCTTCTCGTCACCGCCGGCCGCCTCAATCGCGGTGGTGTAGATCTGGAGGAACTCCACGGGATTTGTGGTTCCATCATACGATTCAAGCGAGCCTGGCTTGAAACGAGAAGGCCAGCGTACCTGCCGGAGTTCCTGGGACAGCGCCTGACATCCGCTAAAGGATCCCCGATAAGGCACGTTTTCGCCGCTATTCGGGGTCGAGGACCGACCCTGAGCGTTGGCGTTGTGGACATGATCTCTCCGAGAAGGTTGCTGCTCCTACTGGCGCCTTTGGCAGTGGCGCCGCTCGAGCTGTTCCCGGAGGTCCACCGGCTGCTCCTCCTGAGGAGACCGGTTCCTGGGGTGTCGTCCCTCCTGATCCCGTTCTTCCAACGGAGGAGGGGTATCTGTCCGAGTAGAGCTGCGGGCCACCGATCGGGCTCGAGAAGACTCGGCCTGGTTCTGAGCCTCCTGGAGGTCAGCCCCCAGCCGTCGCAGCCACTGCTCGCCCGCGGGTGTCGATAGATCCGCTACAAGCAGCTGTGACAGTAGATTGCGCACTTCCGCAAGTCTTCGAGCAGTTCGGGACACGTACTCCCTCGTTCCCGGGGGGGATTTTTCTCCCATTGCAGGCAGGTCTCCGCTCCGACGAGGAGTTCTTTCCCCGGCAGCGGGCAAGCCTCCGTCCACGTGGGAAGCAGCCAGCGCATTGCGCGGCTGTGAGCCCCCGGGCAGATTCTGATCTTCGGGGTCTTCTCGACCGTCGTTGATCGCGAGTACCATCCGAGGTCCTTGGCTGGACGACGTGTACTCGTATTCCATCGCGTTGTCCTCATCGGACACAACGCGGGTAAAGTCTTGACCGTTCTCACGATTAGAATTAGCAGGAGAAATTCCAGCCATGGGGCTGGTCGTTCCTGCCGGGGAATCGTCATTCAAGACCAACTTCCCGCTGAAGGCCCTGGCGCACTCGGTTCTGAAGTGATCTGCTTCGCAATCCGAGTCCTCTCCAGGGGCGTATTCTCCGAAGTCAACTCGATCCGTTACCAGGTACGGGTCCATAGGGCCAAAGTTGTCGTAGAAGCCCTGGTCTGAGTACCCAGTACGGGGCGAGGTTGCGACCGGTTTTCCTGCCGTGCTTGCTACTTCCTCCTCGGTCGAAGCCGGGGAGGGCTGTGCAAACGGCGCTGGGATCTGATCGCGCTTAGTTGCGCGTCCTGCCGACTTTGATCTTTCCTCGACGGCTTGGTCCGGAGAGGTCCCCACGGTCGGCGCCATCTGTCGACGATCGGTGAACCGGCGATCTTACGGTACTCGTGAGATGATGATTACTGGGGTAGCAGGGGACAGCCGTTTTTATACAGGTTCGGGCCTCCCTCAGGATAATAACCCTACGTCCTGTTGCTATATATTGATTGGGAACACGCTTTACAAAGGGGGTGTATGTTAGTGGCTATCCTAGACCTAATCGTAGACTAATCCTAGCTAATCCTCTGGGCTCGACTCCTTCGAGACTGCGGGTCTTCTACGGCTTCACCTCCTGGGATCTTAAGCTGCGACTAGTTGAATCTGTTGTACCCGTTGGGCTCGTTTCCCTCTATGGGATTGCTGATCCTTATATAGAGGGTACCCAGGGTCGTACTGGACGTGGACTTACACCCGAGTAGAATTCTGGCTTCCTTAAACGTCGGGATTGACTTTCCTAGTTTAAGGGGAGTCTTCCCTCTTTAGAGGGGTTACCTTGTCGTCCGAGGATCCTTATTAGATACGTGGTACCTTCCTAAAATCCCGGGGAACTGTACACGGATACCCCTAATGAGCGGGATACCGTACTATTCATCATCAAGAGGCTTTGAACCGGTTAAAATTATAAAGCAGAAGTTAAAATCTAAAAGAAGGGCTTCAAATTGATTCAAATTTGCAAAGCAAATTCAAAAGAAACAAACGAGATCAGGAAAACCTTTTTGAAGTTCAATTTGACACGAAGAAAAAGGTCAGATTGGTTGAGTTGTAAAACAGATTTGAGTTTAAATTGTTTGCAAAACAGAAAATGAAAAAAATAGAAAAATCCTAATCTATTTCCCCCCGGCCCGTTTTCTTCCCCCGCGTGGGCCTTTTCTCCTCGGTCCATTTCTCCTCCCGGCCTGCTTCGGCCCGCCCCGCACCCCCCCATCTCTCTTCTCCCTCCTTCCCCTGTTTCCTCACCCCGGCGCCCCTCTCTCCTCCCGCACACGGCACCGCCGCGTGGCAAGCGGGCTCTTCCCCCGCGCCACCTCGCTGCTCGCCCCTCCCCCTTATAAGCTCTCCTCGGCCGGCACGACCCTTCTCTCCCCCCTGCTCTCCCATTTTCTCCGCCGCGCCGAGCTCGCCGCTTCCTCTCGGTTCGCTGCCGCTCGGCCTCCCTCCGCTCGCCGCGCCTCCACCTCGCCGCCCCTCCCTTCTCCATTGCCGCGCCCGTGCCTCCCCTCGGTCGCCGCTTCACCCGACGCCGCCGAGCTCCGCCTCGCCCCCTCCCCCGTCCGCCGCTCCGCCGGAGCCCCCTTCACCGAGCCCTCCTCCCGAGCTTTACCCGGAGTGCCGCCTCGTCGCTCGGTTCCCCGACGCCGAGCTCCCCTCCGCAGGTCGCCTCCTTACCCTTGCCGCCGCTTCCCGGAGCTCCGCCCGACGCCGTCAACCGCCGCCTCCTCCAAGCTCCGCCCGGATCCCGAGCTTCCCCGGCCGCCGTTCGAGCCCCGAGCCACCCCGCCCCGGCCGCCTCATCCCCGCCCCGTCACCGGCCGACCTCCTGCCGCCTCTCGGTGAGCCCGCCGCCCTGGCCCCGCCGCCGTCGCCCCTTGCCTCGCCCCTCCTCGCCGCCGGCAGTGAAGCCGCCCCGGTCGGCCGAGCCCCCAACGGTTCCGACCGGGTGGTTAGGGTGATTAGGGGCATTAATGCCCGTGGTTAGTGGGTTAGGGCATCGTTAGTTGCCTAATGATTGCTGTGATGATTAATGTGGTTATTAAATCTGATCATTGTTAATTATTGCTAAGCAGACAGATTAATGGCTGACATTAATAGCTCACAGTGTATTCATGGAGTTAATTAAATGTGTTTCAATGACAGCCGGGCCCCGCATGTCAGAAAATTAAGAAAAGAGTAAAAGAAAAAGAAAAGAATATGGCAGGGGGTCCCCCATGTCATTGGCTCGGTCAAATTGACCAAGGGGGCCCACTGTCATAGACTAGGGCTAGGGTAGACTAAGTAATAAAAGTAATTCATGTTATTTTTGCTGAGAAAAATACAACAAAGGGGTTTAAATTGATTTAAATCTTGTTAAATTCGTAGAAAATTCATCCGAACTCAGAAAATTGCAAATAATATATCAAAATGTTCAGAAAAGTGAGAACTATTCAATTACATCATATTCATCCATGTTTGCATGCTAGAAAAGATGAACATGTCGAAGAACTGAAATTAGGGTTTCCCCGAACCCCCGGAAAACTTCGGATCGCGATATCTTGCGCGTCCGAACTCCGATTAACCTGATTCCAGTTGCGTTAGTTTGCATTTTGCATCCTCTAGCTCATGGCATACATTGCATCTCATGCTGAGGTTCATCATCGTGGTGTTCACACTGCGCTTGTTTCTGTGTTTTTGTTCTTCCGATAGGACCGGAGGATCGCGACGAATATAACTTTGAGCAGGAACAGGACCTAGTCGTTGAACAGCAAGGCAAGCAGCCCCCTTTGACCATATTATGGATATCCCATTATTTGCAAATCTATTATTTGTTTTTAAATCCATATCGCATGCACTCAACTGATATTTTACGCTAAGTTAGCCCTACTCCGTGCATGAGAACTTACTTTGTCGCTCAATCAACACCACCGACCCTCCCAACCTATTTAGAATAGATTGCTTATTATTGTTGAGTTATTTACGTAGCTACTTATGCTTAGCCATGCTTAGTTGCGTGATTGTCGTAATTCTTGGGATGGCAGACAAAACGCAATACTCTGGATGGGTTAGCGGTTAGGTGGGTGTTCACCGGGAAGATTTAATAATCCTGACTAATTTCTAATCGGGCATAGGCGAGAGGCCATGCTCGGAGCATGGTGGGTTGTCTCGTTCATCCCACAAGGACCGGTTCCCGGTGTCCTTTCGAACCAAGATTTGCGTACTTCTACGCGGGTGGTATAATGGGCCACCCACGACCGAATAATCTGTCTAGGCTTAGGATATGAGCCGCATAGTTTGCCATTTTCGTGACTTGGGTGCGTGGAAAAACAAGGAGGTGGTGTGATGCAACAATATAGGAGTGAGGGTTACACACGGTCTGGGACCGGGGATGTATCACCTGCCACAACTAGTGGGACCGCGCCGAAGTATCGGCCGAACTGTCGTTCGCGGATTAGCCCATTAGGGCGGCTCATACCTAGGTCGAAAACATTGTAAAGGTCGTGTTCAACCACCCTCTGCTAGCACACCTCGTGAAAGTATGTTCTCGGTAGCACTAAGAGTCGGTTGATACGCATAGGTAAAGATGTACACCCCTGCAGGGTTTAAACTATTCGAATAACCGTGTCCCCGGTTATGAACAACTTGGTAAGAATCCGCATCGAATTAGACAAGTATAACCCTAATCTAAAACTTGCCAACTTTAAGGATGTGGTTTTAGCGATTGCTTCCTCCCTGGTGGTCGAGGAAGAATCGAGGGTTTGGCGTGTTCGATGGTCTGCTTAGAGTTCATTATACAGTTTCAGCTCCTCTCCTTGCAAAGTATTCCAGTAGACGGATTTCAATCTATTTACAGGTATTGTGAAAGAATAAATTAGCTTTCTGCAAAAATAGTCCACAGATAGCCCCTTTTTGATACCTAATGCATCTATTATTATTTTCCCCTGTAAGTCTTGCGGAGTACATTTTGTACTCACCTTGCATTCGTTGATAATATTTCCGTGCAGAGGAAACCACTCCCGCCGCGGAGGGTTTCTACGTTGAGGTAGACGCCGACATCGACTAGTCGCTGGTGATCCCGGGCAGTGGTCCTGCCCTGTGTTCGGCAGCTTGGTTTGTTCTGCCGCCGCTTTTGGCCCTACCTTTAGGCTTCTCAGCCAAACTTGAACTTCCGCTGTGTAATTCGCTTTTGCTTGTATATATATGTTGTTAAGTTTCCAGAACAGCTAGTATTATTGCAGTTTCGGTCGTAGAGTCTCTGTGATGGTACTGGCTTGTTCTTCCCCCTGTGTCATGTGCAATGCGTGTATGATTGAAGTACGTGATGCAGGGAGGATTTCAGGTTTTATATCGCAGAGCTATTAAGTTTAGTCACCCCTGTGAAGCGACTCTCCACTGAGATGTTGGGAGTTATATCACCCTACTCCAGCCGTGCATTTATTTGTCGGGACGAGGTCGGGGTTGATGCTCCGGCTCAGTGGGAAAGAGTGAGGAGACCATATCACCCTACTACTCAGTGCATTAAATTGCCAGAGTAAGCTTTGGGGTTGACGTCTCGGGCTATTCGAAGCCATATCACTCCACTCCTCTCGGATTTGACCCCCGTGAGTTGAGGTCGGGGTTGAAGCTCCGACTTAGCGGGTGATTATTCCTAAAGCTCTCCGTTATGGAATCTGGGGTCCGACACTAGATCCACCATTGCCACTCGGCGGGGGGCTACTTCTGCCTTTTTTCCCACATACATATGCTTTGGCACAAAAGAAAAGAAAAGAAAAGCAAGCCAAAGCCCAAACACAAGCCCTGCATTGCATACCAGTAACACAGCCAACCTTGCGACTAGTCCGCAAGGAGAAGATAAGAAAGAGATAACAGAAATGGAGTTTTTTCGGAGCCTATTGGTGCTAGACATATGCAACACGGATTGGGAACTGACTTCATCACCGGAGATAACAGAGCAGATGGCTGCAAACATTAGGGAGGTACATATAAAGAAGGGACGGTTTTGGTACCATAATTTTGCATGGAGACAACTGCAGAACCTTCGCAAGCTTCGAGTAATTGAGCCTACATGCCCTTGGGAGACAAGAGAAATGGATGAATTCACCGATATGGTGAAGTTGGAGCTCCTCGACCTGTCTGGAAATAGTACAATATAAATTTTGCCTCGTCTGTCAGGGGCAACTGGCCTCAAGATTCTAGTTCTAGATGGTTGTGTTGGGTTGGAGCATGTTGGCCCCGAAGGACTCCCACCTTCGCTTGAATCATTCAGCTTAGATGCAGGAGAAACAAAGGATCACGGAGAGGAAGCAAAAATTTCTGTCATCTCCTTGGTTGGTTGTGCAAGACTGATGAACTTTAGATTGCGTGGATCACTTCCAAGTCTCGAGGAGCTAGATCTATCAGGCACGTCGGTCAAAACACTTGACCTCAAAGATCAGGTGGTGCAGGCCCCACATCTTCAACAAATTATTCTATTGGGATGTTTGCAGCTCCATGACATTCTATGGCCAGAAAAGAGTTTGCCAAAACTGACAGTGCTACGCATAGATTCTTTGGTCTGTCGTGTTCAAGCAGAAAGTAGTCAAGCATATGCTACTATAATGGACATGAGGTTTTTTCAGTCCTTGGTATTAAAGAGTAATGTTGAGTTCTATTGGAAGAGTGATAAGTTCCTTCTAAATCTATGTGTCCCTTCTACCACCAAAGTAAAGGGACAAAGCTATATGAAGGAGAAGATAGGTCCTGGTAGCAGTGGGCAAGAGCCATCCCTACCCAAGTCATCGATCGCCAATCCTTCTTACTGCACCTACACTGATGTCGCTATTGACAAGATAATTATCGATTATGTCTACAACAATGCACCGCAGCTTTAGCCGTTGGGCTGCCATGTGGAGATTGGTGAGGGAATTATCAATACTAAGGTGGAGAGTGTACAAGGAATCAAGGCTGTCATCTTTGCAATGAACAAGGCTGAGTCGTTGCATGTGCACGACAATTCTTCCATCACCACTGTTATCCCTGAACACTTGATGTTCACGGAAGGGGCTAAACTTAGTTGGCATCTTCTGAAACGGTGTCGTGTGGAGAGATGCCCCAAACTGCGCATAGTCCTTTGGGCGGATGGTCATACTAACGACGATATCCATTGCTTTCAAGAACTAGAGAGCTTTTGGGCAGCTGATCTTCTGACGGCCCACTGTATTTGGAGCAAAGGAAGGACTTTCATTGAAGCTGACACTAGTACCTTTGTGAAACTGCGGAGCATACACCTCTACTCCTGCCCAAGGCTCACATTTGTCCTCCCGCTGTCGTGGTTCTACACCTTGATCAGCTTGGAGACGCTCCACATTGTCAGCTGTGGTGATCTCAGACAGGTATTCCCCACGGAGACAGAGTTTCTGAGAAATGGTATTCTGCATTTCCTAGAGCTGAAACACATCTACATGCACGAACTTCCCAAGCTGCAGCATATATGTGAGGCCAAAATGTTTGCTCCCAAGCTCAAGAAGATTAGCCTCAGGGGATGCTGGAGTCTTAGACGCCTCCCGGCTGTCAGTCAAGATAGCCGTCCCGTCGTGGAGTGCGAGAAGGAGTGGTGGGAGAAGCTGGAGTGGGACGGGCTGGAGGCTGGCCATGACCGTTCCCTCTTCGAGCCGTGCCACTCGTCGTATTACAAGAAGACCCTGCCCAGAGGCTCAGTCCTCCGGTGAACTGACCAGACTGTTCAGGTATGCATACACATGCACTTCCTTGTTTTCTATGTTGTTTCATGCATATCTTGAGTACATCTGTTACCTGCTACTTGAATTGTAAATAAAATGCATACATTTGTTTAGAGCCGCAATTAAATAAAATCCCTCTGCATACTAAATTCCTTGATCCACTACGTTTCCATTAATCAGCTGTATCATTACCTGTGTAGGTTAGTTGGTGGTGGCAAGACGACGACTTCTTGCTGCTTTCTACTGCTATGTTTGCTGCAACGGTTCAAGTGTTTGCTTGCCAAGTCGGTGGTGGTGTGTTTTCAAAAGAATAAATTGGTGCTAGCTTGATGCTGCGTGTGCCTGCACCTCATGTGTGTGTCTCCCCAGTGAGAACGAGACGACGTATCATCTGTGCGTGTGGTTTGTTTTCTGGTTATTTTTGTGCTTGTAATAAGAAGGATCTGATGTGTCTGTGGTGTACCCTACCACGGTCAGAGACAGAACCTATGGTGTGAGACTGCTGCTTGCCAAAGACTATGAAACAAAGCTTGTGTGATTGATTCATCATTCGTGCAATTCGCTGGTGTATGTATGCATTAGGGATGCTAATTAGCAAGTCTGTTAGCTAGCTACAACTTGAAGCGACTTCAGCCCCTAGCTGTTGGCATGCATAGCCCCCAAAATGGCTTTCAAATCTGCATAACCCTCTTCTTAGTGTGGTTATTTCTCTGATCTAACTTTTCAACTTATTGCATTAATTCCTAAAATTTCATCAGCAAATCTTGGCGGGCTCAATCGATCCTAGTGTATATCAAGTATCCTCTTTTTTTTAAAGAGAGTATATCATGTACTAATTCCTACGATAACGGGCGCCTACAGTTCTATTCTTTAGTTACAAATGTTTTAGCAAATGAGAAACATAGTGAAGAATTAAGTGAAAAATGTTGCACTATTTCTCGAATCTGCTGCAGGAGCAGGGAACATACACGCTGGAGTGCTGATCTGATTCGATCTATGTATTTGTATAGATGCCTCCTGATGTGGATGAAAGTTGCTGTCGGTCGGGTTTATTTGATGAACGAAGATGCAGGATCTCAGATGATGCATGTCTGGGCCGAGTTACACTATTACAGAAATAGTTTTTACAGCCAGTTCAAAATAACTATCTCAATCGGTTTTGGATCCGGCTTTAAGCCAGAGCTAATAATATATGTTATCTTAGCTGGTTTCGAAAACCAGCTGGGATAAGAGTACCTCAGTCAGTTCAAGAAAAGAACCGACTGAGATATTATATTAACAGTCTGTTTCGCCAAACAGAACCGATTGGAAAAATATAGTATCTCAGTTGGTTTTTGTTCGGCCGACTGAGCTAATATACTATCTCAATCGATTTTTCTAACGAACCGATTAAAATAATATGTTGGGGCGAAATTCAATGGTGTACCAATAAGACATCTGCAATGGTGTACCAGTAAGGCACCATTTGCATTACGACGTTAATTAATAAACATGCTGCTTGGGCCACTTTGGTTCTAGGAGATTTGATTGTATGGGCTTCATTACACAATTCTATGCCAATCTATCCTGTGAAAGACACTGCTGGGAAAGATACCATTTTCATTAGCTAAATGATGATAGGCATGTTTCCTCCAAACAATACTACGATCTTGATACTGGAGATAAAATCCCAGTGACAAGTTCTTACAGTTTTATGAGTGTTAAGAAAAGTGACTCATATTATAAACCTATTATGATTCAAGAGGTATGCTAAAAGAAAACATACTATGACACCTACTAGGATTTGTAAGTCTTTTTTGAAAGAGGTTATGTAGGAACCTACATAAATCCATGAGGGGTGGCCATAGGAATACAAACCAAACAATCAAGCAATCTAAGTGCAAGGCGCAAGTAAGAGAGGATTAGAGGCTAGGTTTCTTTAGTACTAGATTATTGTATAGGGCAAGAATCTAAGGGTCCTAAAAAGTGTGAGAGAGCGACAATCCCTTGTACTCTTTTGAGGTCGTGCTTAAAGAATTCGCGGTCGATTTCGCCAAATCTTTTCTCTTTTGTTCTGATTGTTAGTCGTTATTATTTTGGTACTTTCTACAGGGTTCATCTGTTTCGTCTTTATATTGTGCATGCTTTTGTCGTATCATATAAACTCTGATCAGATTCGAGGACTGATGTGCTTAACAAAGGGTATTAGGACATAACAATGAGCTGATTGAAGGACACCATAAGTCGTTAAGACAACGCTGTGCTCAGCCATCAGTCCGAGGTCACCAGTTTTATCACCACCGTGGTATACAAACACAGAAAGAGCTCCTGATGTTGAATGTGCCTCCAATTCATCCTGCGAGGAAGGAGTAAGAACAATGCTCACATTATTACTTCTCTTGTGCAATGAAAATTTTCTTGCAGATAAACAAGCTGCCTGAACATGCAAGTACAGGAAAAAATATGATAAAATTGTAACCTAGCACCGCCCTTTCAGCTATTCTGAAGTTGCTTGCAGATATTAACAGAATAGAAAACATTAGAAATGTATAAAATAACTGTAACCCCAGAGATTCTTAGGTTTTTTAGGAATCAACCCTAGAGACGATTGCTTACCTTCCATTGACCCAATAATGCCATTGGGCACACAGTAAGGGTACCTCCTCTTATAGAGGGTCCTGAGGTGCATGCTCTGGTCTCGCGACCTCTTACAGGTCTCGTATCTCTTTCTATGTAGTTGGACTGCTCTAACCTTGGAATTGAAAGTATTAGGGCAATAGTCATGACAGTTTGGCCAAGACCCATTGCATGCACCTGCCAGTATCTACAAAGACTAAGATAATACATAAATACTTCTCGCAATAGTATCATGCAACTACGACTCAATTAGGCAAATGCAAAAGTTCATATTCATATAAGAACTTGACAAATTTGAAAGAACCATTTCTGAGGCTTAAGTTTATCAACTAGTATCAGAGTGGTGACCATGGTGTCACCAAACATGCACAGACAAACATTTACCACATCTCCCTGGTAGACAAATTATGTAGTAGTAGACAAACAAGGCTACATGATCCTCTCACCAAAAGGCAATCTTATGTAGTCATTTCTTAATGAAGTATGTAATGGGTACATACAAAACAGCATTAGCAAATCTACTAAGAAACAACACAACAAGGGAAGTGGTACAACACTACATTTTCGAATATGACCTAAACCAGGCGCATATATGAGCAACTCTCATAAGAGACTTACCCCTCCGTCCGACTTAAACTTGGGAACCGGGTTGTTGCTTCACCAGAGAAAACACTAGTGTAGCCCTCCTTAAAAAAATACTAGTAAGAAAAGCTATAAATATCATGCATCGATATAAATGAGCACACCATTAGCCATCATTTCAGTGTATACTTGCCCTATTATTGATGCTGCAGGTACACATAATGAACAACTGAAAACAGTAATAAGCAACAAGAGAATTTGTAGCCCACCCTCAGATTCCACGATCGCTTTCTCGTGAGGTCGTCAAGAGTGAAACCAGTCTGCCCATGACAAACACCAGAATATAAAAGGAATCAGTCATTCGTCAGGAAAATTACATGAAGTACAATGTTGAAGGAATTGGCTCGAGTGATACCTTGTGAGATGCCCTTAGCTTAAGTAATCTGAAGAGTGCACGAAGAGGATTCAAAGAATAATCGACATTCGGAGGAGTGAGCTGGTTCAAGGATGAGTTGTCGCCTTCGGTGAACACGGACTTGTGGATGTAGAAGCTGTAGCAACAACATTTAGCATTAGTACAACCCAACCACCAAAATGGCACAATGTACAAATGAACAGAACAAATCAAACAGCAAGCATGTATCATCATCAATAATTAGTACCTAATATAGAGCAAAATCTCCTGCATCAACCTCAGTTCCATTGTCGGAAACACGATCTTCCCCTGGATCTTAACCTTGGAAGAGTTCACCAGCGAGACAAGGCACTTTGTCCACTCCGAAGATAGCTTCCCAATCTACAATTTAACAATCAAATGAACAGGATTAAGATAATTTTGCAGATAGATATCAATTCCAATCATGTGTGTGTACATCATAAGATTAGTAATGGGCAATAACCTCTCCGGCGCGTTTGGTCGAGAAGCGCACGATCTGCGCCAGCGTCGCCGCCTTCTTGACCGCGGTTGGTCTTCTCCTTGACACGGCGCCGCAGTAAAGGCGTCCCTTTGACGGGAGGCGAATCGTCGGGCTGCTCCTTCTTGACCTTCACCGGAGGCGGCGTCGGGGCGGCCTGACCGCCAACGTCGCATTGCGCCTTGACGCGACATTTCTTGGGTTCACCGGCGCCGGCGGCGTCGTGGAGGAGCGCGTCGATGACGCGCTCAGGGGGGCGGGAGTTGAGTCCCGAGTGGACATACAAAAAATCCGGCCCTTTGTACACCTAGTTGCCTAGTCCGGCCGCTATCTTCCGCCCTGCAATCTGTCGGGTACACAGCTTCGTGCTGTGGTGTCCATGGATATGTTTGCCCGGCCTGATCCCCAATGGAAATGATCTCACGACTTGGGCTCGCCCGCGTGTGTAAAAGCACCCGTATTTCTACCTCTTCTTTTCTTCGTTATGTACACTTTTTACTAAGCGTTGAGTGGCTATGATTTATTCATAATTCACAAGAAAGATTCCTCGAAATATTTAAGATGTACTTCTCAATTTGCTCTACATATGTATAAAATTCCAAGCTCATTCATTTTAAGTGAAGATCAACATAAATGAGAAAACAAGCGACAAATGATAAATTAGAAGGCAAGAGAAAACAAACGAAAAGTACAAATTCACATAAAACTTGTCGCTTCCATCTGGATTGGGAGGAGTCGCCTGAACCAAAGCCGCTCTCCGAGATGCTACTGCCGTTGGCCATTAGGAGAATTGTTGCATAAGATACGAAATCTTTCCCTCTGCTCAAAACTACCAATCAGCAAATATATAGTAGATCATGGCGACTTTCACGAAATAGAATTGGATCTAAGATCCCATTCGGAGAAACGAAGGTGTGTGTGTGGATCATGCTCCCATTGCCGATGCCAGAGGCCCGTGCCGTGGGAGCCGCCACCGGCGACCGGATCGCCAACGCTGGGAGCAGGGGATTGCCTTAATTGACAAGGAACCAGGAACCCAATAAAATCTCATGGAGGACGTCGGGCGGGTGAGGTGGAGCCGGTTGGTGAGGGAAAGAGGGGGCGGTGGCGGATCTGGTGGAGGTGGAGGGGCGGTTACGGTGGTGGCAGGTCTGGTAGAGGTGGAGGGGCGGCGGAGCACGTGGTTTGGGGCCGCGGGGGTGTTGGGGAGGTGGGGGACGCTCGGGAGTCGGGGGAGCCAGAGAATTTGTAAGGTTTTCGGTTATATGCTTGGTGGCAGTTTTTTTTTAATTAGAACAAATTAAGTGTATTGTGTAGGACTGAAGAGGTGGAGAAATTTTTTTATAAATATTAATTTTTAAATCAAAAATTCGAGATCTATATCTCCCATTTCAGAAATTTGAAAACTAACAGCACGTCGTTCGACCGTGGGATGATATCAGCGCTATCGTCCGACCGTCTGCCGATAACACGCTATTGTCCCACCTGCGACCGATATCCACAGAGAATCCCGTGGAACAGCGCGACAAGACCTGTGACAAGGCGTTATCGTCCCCTGGTCGAATAATAAGGCGTTATCGTCCCCTGGTCGAACAATAAGGCGTTATCGTCCCCTGGTCGAACAATAAGGCGTTATCGTCCAACGGTCGGACGATAACGCCTTTATTCCGCCCCGCCCGTGATTTCCGTGGGACGATAAGGTGGTTATTAGTCAACCGTCGGCAGATAACGGGGGGGGCAGCGGGCCCGCCAGCTCTTTCGGCGCGAAATCGTCGCCTGGCCAAACGATAAACTGTTATCGGTCAGCAGTTAGCCGATAACGCCCTTGTCGGTCGGCGGTGGGCTGATATGTCCCTTGTCGGCCAACCGTTGGCCGACAAGGTTATATTTTTGAAATTTCTGAAATGGGAGATATAGATCTCGAATTTTCGATTTAAAAATTAATATTTATAAAAAAAAGTCAAGAGGTGGAGGTGTGGAGAAACTCGAGAAGCTTCACATTTGAGGTTTACTGATAGCAACAGGAATTGAGAGAGACTTAAAAATTAAGCTTCAGTTAAAAAGTGTCTTAGAAATAGCTTATAGCTTATTTAAACCCTATGAACTGGTCCATAAACCAACACTAGAGGGCCCATAATATGAGTAGTAAGGGTCAGCTGAGCCTTCCTAACAAATTCCAACCGCAAAATTCTAATGCAGCCTCTCTTTTTTCTGATGGACTCTCTATAAAGTAACTAAGTTTTAGATATTAATTTCAGAACTACCTCACATATTATCACTTTTAAAATTGCTAGCAACACCTGTGTTCCTAAAATGAATTCACTGCAACACAGACATTAACAATTGGTGGGAGCATCTTAAGCTCAGTTACTTCCTAATTGTTTGCTATTTTTCCATGTTGTATGCCATTATAGGTTAGCTGCGTACAAGGCTATATATCCGGCAGGGAGAACGATTGGTGATCTCATTTCTGCCATAGATCAAGTAAGAAATGTGGCGCATGTTTTTTCTGCAGGTCATGAATCTATCTGGTGAATTCAACTGTTTTAATTTCTAAACTTCGATTAGGCAATGGAGGACAATGTGGACGTGTTAGTGTTGTCCGTTGGGCCCGATGCGTGCCTTCCGAGCAAAGTCACGTTTCTCAGCGTGCTTGACGTCGCTTTGCTGTTCGCAAGGAGAGACGGCGTGTTCGTGGCTCAAGCCGCCGGCAACAGAGACCCGGCGGACTCCGTCGCACCGTCGCCACCGGCACCACCGGCCAGAGCATCGTCGTCTGCTCGTTCTCGAGTGGGTTCTACAACGGCACGTCGATGGCGACCGCCATCCTCGGGGTGGCGGAGGCTCTCAGGTTCGCCGGCTTTGTCCTCGTGGCCAGCGCTCGGTACGGCGACTTCTCCGTCACCGGCGTCATGGTCCCTCGCGTCGCCGACGCTCAGGTACGCGATCGATCAACTGATTCTTTTTTTGTTACGATGCCTGCTCGGATGTAACATGCATGGTTGCATGACATGGCATGGGAGGTGATGTGGTCGTACTACGCGGAGCACACGGCGTACGTAGGCAGCGCCACCGTGTCCGGCGCCACCGCGGCGATCACGGAAGGGAGAGCTGCCGGTGGGCGGGGTACTCCTCGCGAGGCCCGGATGTGGCCGACCAGGACTCGACGCCACGGGACGTGCTCAAGCAGGACGTCCTCGCGCCTGGTGACCAGATATGGGCGGCCTGGAGCGCCCTCAGCACCAACAAACTGATACTCGCCGGCAGCCCTTTCGCCAAGATCTCAGGCACCAGCATGGCAGCGCCGCATGTCACCAGCATCGTGGCGCTCGTCAAGCAGCGGCATCTGTCATGGGGGCTGTCCGCTATCGCCTCCACGCTGTCAACCACAACAGCAGGAGATGTCAGGAGAGCTTCGAGCTCCGCGTCCCAGCGACGCCTTTTGACTATGGCACCAGGTTTGTCAATCCTCTGGTGAGCTCGACCCTGGAGTCGTCCTTGAGTCATGGTTCGAGGACCACGTCAGCTTCCTCTGCTCGTTGCCCCAGCTCAGCCCCAACGACATCCAGGCCTCAACCTGCCATCCGTCACTGTCACTGAGCTGCGAGGATCTGTATCGAACGTGGCGAGCAACGCCGATAGATACCTCTGCTCCTCTCTACCACCCGACGGAGTAGCCGTAGTGGTGCAGCCGGGGTGGTTCGAGGTAGCTCCCGGAAGGACACAGGAGCTTGTGATTGAGCTAAATGCTATCAGGGCGTTACGAGCTTTCAGCTTCAGCGAGATTGTCCTTGCCGCGAGCTTAGATCACCTGGTGAGGCTGCCTCTAGGCGTACGGCCGCTTGCAGCCACCTGATCAAAATGGAAATGCAGTAGAAACTAATTAATCGGGCACAGATAAGGTTTTAGCTAAAGAAATTGGCTTTTCAGAACACATAAGAGTAATGCGATGAATGAGAAGTATTTATAAAGTTTTCATACCAGGAAGAACATGAACATGCTTGTGTTTTACTTTACAAGTTACAAGTGACAGGGGTTACTACATTACCGTGAAAAAACATATATGTTTATATACATACCCAAAATGCTAGACCTTGATATAGCCATTGCAGGAGATTTGCTCCAGGTCGCTTCCCGTTCAAGGCGCAGCCCCACAATACTGAAGAACCTCTCATCCAGGCTATGTCTCAAATCCGCCTGTGCTCCCTACAGAACCCTGACGCCGTAGATCCGATGAACGACGAAGCCCACCTGCCACCTCAACCACCTTCGTCACGTCCCCTAGCAGACGTGGAGAACATTTGTGAAGCTCCCCTGCCAGACACCGACACAGGTGGATCCGAGATCGAGGACAGAATGACTTTAGCCACTTTTCGCAATCAGATTGCTCGACAGATTCAGCCACCCCTAGTTCCAGTGAGCCCAGCCAACACAGCAAGCAAAGCAAGCCTGACGGCGCCAACCACCAGAAGCAAGGCAAAGAGAGCCGAAGCAGCCAATGCAAACTCCACAAAAGAGTCCATCCCCATGATGGAAAAAGCCCGTCTGCTGATCATGAAGAAGCGGGGCATTCTTGCAGCCAACACAGACCTAGGAATGAAGGACTTTGAGCGATACAAAGAGCTCTTCAAGGACCCCCTCAACGAATCAAACGTAGTGGCTTTCGCTACTCTAGCAGGTGTACTCAGAAAAATAGATGTATCGGAAGTGCTCAAGGCTGCGTCCTGAGCACGTTCCCCCCTATCCGCGTTGTCAGAGTTTAAGAGGTGTTTTGTTTCTTAGTTTAGCTGAGGGGGCAGTTTGATGTTGTCTTGTTGTTACAACAAGAGGTCGCTTCCCGGCATGTCGGGGCGATATCCTCCTGCCCACCTAGTTACCGCATGGAACAGGTTATCCTAGGTCTTCTTCTTATCGTGCAAGATCTTTCATGTCTACATGCTCCCCTCCCCGGCCATCGCAGGGACGATTTATATGACAAAGATGTTGACCCCCATGCTCCCCCAATGCCACACAAACACCTAAGACTCTTGTCCTAGAACGTCAGAGGACTAAAAAACGCTGCAAGAAGAGATGTAATCAGAGAAGCGATAAAACAGAATAGAGCCACCATGGTGTGTTTACAGGAAACGAAGCTAGAGATTATTGATGATAATCTCGTCCAACAAACCCTGGGTCCAACGTTCGTGGAAAATTATTGTGCGCTGCCAGCTTCTGGGACTAGAGGAGGCATCATCCTAGCATGTTCAAACAGATTCTTCACATTGAGTAATGTCCACCCAGCAGAGTTCTCAGTTACAGCTGATATAAGACACATTGAAAGAAATCTGCAATGGACATGCACGGCAGTATATGGACCACAGACAGAGCAAGACAAACTAGTTTTTCTCCAAGAATTGAGAACTATAAAGCCCAAGTCCTCGCCCAAATGGCTGATAGTAGGGGATTTTAACTTAATCCTCAAAGCAGCAGATAAGAACAATAACCAGTTTAACACCAGACTCTTAAGAGCGTTCAGGGCAGTGATGGATAATCTACAGCTTAGAGAGATCCATCTACACGGTCGTGCCTTCACATGGTCAAATGGACAGGGAAACCCAACCTGCTCCAACATCGATAAGATGATTTGTTCTCCAGAGTGGGATCTTGAATTTAAAAACTCTCACCTCCAGGCGTTATCGACAATGATCTCCGATCATTGCCAGTTGCTCCTACAAGGATCGTCTCAGACCCAACAGATAAGATCTTTCAAATTTGAAGATTGGTGGTGCTCCATTCAAGGTACCCACCAAGTAATCGATGATTGCTGGCAGAGACCGGTCACACCATCAGATGCTATCATTCGCCTCCATATCAAACTATCAGGGCTAGCAAAAAATCTGCGGCAGTGGAGTAAAAACCTCATCGGAAACACAAGAATGCATTTCGCCATTGCCTCCGAGATCATCCTACAACTCGACATTGCTCAAGAAACAAGAAGTCTGACCGCA
Organism: Stipa capillata; assembly: GCA_019208055.1. NCBI lineage: Eukaryota > Viridiplantae > Streptophyta > Magnoliopsida > Poales > Poaceae > Stipa > Stipa capillata. The sequence goes on from JAGXJF010000933.1 coordinate 65,018, forward strand.
TTAGAGCTAGCGCTACAAAAAGGACTCAAAGCCAAGCTACTAGGAGTAGCCGTCATCCAAAAATCAAGAATTAAACAGAGATCAAGAACAAAATGGTTAAAGCAGGGAGACGCAAACACTAGATTCTTCCACATCAAGGTTAACTCGCGCAAAAGAAGAAATACCATCACCTCGTTAAAGATCAATGACCAGGACGTCTACAATCAGAATGAGAAGAAAGAGGCTGTAACGCAACACTTCAAAACAGTGCTAGGTTCAAAGAAGCAGAGGAATTACACTCTCAACTGGGAACTCCTACGAATACAGAGGTTTAATCTGCTTCACCTGGACGACATTTTCACGGAAGAAGAGGTCTTCAACCTGATTAGCTCAATGCCAAACGGTAAATCACCTGGACCGGATGGCTTCACAAACAGATTTTACAAGACTTACTGGGGCATCATCAAGGAAGATCTAATCCTCACGGTGAATCAGTTCTGCGAACTTCGTACCAACAGGCTTAACCTTTTAAATGGTGCAGATGTAGTTCTAATTGCAAAGAAAAAACAGGCAGAGTCGATCAAAGACTATCGCCCAATAAGCCTCATTCATGCGTTCGGCAAAATAGTGTCAAAAGTAATGGCGAACAGGCTTGCTCCGGAAATGGAAGCAATCATCTCTACGTCCCAACGTGCATTCATTAAAAAAAGAGGAATCCAGGACAGCTTCATTTTTACTCAAAACATTATCAAATTGATGCACAGGAAAACGATCCCCAGATTGTTTCTAAAGCTAGACATCCAGAAAGCGTTTGATTCGGTGAGCTGGGAGTATCTCCTTGAGCTGCTAGAACAGATGGGTTTCGGCCCAAGATGGAGAGATTGGATCGCAGGAATCCTAGCCTCCTCGACTAGCTCTTTCCTAGTAAATGGGGAGCGAACTCAGAATATAAAACACCGCTGCGGGCTTCGACAGGGTGACCCTTTATCCCCCCTTCTCTTCATAATGGCGATCGACCCCCTGCAAAAACTTCTCCTCCGTGCAATCCAGGTCGGCCTCATCAAACCAATCACAAGTATAGCGAATGACCTGAGAATCTCGCTATACGCAGATGATGCTGCAATCTTCGCAAACCCAGAACCTATGGAACTGCAAACAATCCAAACTTGCCTTCAGTTATTCGGAGAAGCAACGGGTCTACAAACCAACATTCAAAAGAGCTGCATCTACCCCATCAGATGCTCACAGATCAACCTGCAGCCCATCACGCAGACCTTCCAAGCTCAGCTAGCCCAATTCCCTTGCACCTACCTAGGACTACCTCTACACACTTCAAGATTACGCAGAACTGCCATGCAACCATTATTCGACAAGCTCTCTTCCAGATTAGCAGGGTGGAAAGGAAAGTTGATGTCCAGAGTAGGGAGGCTGACTCTCATAAACTCAGTGCTATCACCCTGCTTGGTATACTTCTTATCAGCATTCTTGCTAGATAAATGGGCGATAAGAAGAATAGAGAAGATCTTTAGAGCCTTCCTCTGGAAAGGGGAAGAAATTTGCTCGGGAGGGCACTGTCTTGTCAACTGGAAACAGGTATGCCGACCAAAGTGTTTGGGTGGCCTAGGAATTAAAGACATCCAAAGATTCAGCACGGCCCTCCGCCTCAGGTGGCTATGGGGAGAGTGGAACACAGTTAAAAAACCATGGTTCGGACAACAGCTTCCATGTAATAACATTGATAGCTCTTACTTCGCTGCTTCAACGTTAATCCAAATCGGTGATGGACAAACTGCCAAGTTCTGGACATCCAGATGGCTCCAGAAAAGCGCTCCATGTGAGCTCGCCCCAGATCTCTTCAAACTTGTCAATAGGAAACACAGGACAGTTGCGTATGAACTAGAGGATAACAGATGGCTCAAACCGCTGAGAACGATGCACACAACAACGCAGGTGAGACAATTCATTGCCCTTTGGAACCGCATCCACCAATCACCCCTCCAGAACCAGACGCCAGATGCAGCTATCTGGCGTTGGACAGGAAACGCAAATTACTCCACCAGCTCGGCATACAGAATGCAATTCTACGGCTCCTACGCAAAATTTGACGCCCAAACCATTTGGAAGGCCGACGCAGAACACAAATGTAAGATTTACGCCTAGCTACTACTTCAGCAGAAGATCCTTACGGCAGACAAACTAGAAAAAAGAGGATGGCAGAACGGAGGGACTTGTACACTATGCGGAAACCACGCCGAAACAACCCTTCATATCTCCACTGGATGCGCCTTTGCCAGACAGGTCCTGCGCAAGGTCGCCACCATGAATGGTCTAACCCAAGACGTGTTCCTTCAAACCAATCATGAAGATCTCCACACATGGTGGCACTTGCACGGGATATCAAAGACAACGACAGAAAAACGCAAGATCTATGGATATATCATCTATGCGCTATGGAATGTGTGGAAAGAAAGAAATGCTCGGATCTTCACTAATACCTTCAAAGACGCCCATAAGGTAGCGCTCAAAGCACAGGAGGACATAATGGCTCGAAGAATGGCCTTCTGTGAGGCCTCAAACGATACAGGAGACCCCCTGGTTATCTTCCCCTGAGGTCTCTTCGGAATCGAAGAGAGAAGCGAGTCTTTCTTTTAACCTCCCTTCCGAAGTTCTTTTGTTAGTTTTCCATTTTCTGCCCGCTGCTCCCCCTGTACATACCACTCTCTTATTTTTCATTAACGTCTAATCTATGAGAAAGGCAGTGCTCCTGCCAGGTTCTTCAAAAAAAATGCTAGACCTTTCTACTTCTGACTGAAGGGGGAGACATAAGACTGGCCTTCTCCAGGTCTCTTCTCCATGTCCCTTGACAAGCTCTGCATGGATGAAGTATCTCCTCCTGAAGTATCCACGTTTTCTGCCAATAATTGCGGCCAAAAGAATACGTTCCAAGATAGTTAAAAAGTATCCAAACCACCTGTAAAAATATGAATTATGTAGTTCTTAGGATTCGGTAATAAATAGCTTGCACAACAACATACACAGAACTCGGTAAAACAGAGTTGTCGAATTCCATGCAATAACAATTTCAACAAAAAGCTTCAAGTTGCTGAGCAAATGCAAATAATTTTTTCACATTCATACTCAGAACGGCCCCTTCATGTTTAGGCTCAATAATGTGGGCTCGATGTAATTTAACCAAAACACTTTATGTCGTAGCTACGGGACTAGGCAGTGTACTTTAGACACCCCCAATCGGTTACGTCGACCTCCGGGAGTACCAGAGGAGTACGAGCAAGTATAGTGTCCGTCAAGGAGGAGCCCGCGGGAGCGTCCGATGAGGCGAAACGTGGAACTCTCGACGCCGCGGGGGGAAAGTGAAAACTCTCATGTTGAGGCGAAGTGAAAACTCTCGTATATATTTCAGAATTTATGGTTTTACATCTCAGAAATCTCTCCCTCTCTCTCCACCTATGGGGGGTATTTATAAGGTTTGAGAATGAAAAATGTGAGATTACAATTTTGCCCTCATATAAGAGGAAATTTACAAGGGCATTATGGTCATTTTCCCATCCTTAGAGGATATTGGGATAATATTGTCGAGCATCTTTAGGAAATATTCTTTGATATCTTTGGAGGAATTCCTAAGCACATCGAGGTGGTCTTTGATGATGTCGACGTAGACCTTGACGATAACGGACGTTAAGGTGGTCTTTGACGACGTTGACGTAGTCCTCGACGGTGACGGGCGTCGACATAGTCCTTAACGGTGTTGACGTAGACCTTGATGACGACGGGCACTGAGGTTGCCCTTGACGTCGTCGATGTAGTCCTTGACCAGTTCACCATATTAAATTGCATATTAAATTGCATGCACCAAACCAGTTCACCCAAAAGCTTAAGCTAATGAGGAAAGAAGGGCACTATATTTCAACACTCCCCCTTACGTCTAAGCTCTTCTAGGCCTTAGAGGTGGGATCGATGTAGGCCGCAAATATTTTATAAATACTGCGTTAACCGGGTCTTGAATTCAAGACCTCTTGGCTCTGATACCAAATGTCGAAGCTGAATCGCTCAACTCCTTCTTCAACCTCGTGTTGCTTCTCACAACTCGCCAAGGAACACGAGAGACAAGTATTTTGGTGACGCACTGCCTCACGCAGCAACGTCCTTTTCCTGAAATCTCTCCAGATCCATCAGACTTGGCCAACTCCTTGACCGGCCAGTATCTAGCCAATTGGTCCTGCATGCATGCCCATTACTCTCCACTATTAACTCCTGCACTACCGACTAGATAATTGACCACCGATTCCTCGGCTAACTTCCCTGCAACCCGTTGTCTTCAGCACTTGCATGCAGCACTGCAGCTTCACGCCGCAGTCGGCATCTCGCCATGCACGCCGCATCGCACAGCGCCTCAAACATCACACCCTACACGCCTCCAGATGAGAGACTCGCCGGCTTCGTACGCATCACACGTACACCTTGCCGGACTACAACAGGCCACACGTATACATCTAACTACATGCAAAACGAAAAACTAAAACATGCAGATACAACGAATCAAGATTAAAGCTAACAACGTCAACGTAGTCTTCGACAGTGACAGACGTCGAGGTAGTCCTTGATGACGTTGACGTAGACCTTGATGGCGACGGGCGCTAAGGTTGCCCTTGACATCGTCGATGTAGTTCTTAACGATGACGAACACTGTGGCTGCTCCTTGACAGTGTCAGCTTGGTCATTGATGGCGGATGCAGAAAACTTTGAAAACGGGCTAGCGCGGGGACCCCTCCCCCAACAGAATTCCGTCGATTCGAGGTAGCGCGGGGACACTTCCCCCAACACTTTGTATGAGAGGGAGCTTTTAGTTTGCCAAAATTGACAAAGAAGTTTGGAAACGAAAGAAGGCTCATTGAGCATTACAATGTGGGCTCGACATAGATCGGGACCTTGCTGTGGCTGAGAGCTCTCCAGCCGCACGTGCGACTAGTGGATGCCGCTACCGCCGTTGGGACACTTCGCCAGCATGCACCGAAAGGTGAGACAACCAACCACACGAGTCACCAGCTCCGCCTCAACGTCAGGGGCACAGCACGATGCTTCGCCACCCCTGGGAATCACCACACCTAGGGACAGATCGCTAGCCATGGTAGTTGCCACGTGCGACCGAATTCCAGTGAACTTGACCACCCATTAACCTCCTGGTTAGGCACACGTTGGTGGAGTTGGATTTCAGGTTAGATTAAAACATATCCAAATTTGGTTAAATTTGGATCGAATTTGTTTTATTTCGTTCTGTGTGCATATATTCGAAGGTTATTTATTTTCCTAGCCTACTAGCATGTTTAGGATCTGTTTTGTACACTGATTAGCCTCTGTTCGCATGCTTAGATTTTGTCCATAGTAGATAAGAGTTATATTATACAAGATACAAACTAGTTTTATTATACAAAATTTGAACATACCCTTTACAAGCATAAGTTGTATACATACCACATAGGATATATATATACATATATAACAACTTATTTACAACCAAGTACACACATAAAACACCATTCTAGTGGAAAGGTCAAGCTCTATCTACATGACTAGCGTTACTACTAGCATATACTACAGTGGTATTCTACGCTTTGTGCATCGGCCTTCCACGCTTCCGTCTTCACTTCATCCTTCTTCCGATGACGGATTACTGGCGGTTTACCACACGCGTTATCCACAATTGGCTCCACAGCGTTCTCAACTAGTGTTGATTCAACCTGCCGTGTGGTTAGGGCTTCGACGGTACTCACGTGCGTTCATAACGCGATGTGGTCTGCTCCTGTGCCACGGGACTGATCTCCACCACAGGTGGCAGAAAGGTTGGTGTGTATTTTGGAGAATCCGGCATCTCTCCACAAGAGGATACTTCTGCATCTTCAACACGTTGCTTCCTAGCTAGCTCCAGGCGAAGTCTACGATTCTCATCCCTTACACCAAGTAGCTCACAACCAGCTTCAAGGAATCCGTCTGTAGTCCTTCATATAGCACATCAGTGAAAGCGATGTGTTGTACGGTTTCCATTTATGTTTCATCGTTGTGATCTTCTGCATAGGGACCATGATACCATTGCTATCATTACATTCCTGGTGGAATCAAACAGAACTGGGAGTAGAACACGTCATCATAGTGATGGCGGAGAAAAAGAACTACTTTCCTTGAAGCATCTTGCCTGGCATCATTTTCATGCTCTCGATATCCCGTAAAGATGTAGCTATCTCCATCAACCTTCACCTTCACCCATCCTTTCCACTGACAAAATCTTCCTTGAACTATCATATTCTACACATGGAAGTATGGGAAGTCTTGTCATGGCACACGGAGGTATCCCAACATTCTCCAAAGTAGGGACGCCCATCTTCGGAGTTGGCTTGGGTCCGTATGGAATAGATGTACCATCCTATAAGACGAGGATTTTGAGATTATAGAGGAAAGAAACACCCAGAGGGAGACAACACCAGGACAGGCAATTCCAGCACAAGGAGGATCCGAGGGTGATTCACATCACAATTGGTATACGGACCGGAGTGAGGCCCATCACTTAACGCCACCATGCTGAATGGTTCATGCATGGAGGTTCGGTCTTGCTATGCCACTAGACAATAAGCAATCATAATAAACTAGCGTCCGATGTGGAATAAACCAAATAATGCCTTAAGGGCGACTAACAAACTGATAAAAGAGAAGGTCCACCAAATCCTAGCACAAGGAAAGCTACTCGTTGCGATCCTCTAGCTTGTCCTCGAGGTCCTCCATAGGCTCCTCAAGGGCCTCCTCCTCCTGAGGGTCCTCCTGCAGTAGGGCCGGCACAGATGGTACAGATAGTAGGGGTGGTGCGGCTCAGTCGGCGAGTCAGCATATCTTCAGTAGGCTAGGCAGTCAGATGCGGCGCAGCCATGGCGCAGCGCAAAACAGACCCTTGAGTCGGACTCAGGCTCGAGCTTGAAGACGATATTAATAGGTCAGGACCACCGATCAGCGGCTCTGTAGGGCAAGGAGAGAGGGGGAGCAACGGGGCGAACCAATACGAGGTGCTAACCGTCGGATCCAGATCCAACGGTTGTGATTGAGGCTGGCATATGAGCTCGGCCCATTAGGCGGGTGCGGACAGGAGGGCAAGAAGAGAAGTGGGCCAGGCCCGAGGGGGAAGGGAGGGAAGAGATGGCTGCGGCCTTTTGGCCCATTGCCGCTGCAAATGTTTTTTATTTCTTCAAAAACAGATAGGAAAAGAATTCAAAAGTAAACTCAAACAGCAGTTAAAAAATATGAGAAAATTCACATAAAGCAAATCAAATATGAGGAATCCACTAAAAGTGTTTCCAGAGGAAATATCCAAAAAGAGTAAGTGCTGGAATTTCATATTTCCTTTATCATAACTCAAATCAATTCAAAAACCTTTAAATTAATTTGAATAAAAACCAGATAAAATATATAACTGAAATAACATGTTATAACATCCTTTGCTTTATAAAAAAATTTATTGAAACCCTCTAAAAAAAATCAGGATCTTATTCACGGCTGTGGATCTTATTCGAAAAGGCCAAACCATCCTATATACATATCTATATTTAATACTTTCCAACTGTATGAAGAGGCACTGATACAACTTAGAAAGAGAACTAAGAAGGAATCAGAGACACGAGCAGTCTAGTGATTGCGTGCACGTGCATGTGGAGAGAGAGAGAGAGAGAGAGAGAGAGAGAGAGAGAGAGAGAGAGAGAGCACCTGTTATGTATTGTAGTAACACATTGCTTGTGCTTGAAGAAAATAGGAATCTTTATACTTTCTGCCACTCCCAATGTGAACACCATTTTTAATCCAATCTTCTCTGTGGATCCAAGCATCACGGCCAATATCAAGGACGCCCAAATTCTGTGCGAGTGTAAAGTAGGATTTAAGGATTTGAAATATAGGAGCGGGAGCGCATAAGAAAGGGCAAAAAGAAAGAAAGGAGCAAGGTACACTGCACTCATTTGCAACCTACTTTAAACATTAAGAACCTCCGATATGAACTTTTCAAATGCCAAGTAAGTTCAAGTAAAGTACTTAAAGCAATTTTCCACTCACTTGATCATGCCCTTTTCCCAATTTCTCCAGTCAGACAGGTCCACCTATTTCCTGTTATGATTTTCTTTTGTCTGGTTTCCGTTATTCTGTAAGTTTCGATCAAATTGTCTTCTTTTCTATTTTAGTTAAATCGGTTTCCATTTTTCCTATGCTTCCATGCCACCTGTTAATGACCGTTACATTTCCACCAACATTGGGATGATGTGAGCAACCATGTGTTAAAACATGTGACACATAAACAAGATAGCAACACCACATGGCATATCAGCCTAATTCCAATATTCTTATCTCCCTGCTAAGAATATTTTTCCCCATTTTTCTATTATTTTTCATTTGAACACTCCCAAATGACACGTTCCAAAAAATGCGTTGAACAAACAAAAAACATGGGTAAAGAACTCCTGGGAATTTGGAATCTGCGCATGACGGACCTGGCAACTATGTCCATCTATAGTGTCTCATTGGGACACTAACAGCTAAACCACACAACATTGATGTGCAAGTGAACCCCCCTGCCTATGACTACTTACTCCGGGCTCATTATGGTGGTCTGCTTCCTGAAAGTGTAACATTAGTCTGAGCTCATGAATCATTATTATCAGTTCACGATGGACACAGTTTTCATGCATACCAATGTGTATCTTATAGCCCTCGAGATAAAGTTACTTGATGTGAAGATACTGGCTCAGGACAGCTTGGTGCTCAGATTTCTTAGTTAATATCTCATCGGTTGAATATTTTCAGTAATGGATTTCCTCTTTAGCACACAATATGCAGTCAGTCTAGTGCTTAGTGATATGTCCAGGTGCGACACTGTTCCCTCTGGAGTAATGGCTAGATTTGGGTTTCCACTATGTTAGTGCTTGTCTTTGTGATAAAATAAAAATAATCAGCACAACATGGCTGTTGTGAAAGCAAAGAAAGCAAGAAACACAAGCATATAGAAAGATTAACATACAATCATGATATTTTTTAAAGGGAATGATTTCGATTCAATTGTTTGCAGAAATTGTACTAGAAAATGTCAGCTAACATGTGAGAGACATAAATTTTTTGCATCACCTTGTCTTATTAGTAATTACGAGCAATAGAAAATACATATTACTACTTCATAATGCATCACGCAAGATACCAGACCAGATTCAAAAGAGATGTTACTTACCAAACCACCTTTCCATGGCACAAATAATGGATTTCTCCTTGACTGTAATACCTATGCATTTATGATGAGAGGTTAAAACCAAGAAATAATAGATCATGAATCCAGATTATGGGCTCGCTGCATCAGTGAATGTAAACCTGATATATGAATCTATCACATAATTTAGGCATGTTAATCTCAAGAAATGGAGTGTGCATTCCTATTTAAAAATAACAGATTCACGTCCTTAGTTTGCAAGAAGACATACCTCAACTTTCTCGACTGGTTGGTTAGATGGAATAGTACTAAGAACCCTGAACAAAAGGGAAAAATAGATTATGCAGGAAAGAGTAGTATGTTGACCAAACACATCAGAATAGTTGCACATGGTGGCACAGTTGTAGTCTTTCGCACAGTCATTCCAGTAGTTTTCCATTAAATAATGTCAGAACAAGATGACAACAAACCTTTGTTCCAGAACTGGTGCGAGGCCTGCTGTTGAAGCTACACTACCAACCTGGAAAGAACATTAGCAGCCCTCTCAACCTATTCCTCTTTTGCATCACAGAGCAGTATTGATATAAAAAACGACACTGATACTTTACCAGCTGAATACTACAGAACAGCTTCCTTTGGAGGTCAAAACGTCCTGTGGTCACAAGTTGTTAGAAAAGATTCTTTATGAGGGAAGTGAGATATAAGACACTACCTGTTGAAAGAACACTACTGACAATGGCTTCCACAAGGCCGATATTATCAAATTTCTTTAATCTAGAGGGAAACATTTGATAACTGTCCCACACGCCAAGCCCACCATTGCCAGAAAGACCGTCGCTTGTTTGCCAAGTATCTTCCAGCATGTCATCACAATCTTGGAACCTGGAAACATACACATAATTTCTTGAAGCAATCATATCAAAATTCGCAATCACCAAAGTAGAGAGAATAAAGTCTCACCAAGATCGAGGAGGTGGAGGGTACTCTTCTGGAACGAGAACCCTAGGATAAAGAAGCCCCATAGGAGGAACCTATTTCATCACAAGAATTTTGAATCATAGATATATCATCTAACAGGAAATACTGCAAATAAGCATAGAATAATTCTCTAACTACAACTCAACCCCATCAGTACTAGATTTTACAACACAGAGAGAGAGAGAGAGAGAGAGAGAGAGAGAGAGAGAGAGAGAGTATGCACTGGTTTAAAAGATTACACTGAGAGCTGATAGTCTTGTTTTATGATGCGCAACAGATCTTTCATTCTCATATGAATGAACAAGAGCAACAGCGTCAAAACTCCCGCTCTGAAAAACAGAAGGTAATAGAATAAGTTGACGGAAGCATTCTACCTCAACTGAAAATAATATAACTAGAGCTTAAGAATAAAAAATTCATAGTTCTAGTCTGGAGGCACCCACGTAACCAAGTGGCAGAGCACAAGGCTGCTGTGGTTGAGGTCATGGGTCCAAGCACCCCTTCTCCTTCACTAAGAAAGATATGCAGTTCCTCTAATTTTGTCCATCTTATTCAACAATTTTCACAGGAAGTGTGGTGCTACATAATATATCTACGTTTACAATGAATTTGTATATGCATTGACAGATGATTGTATTTCATGACGACCAGAACATACTACATAATATACGAGTGGTACATGTATGCAGTTCCTCCTACATATACTAGTTTTGTCTATTTTACTCAACAATTTCACACGAAGTGCGGAGGTACATAACATGTAGACATACGAAGTCTATGTTTACCATGAATACATATCTGTGTTGATCGATTGCTATATTTCATGACGAAAAGGAGAACAGACTACACAATATATGAGTTTATGTACTCAGGAAAGATTCACAAAAAAAAAGGGAAGGATCTGAAAATGGAAACGTAATGAGACTAATAATAATTCACACAAGCAGTATTTAAGCAAATAGGATAGATCCAAACCAGAGCTCTCTGCTTTTCTAGGGTTTGCACATACAATAGTTGACAGGTGATTTGCCTCATGTCATCAGCAAAACATTATCAAATGCTACTAGAGTTCTTTTTCTATTGTTCTATATCAATGCATGATGCACTAAGACAATAACAAGTCATCTTAGATTATTCATCTGCCTAAGCCTCGGGTCTAAATGTTCTACATGGCAGGTTACTAATTTACTATGCTTTGATGAAATAGGACAGAGGGAGCGTGTGTACACTCACAAACACACACATATGCAGGCAAACACACCTAAAATATAAAAGGATAGGAAATAGCAGCTTTTCGTTGTGAACATATTGATTTTCGTACTGCAATAGTCCCATACACTGGAGAAAATGCGTATTAACGGGCTCGTGCAAAGGCATGCATATGGTATCGTGATTTATCCTCTTTGTCTACTGTTTCAGGTGAAATGAATTAATTCGAAAATACTGTAATGAACCTCGTGTGGACGACACAAATCTTTCCACACGAAAATGTTTAAACCGAAGCACAACCAGACTAACCAACTTCAAAATCCTTTTCGGACATGAGCTTTTAAGAATTAGTAAAGCTTACAAGCAGCCACTTACCCTTATTTGGCTATATGACTCTTTTATTTTGTTGAGCATTAGCATATCTATAGGCTTCCTCACTGGGTCGGTTTTAAAGTTCGGCCATGTGTGATGACGATGTTGAACCCAAAGTACGCATCTGGAGATGTCCTGCAAAAAAGAATGAAATTGCCAAAGGCTGTACTTGGTAAGTTAATCAATAGGAAGTGCAGTACATAATGAAAGAATGATATACAGCACAAGCAATTGACGTTCCACAACCATAATAGCAAATCATGCAGTTATACAGAGCAGAGTGGAGAGAGGACTATCTAGCCTGTAGCCTCGAGGTAGATCCACCACAAATAGGTCATTTAATGTTGTATAGTAGAGGCCCACCCAGTCTCGGCCCATTTCGGCCCGCCACAAACCCTAGACCATGGGACACAGGGGGAGCTCCCAGAGCAAGCCGCCACAGCCACGAGCAGCAGGTTAGCTCCTCCATCCCCATCTCCACATGGTATCAGAGCAAGGGGGCATGGAGGCGGGGTGCTGACCGGCGGCGGCGAGGCTCGCGCGGGAGGCAGAGGAGAGCCAGGCTCGGGCGTGGACTCGCAGGCGCAGCTCGGGCGCGGGCTTGTAGGCGCGGGAGGCCGGGCGGCCAGGGCGGCGCGGTGCGGGGGGCCAAGGCGGAGGCGCGGGACGTCGGGAGCAGCCACGGCGGGAGGTGCGGCGGCGCGGTCGTGGGTGCGGCTAAGCGCGCTGGGAGGCAGCGGCGCGGCGGGAAGGCAGCAGCGGCGGGAGGCACGGCGCAGTGCTGCGCGTGCTGCTGCAGCTGAAGGAGGAGGCTGAGGCAGAGGAAAGCAGGAGGAGGCGGACGAGCAGGAGCCGCAGGCTGAGAGGAAGCCGGGAAGTAGGAAGAAGAGGTCGGCAGTGAAGCCGGGAAAGGTGCTGCTGAGCTGTTGAAGGGGCTCTAGTGCATCAAGAAGGAGTTGCTGAAATGGGGACTGGGTTGGCCATAGCTTTGGAGAAGCTTGCCCAGCTTCTCACCGCCAAGAATGCGAAAAATCCATCCTCTTCTGGTGTCATTGTTCCACAGTCAGAGACAGTTCAGAAACTGGAGCTTATGCCTGTTCTTGTCAAGCTGGAGGGGGTGAGCAACCACCTGAGCTGGTCCAGGCGAGTTTTGCTCATTCTGAAGACAAAGGGACTGACATGCCATGTTCTGGGAGAGGTTGTGGAACCAGCTGACACGGAGGGTGCAGATTGGCAGAAGTGGAGTGCCACAAATTCACTGATCTTTGCATGGATGCTGAACTCTTTGGCTCCGGATATTGCAACATCAGTTGAGGCACTTCCCAATGCTGCTGCAGTATGGGGTTTGCTGTCGAAGAGGTACTCTGGGAAGGGAAATGTGATGCTGATGGCTCAGATTGAGAGCAAGGTGCATGATGTCCGTCAGGGTGATAGGAGTGTGCTAGCATATGTCGCTGAGCTGCAGCAACTTTGGGCAGACTTAGATCAATGTGATCCTTTTCAGCTGACACACACAGAATCCTTGGCAATTGCAGAATCATGGATTGGGCGCCGGCGTGTGATGCAGTACCTGAAGGGCTTAAACCCATCTTTCGAGAGCTGAAGAGCCACGTTACTGCACCAACCTATGCTCTGCTCCCTTGATGAGGCAATCGCTGCAATGTCTCAGGAAGAGGTACGTTTGCAGTTCTCAAAGGGTGGTAGTAGTGAATCAGCCTACAAGGTAGATGAGCAGAGAGTGTGGAGGGAAACCAGAGAATGTTTCAATTGTGGCAAATCAAGGCATCTTAAGCGTAATTGCACAGCTCCTAGAAAGGGGGGAGGCAGAGGTTACAGTGGTGGTAGCTACAGTGGAGGCAGGGGGCGTGGCAGTGAACCTTCGTATCATGCACGCAGCAGTGGATCTCCCCATCAAGCTCACTTGGCTGCTGGGAGTAATGGCAGAGCAGGTACAAGTGCAGCAGTAAGTTCCGTTGAACAGGGGGTTGAGAACTTTGGGCATCTAGCTCACTTTGTCTACACTGATGAAGGTAGTCTTGCAGCCATATCTGTTGAGACACAAAGGATAGATTTAGAATGGATACTAGATTCAGGAGCTTCGAAGCATGTTGCTGGAAGTATGAGAGAGTTTAAATCATATACCCAATATCCTTTTACACATCAGGAGACTATCTGTACAGCTGATGGCACTGCACAACCTATTAAAGGGGTTGGAACAGTGAACTGTACCTCCATAATTAAGCTGTCCTCTGTCTTACATGTTCCTGCATTTCCTATGAATTTAGTCTCTTTAAGTGCTTTAATTGACCAGTAAGACTGTCGGGTTATTCTTGACAGAGGTATGTGTTGACACAGGAGAGACAGACTGGCAGGAGGATTGGGACGGGGATCAGGCGTAGGGGGCTGTGGTACATGGACCGTGGTGTACTTGTCTCGGCAGAGGACACTGTGCTTGTAGCCAGTTCTGGAGACAAGGAGGCCATGGCGATGATCCATCACTGTAGGATGGGACATGTGTCATTTGATAAGATGTATCTTGTGTTTCCTGATGTAATGAACGGTGTAGACCGCAGTAAGCTGAAGTGTGATGCTTGTGAGTATGCCAAGCACACCAGAACCTCCTATGTGAGTAAGGGGCTCAAAAGTATAGCTCCCTTCATGCTAGTGCACTCTGATGTATGGACATGTCCAGTTGTGTCTGTAAGCGGCATGAAGTATTTTGTGGCCTTCACCGATTGCTATTCCCGTATGACTTGGATCTATCTCATGCGTCACAAAGATGAAGTGTTTCAGTGTTTTAAGAAGTTCTCTGGTATTGTGAAGAATCAGTTCAATGTCCAAATTAAGATTATTCGGTCTGATAATGGTACTGAGTATGTTAACAGAGTGTTTGGTGATTTTTTGTCTGAACAGGGAATTCTTCATCAAACTTCATGTCCGGACACGCCAGAATGGTGTAGCAGAGAGGAAGAATCGGCATATACTGGAGATTGCTCGCTCTATGATGTTCACTATGAATGTGCCCAAATTTCTGTGGAGCGAGGCCGTAATGACTGCCACATATCTCATCAATCGCACGCCATCCAGAATCACAGGTATGAAATCTCCGTGTGCGTTGCTGCTAGGTGAAAACAAATGTGTCGTGCCTCCAAAATTATTTGGCTGCACAGCTTTTGTTCGTGATCACAGGCAGTCAGTGAACAAGTTGGACCCTCGTGCTGTCAAATGTGTATTCATCGGATATCCCTCGGGTCAACAAGGGTATAAGTGTTGGAGTCATGCGGAACGCAGGACCTTTGTGAGCATAGATGTTACATTTCGGGAGTCCGAACCATATTATGGGGCGAAGACTGATCTAAGCCTGCTGTTCAAGGATCTGGACCATCCTACCATTGGTCCAGAGGGGAGAATACCTGTGGTGGTAGTGATATTGGTACTGATGCATCAGAGCAGCAGCATCAACAGCCTCTGATGGGTGTTATTCCAGTGGTGGTGCAGAATACTGGTACAATAAGAGAACAACACAGTACTGCAGGAGCAGGAGAGCAACAGCAGGAAGGTGGCGTGATCCTCCACGTGTTTATGGCAGAAGACAGGAGGTTAATGAACATCAAGATGAGGGACAGAAGAATCTGGTTCAGGGGGAGCAACAGGAAGATGACTCTAATTCATCTGGAGAAAGTCAGGCTGAGGGTGGATCAGTTAGTTCAGAGGGAACCATAGATTTGCCGATTGCACTTAGAAAAGAGACTAGAGCTGCTGCTGGTAGATCGCTACAGAGGTATGGGTTTGACACTCATGACATCGGCAATTATGTGTCCTATGAGGCTCTGTCACCTTCCTACCGTGCGTTTGTTGCTTCTCTTCAGCTAGTGTCTATCCCAACTGATTGGAGAGTAGCACGGCAAGACCCCAAGTGGTGCGCTGTGATGAGAGAGGAACTTGAGGCACTGAGAAAAAATAGAACTTGGGAGTTGACAGCACTTCCAGCCAGAAAGAAGGCAGTGGGTTGTAAATGGGTCTACACAGTTTAAGCAGAATCCAGATGGGAAGATTGAGAGATACAAGGCGAGGCTTGTAGCTACGGGATACAGTCAGACGTATGGCATTGACTATGACGAAACCTTTACGCCTGTGGCGAAAATGAACACAATGAGGATTCTGGTGTCCTGTGCCGCTAATTTTGGGTGGCCACTACATCAACTAGATGTCAAGAATGCATTCTTGCATGGGGACTTACAGGAGGAGGTGTATATGGAGGTTCCACCAGGACTAATTGAGTCTGAAGTCAAAGGCAAGGTATGCAAGCTGAAGAAGTCACTTTACGGCCTGAAACAGTCACCTAGAGCTTGGTTTGACAGATTCAGACGTGATGTGTGTGACATGGGTTATGGACAGTGCAATGGTGATCACACTGTGTTCTATAGGCACTCTAAGCGGAAAATTACAATTATTGCAGTCTATGTATATGATATAATAATTACTAGTGATGATGAGGTTGAAATAGCTAGACTGAAGAAGAAATTGGGTGAGGCATTTGAAGTCAAGGACCTTGGCCAACTCAAGTACTTTCTTGGTATAGAGGTGGTTAGATCCAAAAGGGGGATAGCTCTATCACAGAGGAAGTACACCTTAGATCTTCTGAGTGATATGGGCATGATGGGATGCAGAGCAACCTCAACTCCCATCGATCAGAATCATAAAATTGAAGCTCAGTGTGGTGAATCAGTAGACAAGGAGACATATCAGAAATTGGTTGGGAGGCTGTTATACCTATGTCATACCAGGCCTGATATAGCCTATTCAGTGAGTGTTGTGAGCAGATATATGCATGATCCCAGAAGCGGACATATGGAGGCCATTCACAGAATCTTGAGATACTTGAAGGGAACACTAGGAAAAGGACTCATGTTCAAGAGCAATGGACACCTTGACGTAGATGGCTATAGTGATGCAGACTGGGCAAACTGTCTAGATGACCGAAGATCGACATCAGGCTATTGTGTCTTTGTTAGTGGAAATTTAGTGTCATGGAGGAGCAAGAAACAGTCAGTAGTGTCCAGATCAACTGCAGAAGCTGAATATAGAGCTGTCACAAGGGCTGAGCGAAATGTTGTGGGTGAAGAACCTGTTGAGTGAACTGAAGATTCAAAAGAATGAGTGCTTGAATGTGTGGTGTGATAACAAGTCAGCTATTAGTATCGCAAACAATCCAGTTCAGAATGACAGAACCATGCACATCGAGATTGATAGATTCTTTATCAAGGAAAAATTAGATGCTGGAATTATCAAGTTGGCTCACGTGAGTTCAGGACAGCAACTTGCAGATTGCCTTACTAAAGGATTAGGAACCAAAGAGTGTAATCTTGCATGTGACAAGATGGGAATGATCGACATCTATCACCCATCTTGAGGGGGAATGTTGTATAGTAGAGGCCCACCCAGTCTCGGCCCATTTCGGCCCGCCACAAACCCTAGACCATGGGACACAGGGGGAGTTCCCAGAGCAAGCTGCCATAGCCACGAGCAGCAGGTCAGCTCCCCCATCCCCATCTCCACATTTAATAACAGATAATAATGTTAGGGCCTCCCCTACAGTTTACCCTCAAAAAAGAAAAACCGACAACAATGCAATTCAACAATCACATCATAACTAGCTCAGGTGCCATCACAAATAGTGATATTTCCAGAAAAAATACCATTGTAATCGTCCTTGTTAGGCCAATGTCATTGCCCTCCCGCCCCCCCCCCTTCCCACACACACACACACACACACACTCTCATAACTGTGCTGTGACTGCCTCGACGAGGAAAACTGCCGATGAGTTCCAGTTGAGTCTTGTGCTACAGTTGAGCTAGGCGTAGCCTACTCTGTTGAGCCCAACAACCAGACAGCAGTGCTGGTCCTCATCTAGGCAGGCCGTGGTGTTGTCATGCCCACTGGCTTGTACAGCATCAGCGAGGCACATGGGCATAGGCAGAGTGGAAGAAGGCAAGAGTAGGAAGGTATTTTTGCATCCCTAACAGAGGGCTCACTGATAGCACAGTATTTTCCAGGATTTCAGGCCTTTGCAATGGTATTTTGCTACATGCTACCCTCTGCAGTGCCACTGGCACTTTTTTGACAGCAAACTTTCAACTGAGGTAACTATCCAGAAGGAATAGATTGCTGCTGATAGTTATAAGATAATATTATACATTACATACAGGATGAAGAAACTAACAGATGCATATTTTCGTATTGAAAAAAAAAGTGGCATGAGAAAAAGTTTGTTTACAACAGTCACATGAGACCAAACCTAAGGAAGATACGTTTTTTCTGACACACAAACAGGACCGGATGCATGAAAGCAGATTATGGCATGAGCAAATATAGACAGAATGGCAATGAACAACAGATTCTCCAAAGTAATGACCAAATACAGATAAAATGACCATGATGAACAACAGAATACCCAAGTAATAGAAAAATAGGTTGCCTAGGTCAAAGAGTATACATACATCACCATATGGAAGCGCCAAAGCTGTGTGAGGCAAAGCTACTCCATCCTGCAAACATTCAGGGAAGATGGTATACCAATATGATGATATCTAAGTGATGTTTTTCTAGGAAACTAAAGAAAGGTCCCTGGCATTCAGAATATGACCCACATTTCGCAGTGGTTAGTGAAAGAAGTATAAAAATACTAGGTTTATTACCTCAACACAAACTACTTGCGTAACTTGAGCACCAATGTTGACCACACAAGCTGTCGATAAACCATTTCCGAATGCTGCAGCTAGAGCTTCCTAATAAAACATACAGAGTAAATAAGGATGTTCAATGTTCATCCATGTTTCAATTTATGAATCATCAACACAAAGCTTGGTTATGGCTCTTCACAAGTGTATAGTCTGGAAGATGAAGGTATCAGAATGTAGTTTCTCGTTAGAGGCATTACATTAAACTTAATTGTGATGTACATCACGAAAGAAAACTAAAAGTGGAACCAGGCAACCAGCCAACGAAAACTCCAGAAATGGGCTAATGGCATGTGTACAGTGTACCAGGTTTAAAGCAGAAAAGTTAAAGCCCGGCCTTTGGGTGCAAAATATGGTAATTTAATATAGGCCCACTAGCATGAAAGGTTCATCAGTACCTGATTTTATGTGCTAAGCTACTAAAGAAAATATGGATGGTGTTAATCCAGAACAGTTGGCACCGGTAAGCAGTGTCAAGCTGTTCTAGGCTAACAACAACGCATTTGGCAGTAGACGATGGCCTTAATTCAATCTTTATGGGCATGGACCAAGCTTTGGAAATCTTACAAATACTATTAACAAATAAGGGTACAGCCCCCTTTTAACGTATATAACTGGGTGTTCAGAAAACGTTGCAACAAAGAGTTCTTTATTGCAAACCTGAGTACCACCTCAGTAGTTTTAACAAATCGATCTCCCCCTCGCAAGCATATTTAGTTCTTTACAAGACAAAAAAAAAGGATAAACGAAGACTCATGGCTAAAATTAATTAATTAATTACAGCATTTGCATAAGGCAACTGCACCATGCTGATTCTACATAAGGGCAACACCCCATTCAGTAAATATAATGTTTAAGTTGTTATTAGCATAGTACAGTAATCTTATAATTGAGGAAATTATCGCAGCATCATTGAAGTACAGTTAGCCAATGAAGAAAAAGATTTCTTGCATTCAAAAAGTAAAAGAAAGTGTAAAATGATAGGTGATTGGGGGCAAAGGCAAACCTGATGTACCACAGCTGTGCTAAACCCCAAATTGCAAAGTACAATGGACAGCATCTCTTTTATTTCTGACATAAATGGGATATATTAACTTTTTCACAAAAATAAAATCTGCGTTATGCAACAGAACATGAACTTTGCAGTAGAGGATATTGAAAAAGGGTAAAGCAAACAGCAATAAGAGACATTTGTTAACTATGTATTCAATATTCCCTAACTATGAATTCATCAATTCAAGGCTACTGCACTAAATGGAATAATGGATCACAGATACATCAGTGCACAACAGTAACGAGGGATCAGCCCGGAGGACTACTCAGGGACAGCAACCAGCAAGGGGTTGCAGAGTTGCAGACCGAACCAGGGATTCAACAGAATGACCATCGCAACATGAACACATGATGTGCCACTGGACAAACACCGTGTCACAAATTTGACAAGGCCCAACTAATTGAGCATGTTAAATACTGTAAGCACATAGTTTCTAGGCAATGTAGTTCACGAAACTATTAGAGAACTCAGGTGTAAATTCTTCTGCCTCTTACTAATAAAGTGCACTCTGCGTAGCATTTGACATTCATGTCGAATGACCAGATTTCATGTTGGTAAGAGTTAGAACAGAGAACGAACTAAACATCGACATTGTAGCTTAACCCATACAGATGAAACACCAAATATGGCATTGGCACCTACTCAGGTGCTGGAAAATTGTGATTTCCACATATACACGGTGCCTGCATCTTCTTCCTGCATGTATTTTTTGTTTTACTTTCTAAAAAGTACCCTATAATCTACTAAAATAATGGTCAAAGGGTGTATTGGTGCAGTGAATGCGGGGTAACTACCGTGTTGATGTCCAAAATGGCAGGTAAAGTGAACAAGGTCGATGCGAACCTTATTCCAGATCGGGGTGACTGTCATGCAGAAGATGGCCAGACGACATGGATGATAGAGGGGGGGTCCCACCGCTAAAGGAGAAAGAGGAGACCATCTATTGGGATGATGAACTAGATAGGAGACTTAATTCTTTTTTGTTTGATTAATAAAGATTAATGAATACATGCTATGCCTTTACTAGGGATGACTTGATTTGAAACCTAATAACCAATCCCTACCTCTAAACAAACTTACCTCTAAACATGGATTGTATCTATAAGTAAGCCCAACTAACAAGTAGGCTAATTGTTCTTATGTCTTTCTCCCCAACTCATACTCCTCCAGTGGGGATGTATGAAGAGTACACGGCTGCTACAGTGCAAGAGCTACGGTGCCTCTACACATCAGAGGTATTACATGAAAGGAGAAATACCTCTGTTGACAAATGTCTCCCCAAGAACAAGAATAGCAGAATATAGATTTCTATCTTTTGGGTTGATATGCAACTTTTCTGTCAGTATGCAGTTCCAAATAGTGCGTAAATCTTCTATAACCTGCAATACAATATTATTATTTTTAAATGATCTACCATTAAGATGCTATATATAAGGAAAAAAAAACAGTGGACATAGGTAGTCTAAGGGCCTGTTCGGATGGTGCGTAACTATGCAAAACTAAGTTATCCAAAATGTGACTTGCCACCAAAAGTGTGGCCAACAAACTGGGAGCCACAAATGTCGCAAGCTTAGCTAAAAAATGAGTCTATGACACCATGGGGCTAAGAAAGTGTGGCAGGCCATAATTGTGGCAGCGAACCAATTCACCAAACACTAGCCTAAGTTTCTTAAGCAAGTCATGGCAAACTCTGGCCTCCAACCAAACACCCCCAAATTCTTTCATCGAAATAAGTTGTGTTTAGACTATGCAAGATGCACAGCTGGAGCTAGACATTTCTTTATGGAAATTTGTTTAGGAACATATGCTTGCAGAGAAATACGCAAGAATTTTCAATGTGTTCTTTGTACTTGTTTCAGATGGAAGAGAATTGTGTCAAAGCTTTCTTCAATACATCCGAGTAGGCCTCCCCTGTGCTGCTTTCCATAAAGAAAGATTTGCAATCGAGCTTACCAAAATTCTAGCACAAATCCAATCCACACAACATTTTGTCATTAATGAACGATGTTGCAAGAAATAGCCTGCCCCATATCATTACAATGAAGCCAAAACAATACATATACCCCTAGTCAATAATTACAAAGTTAACAAATGCAAAGCCTCAGCAAATAAACTGAAACTATTCTTACTCATTTAAAGAGAAGTGCTGTATAGTACATACCAAGAGGAGCATTACTATAATTAACTGATCTTTTAAGATAAGGACCACACTATAATCTGATGTCATACCTGATGGAATGAATAATTCTGAGATATATTAAAATGGCCTCTCCTGATCGGGCGACTCAAACAGTATGGCTCAGAAGGAGGGATTTTCAAAGCATCCTCTGCAAATATCATTTCTTTATACTTGTTTTCTTCAGTGTTGGGCCCATTACAATCATCAGATGTGCTTTCCAAAGGATCTTCATCAGCAACATTATGTACTGACCTTTCTGGCCAATTTGTGGGGTCATCAATATTTTGCTATCATAAAATGGTCTGTGAAATATAAGCTACCGCACTATGGTGCTGAACTGTTCTTAGAATTTACTCTTAATACCACAAAGAACAGAGCATAACTGTGATTATAGGAGAGCAGCAAGAAAGTTATCCCATAAATAACCCCAACTATTCCATTAATATCCTATGTTGTGCCCCACTCCAATGTGCGGAAAATCAACCATGGCCATACATATGAGTCAGACGGACCACCATTAATTGAGCAGGGATGTTACACATGTCATAACAAACAACTTAAAATGTTAAAGAAAACAAACCATATCAAATAACATTGCTGTACAACTTCCAAAAAAATCAAGAATATCTCCAAAATATAAGTATACACTTTAACTTCTGTTAACAACAGATGACTCCAAAATGGAAAAAGAAAAAGAAAGAAGTACTCCACTAAAAGAAGAAACAAAATGATCAGAAAGTACCAATTGACGAGGATGACTTAATTCTTTTGTCCATCACATCTGTCCAAGTGAGTTTACTATCACCTTTGTTTTGCTGTGAAGAAAACCCATCAACACGTCCCAT
This sequence comes from Stipa capillata, assembly GCA_019208055.1. Taxonomy (NCBI): domain Eukaryota; kingdom Viridiplantae; phylum Streptophyta; class Magnoliopsida; order Poales; family Poaceae; genus Stipa; species Stipa capillata. The sequence goes on from JAGXJF010000933.1 coordinate 87,616, forward strand.
CTGAAGAGGTCAATATAACCACATCAGCACACAGAGATCATGCTGTGACCTTTCTGAAATAAAAGGAAATTGATACCGAGAACATTGGTGCCAAATCATATAATATATCTAGATTGCGAACATCAAATAGTCTTGGCTATTTCTATTTGAATCTGTATGCAAAGATTGGAAAAATAACAGCAAATTTCAAACTTAGAGAAAGAGTATTGAAAACTAATTGTATAGATTTGAACGAGTTGGACGAAGTAATGACATTGTTTCCTCAGTAAATATCTCTAAGTGGCTAGGTCCCCTTTCGCTGCCTAAATAATAAGACAGACCAAGCAACTCCTGGAGAAGCATAACCAAAACTATGATAGGCAATTAATAAGTCAGAAAAGACAAATGAATTCCCCAAACTCTAGACTAGTTGACCATCATTAAAGAACTTCAAGGAGATGAACCCTCCCTTGGGTGTTATGTTTCCCTAGTAATGTGAAAAGCTTAAGCTGATGTAACGTGATAAAAAGTAATATTCGACCACTTTATAATCAGGTATGCAACGCACCTAACACATTAGATTGTACATAGTATCTTAGGAGGTAAGGGTTGGTTCGCTGAAGGCATATCTTCATCCAAAAATGGGATTTTGAGCAGGGATGCAATCTGCAAGAGTCGATCCTAACAAGGCCCAATGGAAAACATAATCCCAAAAAATGATGAGAAGATTCTATTTTATTTTTACAATATCATATGCCTTCTCCCTCTCTGCATTGTGCGATGAACCAGCGCGGCAGTTGAGCCTCTGCAAACAGAAACGACTCTCATGTACTAAAGATACATCCATATTACAATGCAACCAGGGACCAACAATAGGGGAGAACCACCCTGTATTTGCATCACCTGATCTTGCGGCAGTCAGCCTTGGCGCACCATTCTGCTGCTGGGAGATGTGCCGGGCAATGCAGTGCGGTATATTGAATGGCACATCCTGACTAGCAAACCCCATGCGCACATTTGTAGATCCTACAAAAGGCAGGTCGTTGGTCAATTGATAATGACCATGGTTTGGCAAAAAAAAATACATGCAGATAAGAAGAGCGAATTCTTGTCGTAGAACCACAACAGTATCCTAAGAATTTAACATCCTGATTGCACATTATGCGTCCTTTCAGCACTTCAACCATTGACATCGTCCAAATTAACTCGAATCATAGGCAATTCTGTCCAGACTGGATCAGAGAAGGAGTGAATCACCAAAATAAATTGGCGAAGGAGAAGACGGGTGAGTGATTAATGAGGAGGCTAGTGTTTCCGCGGGACGTACCTGGGTTGATGACGACGAGGTTGGAGCCGCGCTCGACCATGAGCTGCGACGGCACCACCGACTTGAGGTAATCCTGCGCGACAGAAACAAGCAATGAGCGACCACTTGCTAGGGTTTCTTGGGAGGGTTTATGGGTCAAGTTGAACTCGCGGGATTTGCGCGCTCCGGGGAGAGGAGAGGAGGTAGTGGAGCTTACCATTTGGTCGGCGGCAGCGGCTGGAGGCCCGCGGCGGCGGCAGCGGCTGGAAGCCTGCGGCGGCGGCAGCGGAACGGAGCGCCGGAGTTGAAGGCGGCAGCAGCAGGTTTGGTTATTCGTGTGTTCCCTGCAGCTCAAAGGGACGAGGTGACAGTGGCCGTCCGATCGAGATCCAGCGTCTATCTTGAGAGCATATCTTTAGCAATACAAAACGTAGAGTAAATTGCATTTTGCAGCTGGTAGATCGCCACTTATGTCACTTCGCACCAGGTTTGGCAAGAGTTTCCACGCCCAATAATATTGCATTTTGAACCAGATCTCATAAAAATTATGTTCAAAAAATCTAAAAAAATTCATACATGTGTATTATAGGACGAAGTATATATGTATAAATTTTGGTTAGAAGATATGATCATTTTGGTATACATGACTGAAAATGCAGCACACATTTGTTATTTTTGCACGAGTTGTAGATTATTTTTTTTAACAAAAATCTATAGGTATATATTTTATCCTATAATACATGTATGAATTTTTTCAGATTTTTTTGGACATATTCTTTTAGGTGTAAAGTGTAATATTATTGGTTAGATCCGGTGTAAAGTGAAAACTCTTGTAAAACCTAATGTAAAGTGATATAAATGGTGATCTACCTAGTGCGAAGTGCAATTTACTTTAAAAAATATGAGTTAATTTAGATGCTTTCTATCTAAGCCGTTCGATGTCTTTAATATCCAATTTCATAACTCTCTATTCAATGGTTGTGGATAGAATTAGATATATGTCTATACAAATATAAAAAGCACGAGTTAGTTTGAGATACGTTTAATCTAAACAGTCGAAAATATTTAATTCAATTTCATAAACCCTGACCCAAACCCCAAACCCTGGTAGCCACATCATCCCTCAATCCGGCGGCCACCGCCGTCCCCAACAAGGACCACCGAGAACTCCCCCGTGACTCTTCTCTTCGTGCAACCCCCGCTCCACGGCCCAATGCACCTGGCAATGACCGGCGACCATGAAGACGATAAGAAGGAACAATGTGGTGGAGCGTCAAAGAGGACATTTTACGGCGGCGAGCAGGCTTTACTGAAGCCTGACGGCTAAGCTGGTTGTGCATGCTCGGACACAGCTCCGACACGGCTTCGCCGATGGTGGAGTTCGCTGCAAATGAGAACTCGCGGGAGGAGGCAGAGGTGTGCACTGAAATCCAACTGGTTTGCCCATAAAAATCATAGGAGAGGTATGTAGCATTCTCGTTAATATTATAAGTGACTATGGCACATATAGCAAATTAAACACTTCACATGCAGTTCCCACCATCCACTAATTAATCATTCTACCAGTTGGACTGGTAAATTTCTAGGAGGGAAAAGTTTTAATTTTATCATAACCATCGCCTAATGTTACATACAAGGCCTCAATTCGAATGCGTAGAAAAAATGCCTTCAGGAAATAAACTTTCTCCATGAAATTCCCTCTAACATTCACATGACTTTCGGGGTCCAAACATGACCCAAAAGTATATTTGACCACGTACGGAAGTTCATTAAATTTGCCTTCACAATTACATTTATAATATATTTTTATCATTTTACAAACAGATAAAGCAGAATTTTCAAAAAAAAAGACCTGTATTTAGGGACCCAGGGAGCACTCAGTAGTCAAGACTGAATCGTTTGATCTTTCATTGAGACCGCAGTTTCTGTAGCAAAATGAGACTACAATGGCATGAAAACACAACGCGGTATACCGAAAATATAGTTGAGCAAGACAGCTTAAATATCCTACATAATAAGTTCTGTAAGTCCCCAATTCACAATTTGTAAAGTGATATCAAGAGCAAAAGTGGGACATATACTGTTGTAAAGCATATGTAAACACAATGAGCTTAATAGCTTCCCCTCCTACAATTGCTGACTTTAATTTGTCTTGGGCTTTGTGGTTCTTCTCTTGGAGTGCCTTCTTGGAATAGAGCTCTTCATCCCCAAGAAGAAAAGCAGTGCACCAAAAAGTGCCAAGTTCTGAATAGAGAAAAGAAGTGCAGTTATAACACTTGATAACAACTACTGATGAAATAGTTTGAAGTTAAAGCATTTACTAAGCGAGGTTTGTCTAACAAACCTGTGAGAACTTGACAAAAAGCTGAACAAATTGCTGTGACTCCATTTCATAGTTGTAGAAGTCGTACACAACAGGGGTAATAAGTGCCAGGTAAACAAGCTGCACAAATGAGCAGCATCAATATCCCGTGTTTCAACAAAGAAAATAAAGAACAGTAATTAAGGGAAGCAAAAAATTAATGTAGTCCAAGGCTCGAAGCACGATCATGTTCTCACCAGATTATTGAAACAAATATATCTTGGTTTCTTTGTTATCAACATATATAAATCTAAGTTGCATATATTTAGCATGGATTAATGTCCTGAAGGATTGCTAAACACTGTTTATAGAGATTTCATTTTGAAAGGTTTTATAGAGATATAACATAAATGTTTCCAGACTACGGCAAATAGCTTGTCACACACTGAAATTTGTCACATATGCACTTCTCAAGTGGGTAAAAACTTCCATGACAATCTAACACTATCCTTCAGTCTTTCAGGAAGGTTCTGTTCAAGTCCTCCATTTTCAGATGCTAAAACCTTGCTAGGATAGGTCTTGCGAATGCAAATTGTAAAAGCTCATACGTGGAAGCAATAATAAAACTAGAATAACCAAATGAAGTGGACATGGTTAAACATTGAGCAACCAAAACACATCATATTTTCACAAACAGTAATTATTATTTTCAAGTTTGAGAAGACATAGTGCAACAAGTCTATATTCAAACGGTATCACAAATCACAATAGTATGCATCTACAAGCCCCTTAACATAAAATTCTAGCAGAAGAACGGTACCCACCAGTAGGAATGCTCCAAATGAGCTGCTGATGATAAAGAGAAGACCACCAAAAGCTTTAAGAAACATGGTTGCGGCAATGACAGTTTTTATCTGTTAATAAACAAGAGACATCAAATCTAAGTACTAAATATAATGGATACTAAAAAAAGATGAGGTCGAATGGGGCAACTAAATCAGAACAACATTCCTACATCAAGATGTGGCACTGCCATCCCTAGATTCTTGGACGCTTGCTTGACGAAGAGATTGAATTTTGGCTCCAAAGCCTTTGCTGCTGGTCCACCATCAGTTCCAAATTCACTAAACCTGCACGTATGCTTGAAAAATTAATTTCATGATTTTGACTGTAGAAACAGTACATTAAAAGAACAAAAGGAAAGTTTTGTAACCATGTAAAGAGAGAAATTTTAGAAGTATCAGTCACAAAAGTCAGCAATTGGAGAGTATCAGGGAATTTGTATAGCTGCTGACAGAAGAGCCAACAGTTGTAATCGTTAAATTCAAATTGCATGTGAACGTCGATGATCAAACCAATTATGTGGGTACCAATTCAGGGAAAGTTAAGGAGAAAGGTACGACTCTCCTGACTGCCAAGAAAACAAGGAGGGCAAACATATGGGGAAATGAAAAATCCTGCTAGTTCCAAAGGGAACTTCAGAAACTTGTATAAGTTGGTACCTGGTAGTAGATTCAAGCAATTATTACATTTCAATAGCTTTGCAAAAAACAAGCTTATAACTCCAATAATGTAAATATCGATTTAACATCAACATAACAGAATTAGACAGATATTTGCAAGGTTACATTGTTATTTTCTGAGTGGATCTTCAGCCACTTGGCAGAGCAGATAAAATCATGTGCATACCATACCAACTACGAACTTCAGGGAAAAAGGGAAAAGTTTGAGCAAAAATTTTAGTCATCCCTGTTTATCTGGAACAATTTTGATGATTGACACCTGGAACAAGAAAACCATAGCTATAGTATAGCCAAAGTAAACTATTACTCACATCATCTGAAAAATGACCGTGACAATGCTCTAAAAACCAGTAATCAGTACCCATTTGGCCACCCACTTTGTATTGATTATGTGGCCTAACCGACAAATCATGCGGTAATGTCCTAGCAGACCTGCTTTTAGAACATTGACCTATTTAATTCATACGTGAACACAATTTCACACTAGTAACACAATTTTCTCTACATCAATTTTTTATTTAGATTCTGTACCATCTACCTCCTAGATATTAGTGTGATGAATCTTAGTTCATCAAGATAACTACTGCTGGATGGCATGAGCTGAAGGAGGAGGGGCTTTAGAGGACAGAGATCATGGACTGGGAGGAACCTTGGGAGAGACTAGATCAATTCCTTCTCATTCTGTAGTCTCGATGATAACACGCCTCCCTTTATATATGGAAAGCACCTAATAATTAATCTAAACTTTCCATCTAAATGCCATGCGCTGCAGTTGCTTCCACCAGCTGGCCGGCGTAACATACACATGACAGTTATGTAGTAGTAAAGATTGGCTATATAGCAATTCAAAGATTGACACTTTAGCTACATACCACAGAAAGATTTCACCATGTGTTAATACCACCGAAAGATGCAGGTGTTAGTTTATTTGCCACTACCATCCTCTACGGTGCCTATAGACTAACAGCTGCCTCTTTTGGTGTTATTAAAGTGCACACATCCAAGAGTTTCTGGTGGTATATAGCTAAAGTGAGGATCTTCCGAAGCCATATATCCAGTTTTTCCTACATGCTAATAGACATCAGACTCGGAACTCACTTCCTACCATAAAATCCCACGCATGCCAAAAGGCCACCGCCACTTATGCGAGCTTGATACTGGGTCTACACCTCACTCATAGTCATCGGTGCGGCGGGAAACTGGAACCGGCTCAGGGTGAACATCACAATTAATAGCGCAACCTCTTAGAATGCTGGCACATAACCACACTCAACCAACAACATGCTGCCGACAGCCCGAAAACCTGGGCGAAGCTAGTCACGCAGCAGATGATCAGCCCAAATGCAACACGAACAAGACGCGACATTCTGAATGAGATGCTGATGCACATCAGAGGAACCGCCACTGCTAGTCTGCTACAGCGATCGTCTGATCTGAAACCTACACGTCGTCCCCGCCTCCACCTCCGCGATTCATTCACCACCGTGAGCTAGATCTACCACATCAACATTTCAACAACACGCCGGCCGCCCGGATCTTGCGGCAGCACCACAGCCGCGCGCAAAACCTCGATTCTCACAGCCCAAACCAGCAGGACCTACCTACTTCGAGATGAGCGAGGAAGAAACGTGCACGGCAAGGTGGCGGCGTCGATCCCAGGAAGCAGCCGAATTGGGATGCGAGATCTGGAGGCGAGAATGGAGGGGGTATGGTATGTACGTACTCTTGGTAGGCGGAGAGGAGGAAGAGGGAGGCGAAGAGCACCCTCCCGACGAAGGAGATGAAGCCCATCCTCGTTCCGCCGGCGACGATGGCGACGGCGAGCGGGCAGGATCGGGATGTCACTCTGGGCTGGACTCTTCCTTGGTTTTGTCCGTCCGTCCGGATGGTCGAGTCGGTGTTGGACTTGGACTTGGCGACCAACAATTTCTGGATTTCCAAAGTTTCATATCATATTGGCACCAAAATTTGCCAAATTGAATTTTTGACACGAGACTAGGGCTATTTAACTAAAAGTCCTGTTTTCGGGGACTATCAGGTGTGGTAAATTATGTTTACCGATCAAATATAAGCTTAAGCATGCACGAAATATATATATGGTATTGTTAGACACTGGATCAAACAAGACTTGAATACCGATTCAAAGATGAAAATATGATGTACTCTGGATTGGTCGTGAAAATAAAGAAAGATGAGTGATTATCTACGGGAGATCATTAGCGGAAGTGACTGATACTAAAATAGAAAAGTATATCGCTATAGATAAGAAATTATAAATAAGGCACGTCTAGTAATCCACATATATTTGTTACGACCTAACTCCGTATAATGTAAAACGTTCCTCTATGATTACTTCTTATTTTAGTATCATTGCAACTATGATTTTGCCCTTTGATCGAGAACAACTCTATGCAGAACCCGCGCAACAACCTATGTAATTCTTTGTTGGTAATACTATTTTCAAAAACTTATATATGGATCCACAATTTGTTCATTGCTTTGATTTTGCACCACCAGCCATCTCAATTAGTGAGGAAACTAGGAATTGATCATGCCGCCACACCATGAGATAATAATGATACATCGGAAGTGCATGATGGTCATGAAACATGAAACCATTACTTAATAATAATACAAAACTTGAGAAAATATGTCAAAAGAATGTAGATGACAAAGAAATACAAAGTGTTTCCTCTACATCAAGAAATACAAAATTTGCCGGAGTAGTACCTAGATAACCAAATTTTGTTCATCCTAACCTATCACGTCAAGAATCTAACAAACCAAGGCCACTGCTGACATTTCCTTGGAAGGAAGTTAAGTTGATAACCTTTCTCATCTCTATGTCGAACTAGTGTCCTAAATTCCTACATATTGGAAAGTATGGACTAAACACATGGCTTTGGTTAGTTCTCAAGTTCAAATGCTATTTTCACAAATACCAGGTCCAGCTCTCACGGTTCATTTGAAGCGTTCAGGCATGCACTATGTCGGCAGGAGGAAATGGTGGCGTTTGTGGGTCCATGTCGTTAAGAAATAAGAGACACGTGTCACTGTTTGTGCTGAACATGTCGCAGCACATTTTCAGCAACAGCTGCAGATAACAAGGCAACAACAACTCAGCAGCTGCTGCAGGTAACAACTCAGTGCCATCACAGCACCAGTGCAGATAACAACTCAGATAACAGCGGAAGTGCCTCGACGTCGCTGCCATGTCGGCCACCTCTCCCGCCGCCTACGACCGCACGGTCGAGCTCCGCGCGCTCGACGCCACCTTCTCCGGCGTCCGCGGCCTCATCGCCTCCGGCGTCACGCACGTCCCCCGCATCTTCCGCGTCCCGGACCACGACGGCCCCGCCAACCAAGAAACGGCGCCGTTGACCACCATCCCGGTGATCGACCTCGGCGCCGGTGTTGACCGCGACCGGGAGACAGTGGTCGCGGCGGAGTGGGGGTTCTTCCAGGTGACGGGTCACGGGGTGCCCGAGGAGGTGGCCTGGGCGGCGGTAGAGGCGGCGAGGGCGTTCCACGAGGCCGGCGGCGGGGAGGGCAGCGAGAAGGCGCGGCTCTACACGCGGGAGCCGGCGAGGGCGGTCAAGTACAACTGCAACTTCGACCTGTACCAGTCCAAGGTGGCCAACTGGCGCGACACGCTCTACCTCCGCATCGCGCTCGGACCGCCCGACGCCGGCGAGCTGCCGGACAACTGCCGGTGAGCCTCCGTCTGCTGCTCACCCTCTGCTAGTCCTATGCTGCTTCTGCTAACAGTTGACTGTAATTTGTACAAACTAGCACACACTTCTTACCTACAATTTTTTTTCCTTAATTCCTCTCTACTGCCACTAAATTGCAACTGGTGTTAGTGCTAGATAATGTTGCGTTTTTGTATTGACAAAAAAGAAGCGATTTGAAGTAATTTATACCATTTTTGTCTGTATTTTTACACTCGACGGTGAATTCTTAAAATTGATTTTGTTCTAAACAAAGGTTTAATGAATAACTTGTTTGGCAAAACAAGTTTTAAGTTCATCTTCTGTGTTTCGTGAATAAAAAACCAACTATATTTTGATGAAAAAACACTCATTTTGCCTGTAGCAACTTAAAAAGACATATTGTCCACATCTCCAAATATGAAACTTGGGTTACAGAAATTCTCCATTCATGATATACTTGCTTTTACCATTATAACCATGCAAAGTCTATCTGTCTTTGTCATAAAGTGCAGAAATTTCATCTGCACGTACCTATCTTTCCTGTCCACTTTTGACAGAACATGGACTAACTAGACAGGCACATCTTTGTGCTGATCTGCATATGCAGGGACGTCTTCTTTGAGTACGCCAAACACGTGAGAAATCTTTGGGACAATCTGTTCGGGTTGCTGTCAGAGGCCCTCGGGCTCAACCCCGGTCACCTAGCAGACATGGGGTGCAACCAGGGTCAGATGATACTCTGCCACTACTACCCTCCATGTCCCCAGCCCGAGCTCGCCATCGGCACAACCCGGCATTCCGACTCCGGCTTCCTCACCGTGCTCCTGTAGGATTCTATCGGTGGCCTCCAGATCCTCCATGAGAATCGGTGGGTCGATGTCACGCCGACCCCCGGAGCGTTCATCGTCGACGTCGGCGATCTCTTACAGGTACGCATATAATTGTATAGATTCAGATAACAGAACCATAAAAGGTATCCCAACTTCATAACTTATTTTTTGCTGAATAATTTTATACATTTGTGCGTAGATGATCTCGAATGACAAGTTCAGGAGTGTGGAGCATAGTGGTCGCAAAGAATGCTGGAGCGAGGGTCTCGATCGCGTGTTTCCCTAGCGATCCAGCTTCGTCGAGGGTGTATGCCCCGATCAAGGAGCTGCTGTCAGATGGGATCCCCCTTTGTACAGGGAAACACTCGCCAGGGATTTTTACGTTGCAAACTACTACTCCGTCGGATTAGGTCCCAAGAAGGCCATTCATGATTTCCGGCTGTGAATTCAACAAGATCTTATGCTAAATTATTCAAAGTGGAGAAATGTAAGCACGATTGGGTGAATAAAAGAGCAACATAGTTCAAACATGATGTAACATTTCATCGGTATAGTTTGTGGCGTATTGTCGACCCCAAACAAGCAAATTTGAGAGGTTTACTTACAGTTACAGTACGGGAAGACCGAAACATTTTAGGATTGGAGATGAATAGTTTCTAAAAAAAAACATTCTATTCTTTCTCCACGCCCTCCAATCCCCAACCCCAACACACACAGAATGGTAAATACGAGAAATACTTTTAATGGTATTTTGTTTTTTTAGACAATGTGAATCCTAAAGCGCCAATTAGAAACTTGGAGTTAAATCAAACTACTAGTTATACACACTAGACGATAATAGACCCAGGAATATCCTCAAATATGCACCCATCATTTGGCCCAGCCAAAATACAGATTCTAATTTGAATTTTCATGAGCTAAATACTGCATTCAAAAAGCACGGAACATAAACCTAAATAATAGTAGAGTTAAATTTCCTCAAAAAGAATTGCAAGACCATGTGTGAGGTAATTCAAAGCCTGGCTATTTTGACTTTGATTATATCTTGGACCTTCCCCAACCCACGGAATTCAAATGCCGAATTCAGATTCAGAAAGGAGTAAAGCAAGAGGGGTAAATTTCCCGGTAGGCGAGCCCCAAGTTGCCAGATCTTTTTCTGGGATCAGGCCAGGCAACGACACCAATACAAATGTATGGGGTCATACTAGTCCCGACGGATTGCCTGGGCCGGTGCTGCAAACCGTACCCAGCCTTAGTGGAACCCAATTGCTAACTCCTGTCCCCCTAACTAAGCGTGGGGCGACAGGGCCGCGCTAATGGACCCGCCGAGAGACGTGCACACACACACTCTTTTATGTAGGTCCCGATCCATCACAACTAGCCGTGTGGTACTAAAGAAAACCGCGAAGCAACTCACTGAGACCGACGTCCATGTGTAACATGTGTTGGAGGCAATTCAACAGGTACCTGCTTTGCCATTGCCATGCTGTGCATGTCCATCCCCGTCGAACGAGAACGAACAGCACCCCACTCCCCTCCCTCTGCTGACGCTGTACAAGATATTGTTCGACCTGTTGCATAGATTTGTGCTGGCGCCGCTGACGAGGCGACGCTCCTATGACAACGTACCGCAGCCACACAATCATGTACTACTCCTAGTGCGCCACCCCTAGGGGGTTCCTCATCACGGAGGCTATAGGGGTCTCCGACACGGTGCAAGGTACAGGGACACCCCTAGGGTCTAGACAGAGGAGCATCTCGAGGTGTGGAGCCATCCACACCAAGGACGCCATGATCTTCTGCCAGATATGGTAGGTTGGGTGGGTCTCGCCTACGAGTTCCAACCTGGTGGGCTAGCGCCAGCGTCGAGCACGGAGAGGCAGGTGAGCCCGCAGGTCAGGCATGATGGGACCGTCGAGGAATTCTCACCACCAAGGAGGCTGACCAAGGAGGAGATACCGTGGGTTGTCGACGACTTCAGAAAAGCATCAAGGAACGCCATCGAGACAGGCAACTAACTACACTTTTCATTTGTAGTATGATGCATCCAGCACCATGTTTCGCTCTATGTAGATGATGTGGTAGTCTTCTTGTCCCCACCCAGTCTGATATCCGGGCAGTTAGTGTGTTGTTGGAGTGCTTTGGGGACATCTCGGGCCTCCGAACAAATGTGGAAAAGTGCGCTCTCACCCCTATCAAGTGTTCGGAAGAGGAGATGAATGTGGCCCTTGAGACCATTCCCCACGCCATCAAGTACTTCCCTTGTACCTACCTTGGCTTGCCTTTCTCGGTTACCAGGCTTAGCAAGCAGGATCTCCAGCTGCTCCTTGACAAGGTACTTGCTAAGCTTTCAGGCTAGAAGGCAAGTATGCTTACTCGCGGCGGTCAGCTGGTGTTGGAAAAATTTGTGCTCTCCTCCCAGCCAGTATACCACATGTTGGCGCTCTCCATCCCCACTTGGCTCCTCAAGGCAATAGGCAAATGCTAACGGGCTTTCATTTGGAGAGGAATCGAAGCGGTCTCTAGGGCCATTGTCTTGTTGCTTGGAACCGTGTCTGCGTCCTCTCCACTATGGTGGTCTAAGTAAGTGTCCTTGACCTTAAGTTGCTCGGCTATGCCCTTCATATCCGTTGGATATGGTTGCAGCATACAGACTGGTCACGGACTTGGAGAGCGTTGCTCATGCAGCACGAGGAGGCTGTGGTCCAAATGTTTCGGGCTGCTACCGCAATGGCGGTGGGCAATGGTCAGCTCACTGACACCTGGCTCAACGGCGAGTTCGTGCAATCTATTGTGCCATCTCTCTGGTCTGTGATTCAGCCAAGCATTCATGCCAACCGGACAGTTGTCCAGGCTCTCAAAAGCATGGGTCCACGACATCGGCGAGGCGCTCACGGTTCCTATCGTAGTGGACTACCTAGCTCTTTGGGATCGGGTTTGCACCACCTCCCTTGTTGCTAGCTAGGAAGATGTGGTCATTTGGCGTTGGTCACCTACTATGTAGTACTTGGCCCGGTCGGTGTATCGTGCTTTCTTTAATGGGCGAACTGGGTTCCCGTGCCATAAGATCCTTTGGAAAGCCCGTGCACCATTGAAGTGTCGATTTTTCCTATGGCTTGCTCCGCAGTATCGTTGCTGGATGGCTAACAGCCTTATCCGCCACCACCTCCCTAGCCACATGGTTAGCCCTCTTTGCTCTCAGGAGCTGTAGTTAGCGGACCACCTCTTCATTCACTGCTCTTGGCCTAGGAGAATTTGGAGTATCCTCCTTTCCTGGGCGGGCCATGCTTGCCCGGTCCCTATCGCTGGGGATACTCTGCAGGACTAGTGGCTGGACAAGCACAAACTGGTCCAGAAACAACGGAGGAAGGATTTCAATGCCATGGTCATCCCACTTTGGCTGGAACGTAACAACAGGGTCTTCCAAGGAGCGAGCAAGGATATCCCCTCATTTGTTTGTGATATCAAGGAGGAGGGGAGCGTTGGCATTGCATGTGTAATCTCTGCTTGCATGAGCCTCCATGACGAATACTAGACATGTAAAGTGTACTTAGATGTTTAAAGTTTATTCTACATCAAAAATTGACATTCCGTTGACATGATAAAAATAAACAGTCTAGCAGTAGAGGAAAGTTCCTTGAACTTTTAAAATGGATTGCAGCAAATAATGAATAGGTGAATATCGTTTGTTTTGAAGAATGCTCACAGTGATAGGGTCTTGATATTGCCAATTGAAAAGTAAAACTCCATGTACCAGACATGTAAAGTGTATTCACAGATTTAATCTCCACCGTTCTTTATGACATAGCATTTGGTATATTGAATCTCTATTGTTCTTTATGACATATATGTGTGCCTTTGAACGGAATTTGGGCCACAGTGTCTCCTGTGATGTGGTTTCTGAACCTATTGGGATGACTTTTTCTGTGGTAGTAACGTGCCAAGTGAGGTAGGGTGTACTAGAAATTTAAAAAGAGACGTGCAATGGTGTCTTGGCGAGTGCCATAGAAAAGTATCAATTCTTAGAGGTACTTTCGGTGTCCACAACTGTTGGCTCCTTACAGGAGCATGATCCTTACAGGTAGCATCTAGTGCCGTGGGTGACTCTTACCACTTCTATTTCTTGCGGATGAGCCTGGCCCTCGAAAGATCTTACGTGGGTCCAGAGTTTGGCATCTTCTTCCTTTTTCTTCTTAAGTTGCGTCGGACGCAAAAATGGCCCCCGGTTGAGCAGATGCACTGGCGGCACGGCTACTGGAGCCGAAGGTTCGCCAGTCAACCTCTGCAATGGCACCACATTCTGTGACCCCGCATAAGACGCACTCACGGATATGCCAGGCTCGCGAACTCTCATAGGCGCTGCCGTCGGAGGCATCACCGTCGCGTCCTTCAGTTAGAGGAGTCAAATTCCAATTAATTAAGATGCAGGCAGGCAGATGGATATATCCTCCAGGTATTCAAAGCAGAGCGCCATGAGACCCCACAAGCACCATCTGGTGTAACATGCGCCTCCACCCCCGATCACCTCCTCTGCGCCCGCACCGCCGACACCGAACATCTCCTACGCGCAGGCCCTCATGGCGGGACGCGGCAACGGCGCACCTCCCCCCGGTGGCACGGCTCCGATGGGCGGCGAAGGAGCTGGCCGCGGCGCCGCCAGGGGTAGTGACTCTCCCGGCTGTCGATGTTCGCTTCCCGAAGGGGCCAGGGGCCAACGTTTTCGGCATGGCGTCGTCTCGCCGCGGTGGGAAGCAACCGGTTCGTCCTGCTGGTCGCGGCCGCGGATTCCACTACCACCCCACGCGCCCCGGGGCCGGCGATCGGTGCAAGACTACGGGCCACTGAACGGAAGAATGCACCGTCGCGCTTTATTGCGTCATTTGTGACCAGCATGATCAGCATCTTTCGGCGAGGTGCCCACAACAATATGATATCCCTCAAAAATAACAACACAATACACAGATTTTTAATTTCGCAATTTGCATTGGAGAAATAATTTTCTACCTAGTTAGCCTTGCATAAAGTACATGGATTAAATCCCATAAAAAAGGTAACTAGATTCGCAATGTGAATTAAATATTTATTTAAGAATAAGAGAGAGTAGACTTCTCTTTTTTTAAACAAAGACAAAATATTTGCCTTTTCCATTAATTAAAAGAGTTTAGACGGAGGCCAAGGAAGAAAAAAGAGCCTAATCTCTCAAGAGGAAGAATCCCAAATTTTTGCTCCGGCAGTGGCCCAATTTGCCGCCCCCTGCTTAATTTGCATGAAAACGATCATTGGCAATGTTAATTTGTTCGGGAAGGCCCTAGCATTTTCCTCGTTCCAAATTTCCTTGAGAGGAAAAAAAAATAAAAATAATAGCTTCTTAAACATTCTGGTACAAGCAATTTCCCTTGAGAGGAAAAAAAAGATTAAGAGCCATCTGACCGTCACCTTCACTTGAAGCAGGCCAAGTTAGATAGCAACTAACTAGAGATTGAGAATGCAAGTTCTTCTCCTCACTACAGCTCGTGATGAACATTGGGAGCATTTATATTATTTAAGTGGCAAGTTACAGTGGTATATTTGTTTAGGTAATTTCCAACAATAATTTCGATACTATGTCCTGGAGAGTAAGTTCTGCTGATGTATTAGGCAATTGAAGTGTACAAGTGTAGCTTTCTCTGATCTGGCAAGATGGCCCATGATGTTCACGTTTATGGTGTAGATGTGAAGTTTCCATTTAGGGGTACTTGATATTTATATGCCAGATTTGTTAGATGTGACAAAGGTACTATTTATATGCCAAAAAACATGCCAGTAAAGAAAATGTAAACACAAACTTAAATCTCAACTTATGCCGTGATCCAGATCTCACCAGGCTAAATGGGAACAATGTACTATATATATGCCAGGTTTCACTAAATGACTTAGGAATGTATGCCGTGTTACCGAGGTTGAATCACACGTTTTGCAAAAAGGCCCGCTCGTGCAAGTTGATGGTGTAGATGTGAAGTTTGAGAGTTTATAAACATAGCTAATTGTCTACACAAGTTTAAGGACGTACGCGACGTAATTTGCTCCTGTTAAATCTAGTTAGTTTAGAAATTCCAGTAAATTTTTAATGCTACCTCTCCGATCCTAAATGCCAAGTTGTTTTAGCATTCTCTAATTTTGTCTAAACACAAGTAATTATAGGGTTTCTAGGCACATTTATCTCCGTTTTCTGTATTGCCCTTCCTTAAATTTATTAATTTACAGGCTCTTGTTCTATGTTTCTATTCATGACATTTTAATTAAGTGGAAGCAAAGTAAAAATTTAGGGTACTTTTAAACTACTACTCTATTTGTTTCACTATATCTATTTTTAGTCTACCATACACACAGACCAAGAAAGCACATAATCTAAGAAATAGTCAATTAATAAGAAATGACCATATATACATATTAAATCACATAGTACAACCATTTAACCTCTTCTAAATCATTTAAGTAGGGGTATAGATGCAAATTTGGCAATAACTACACTTTGATTTCGCAAATTTGGCAATAACTACACTTTGATTTCCATCCAAGGACACATATTATGCAACGGAATTTCAATTCCCGAGATTGGGGACACATTTTTTGTGTCAAAATCTGAAACTACCTATATTTTGAATTAGAGTGAGTTTATCTAAATAAAAGGTCATTACTCCCCTAAATAAACGATTCATTTACATGCGCTCCTCTTTGTATAGAGCACGGGAATTAAGAAGATAATTAGTGCTCCTAGTAGAAAGTAAGAGTATTTTTGTTATATGATACTCCACTGTTCTTAATTTTGTGCCCATTGCATGCTAAAATGTGTTGATGAATGAGTAAGTAAAAATATGAAAAGTGTCCGAATGTTGCCATTATTTCTTGTTTTCTCTGTTTTCGTTGTCCTAGAGTTGACCGAGAACTAGTTATCATCGGTTCGTCCCGCTCAAGGCCAGATTGACTAGCTTTTGAGATAATTCGACTAGGTCTGCACATACAATAAAATTTAGAATCGTTCTGTTAGAATTAAAATTTGAAATGTGAATACAAATTTAAATTGGAATCCTTTTGGGTCAGTCAAAATTTCTCATGCACTTCATTCCTGTTCTGTGACGTTTTATGGTGCCATTTGATTAGTTTACACCAAGAAAGCCTGATCTGCATGCTTATTGGCTGGACAATGTCGATACCACATGCGCCCTATAATGAGCCCTTTTGTGCTTATGATCAGAGTTAAGTCAACATACTTTGTTTATCAGTCTGAAGATAAAAAATTTCGGCCACCAACGGTTCACCTCCCCCTATTCTTAGTTTGAAACGGCTCACCTCCTTCTATTTAAGAGCTGCTGGAAGGGATCCTCCTGGCCAAGGAGCCAACCACTCATTTCTACATTCCTGTCCCTGCAGGGGCTGTGTCCAGGTAAGTTCCAAGTGTCGCCGCTCTTGCTTGGTAATGTCTTCTACATTTCTGCAAGGGGTATTGTCATGAAAAAGTTGGCCAGGTGTTATGAAAAGTACTTCCTCCGTTTCAAACTAGATGATGTTTTAGATATTGATTTCGTCTTCAACAAATATATTTTACTATTATCACATCCCTGAGTGCGGCGGCCGATGCCCTGTCTTCTTTTCCCGTCGATGTCGCAACAGATTTTCAGCAGCAGCAGCAGGTAACAACAACTCGTGCCTCTCACTGCCACTCCACCCAGCCAACCCCGCGCGCACCTGCCTCCACGTCGCCATGTCGGCCACCTCTCCCGCCGCCGCCGCCTACGACCGCGCCGCCGAGCTCCGCGCCCTGGACGCGACCTTCTCCGGCGTCCGCGGCCTCGTCGCCTCCGGCATCTCGCACGTCCCACGCATCTTCCGCGTCCCGGACCCCGAACCCAACCCCGACGGCCCCGCCACCCAAGAAACGGCTCCACCCCCGTCGACCACCATCCCCGTGATCGACCTCGGCGCCGGTGGAGACAGCGACCGGGAGGCCATGGTGGCGGCCGTCCGGCGGGCCGCAGCGGAGTGGGGCTTCTTCCAGGTGACGGGCCACGGCGTGCCGGAGGAGGTGGCCTCCGCGGCGGTGGAGGCGGCGAGGGCGTTCCACGAGGCCCCCGGTGGGGAGGGCAGCGAGAAGGCGCGGCTCTACACGCGGGAGCCGGCGAGGGCGGTCAAGTACAACTGCAACTTCGACCTCTACCAGTCCAAGAGGGCCAACTGGCGCGACACGCTCTACCTCCGCATCGCGCCCGGACCGCCCGACGCCGGCGAGCTGCCGGACAACTGCCAGTAAGTGAGCCTCCATCTCCAGCTCACCCTCTGCTAGTCCTATGCTGCTTCTGCTAACACTTGACTGTAATTTGTACAAACTAGCACACACTTCTTACCTACAATTTTTTTTCCTTAATTCCTCTCTACTGCCACTAAATTGCAACTGGTGTTAGTGCTAGATAATGTTGCGTTTTTGTATTGACAAAAAAGAAGCGATTTGAAGTAATTTATACCTTTTTTGTCTGTATTTTTACACTCGACGGTGAATTCTTAAAATTGATTTTGTTCTAAACAAAGGTTTAATGAATAACTTGTTTGGCAAAACAAGTTTTAAGTTCATCTTCTGTGTTTCATGAATAAAAAACCAACTATATTTTGATGAAAAAACACTCATTTTGCCTGTAGCAACTTAAAAAGACATATTGCCCACATCTCCAAATATGTAACTTGGGTTACAGAAATTCTCCATTCATGATATATTTGCTTTGACCATTATAACCATGCAAAGTCTATCTGTCTTTGTCATAAACTGCAGAAATTTCATCTGCACGTACCTATCTTCCTGTCCACTTTTGACAGAACATGGACTAACTAGACAGGCACATCTTTGTGCTGATCTGCATATGCAGGGACGTGTTCTTTGAGTACGCCAAACACGTGAGAAATCTTTGGGACACTCTGTTCGGGTTGCTGTCAGAGGCTCTCGGGCTCAACCCCGGTCACCTAGCAGACATGGGGTGCAACCAGGGACAGATGATACTCTGCCACTACTACCCTCCATGTCCCCAGCCCGAGCTCGCCATCGGCACAACCCGGCATTCCGACTCCGGCTTCATCACCGTGCTCCTGCAGGATTCTATTGGCGGCCTCCAGATCCTCCACGAGAACCGGTGGGTCGATGTCACGCCGATCCCCCAAGCGTTCATCGTCAACGTTGGCGATCTCTTACAGGTATGCCAAAATCCAGATTACATGACCCCGAGAAGAGAAAAAAAATAGATGGTATTTCAGAGCTGGTCTTTTGACTGGATGATGATGTGCTTTGCGTCCAGATGATCTCGAATGACAGGTTCAGGAGCGTGGAGCATAGAGTTATTGCGAAGAACACTACGCCAAGGGTCTCGATCGCGTGTTTCCCCAGCGATCCAGCTTCATCGAGGGTGTATGGTCCGATCAAGGAGCTACTGTCGGACGAGAACCCGCCGTTGTACAGGGAAACACTCGCCAGGGATTATGTTGCGCATTACTACTCCATCGGATTAGGGCCCAAGAAGGCCATTCATGATTTCCGGCTGTGAATGCAACAAGATCTTATGCTGAATTACTCGACAAACAAAGTGTTCAAATATGTGCACGCTTTGGTGAATAAAAGAGCAGCGTAGTTCAAACATGATGTAACACTTCATTGGTATAGTTTGTTACGTATTGTCGAGGATTAAAAAAACAGACAAGCAAACTTGAGAGATTATACTAGGGTATTCGAAGACCAAAACATTTCTAGATCATAAATAACATGATAATAAACCCAGAATATCCTCAAATATGCGCCCACCGTTTGGCCCAGCCAGAACATAGATTCTCATTTGAATTTTCGTAAGCTAAATCATGCAGCAAGAACCTTGGAACACAAACCCAAATGATAATAGAGTTAAATTCCCTAAAAAGGAATTACAAGACTGTCGTAGCTACGGGACTAGTCAGTGTACTTGAGGTACCCCCGATCGGTTACGTCGACCCCCGGGAGTACTAGAGAAGTACGAGCAAGTGTATTGTCTGTTGAGGGGGGCGCGCGGCGACTTTACCGGCAAGATGGAACGTGGAATACTCGTGTCGAGGCGAATTGAAAACTCTCGTATTAATTTCAGGGATTAGGGTTTAAATCTGAGGAATCCGGGTCCCCTTCTCTCTACCCCCGGGGTCCTATTTATAGGGGTTGGGAAAGGGGTGTACGAGATTACAATTATGCCCTTCAGACGATAACACACCATCAAGGGCATTTTGGTCTTTTTACATGAATCTTTATAGAATATTCAAATACTCTAATACTATAATACCCTAATACTCGCTACCATGGCGATGTGCTGTCCTTGGCGCCAGGACGAAACGCAACCCTGATGTCTGCCAGGGCAGGGCCCAGCTCCGACGTCCGCCGGGACGGAGCGAGGCCCCGACATTGCCTGCGATGCCAGCGGATTGCGATGACGCCAGGCACAACGTGTCAACGTGATGAGGGAGACCTCGACGTCGCCAAGGAGAAGCCTGTCAGTTCGGGGTAGCGCGGGGACCCTTCCCCCAACAGTAGCCCCTTGCCGGTTTGGACGGTCGAGCGACGCCCGTCCGAGCCGGCGCACCAATTCCGAGGGGTTGGCGCGCAGGCCGGGCTGATGAGTTCTCCCACCCCCTCCTCTTTTTTTTCTTTTTTCTCTTCTTTCTTTTTCTCCTCTTTTCTTTTTCTTCTTTTTCTTTCTTCCTCTCTCTCTCTCTTTTTTCTCTTCCTTCTTCTTCTTCTTTTTCTTCTTTTTTTTTCTTTTTCTTCTTCTTTTCTCTTCCTTTTCTTCCTTTTCTTTTCTTCTTTTCTCTTCCTTTCTTTCTCTTTCCTGCCGGCCGGCCACCTTTGCCTCAATGGGCCGAGGCCCACCTACACAGTCGGTTGGGGTGGGGGATATTTTACCCCCACCACCACCGACACCCTCACTCCCCATCCCTCTCCTCATCCCATCTCTCTCCTGCTCACACCCCCAGCCCGCGCCTCCAGCTCGCCCCCAGCCCGCGCCTGGCTCGCCCCCCGGCCCGCGCTCGCTGACCCACCTCCACCGCTCCACCGCTCCGAGCCGGCCTCCCCAGCTCGCCCGCGCCGCCGGGTAGCTCCGCCAACGCCGCCGGCCACCGCTCGCTTCCCCAACGCCGCCGGCCGCCTCCCAGCGCCGCCGGCCGCCGCTCGCTTCCTCAACACCGTCGGCCGCCTCCCTAGCGCCGTCGGCCGCCTCCCCAGCGCCGCCGGCCGCCTCTGCCATTCCCGCATCGCCACCGGCCGGCTTGCCGCCTCCCCCGCGCCGCCGACCGCCTCCACTGGTCCCCAGCGCCACCGGCCACCTTCCCCGCTCCCCGACGCCGCCGGCGCCGCCCGTCGGCTCCCCAGCGCCGCCGGCCTCCTCACCCTCGGTTCCCCAGCGCCGCCGGCCTCCCCGCCCTCGGCTCCCCAGGAGCCGCCTTCGGCCGGCACCCGCGTCGCTGTTCCGGCCCTGCCGTGGCCACAGCTGGTCGCCGGGCTGAAGGCCGTCGCTGACCGCCGGGCCCGGCTCCAGGTGCTCATCTCCGTCAACTCCGGCCCCGCGCGCCGCTTGCGCGCCACCGGCCGCCGTGCGCTCGGCGCCGTCGGCAGCCACCGGTTCGGTAGAGCCGAAGGCCGCCTTGCACGCCGCTGACCTGCCGAGCCATCGCCCTAACCCCACCGCCGTCTTTGGCTAGCGCCAATGCCGCCTCTCTGCCTCCCGCATCGCCGCTCCAGCGGTCCATGACCACCACCACCAGTCGTTGGCGTGGAAGACGTACGCGCACGCCGTTCCATCTACACACGACAGGCGCCGCCGGTCTCCAAGGGTGACCACTCTTGCTTGCTCCCGCATTTATGCAAATATAGGTGTACATCGTATGCCCGTGCCTGCTTGTGCGTGTGGTGTATGAAATGAATGGTTGTATGTAACATGGACTGCCACCGTCTACTGGTATTGTGATATTCTTTCACGTAAGACTGCTATACGTGTAGATGAGGTGCGGGTATGATGATTGCATGCCATGCGCATGGGCGTTGTTGCGCTACGGTGACGAACGAGTAGAGAATAGCGATCGCGTTTTTAAACGTCGATTGCCATGTGTATGCTCAGAATGAACGGCTGTATCGCGGACCGTACGTCGTAGTATTTTTTGTTATGGGAAACCGTCAGATGGGTAGACGAGGAGCAGGTATTGCGACCGCACGTCTCGCATACGAGCATCCTTCGCGTAGTGGCGACGAACGAGTAGACAGAATAGTCATCGCAACTTTGAACGTTGATCGTCACGTGATTAGGTCGCCTGGACCGACGCCCCATATGCCTTGCACAAAGATAGTGTTGCTATTCTTTTTCGTTACGTCGTGACGCGTTTGAGCGCGAAGAGATACGACCCCTCGAGCAGACTTGGTAGGTTCGAGACGCCACGTCGGGCGCGTCGTCTCCTCTAGCCTCCCCGAACACCCCCGAACTGGGGGCGGGCAGACTCTTGGAGCCGCGTCGGGCGTGCCACCGCGGCGCTGCGATCGCGTTGACGAGGTCCCCAGACTTGGCGGTTTCGAGGCGCCACGCCGGGCGCGTCGTCTCCTCTAGCCTCCCCGAACACCCCCGAACTTGGGGCGGGCGGCGGTTTCGAGGCGCCATGCCGGGCACGTCGTCTCCTCTAGCCTCCCCGAACACCCCCGAACTTGGGGCGGGCAGACTCTTGGAGCCGCGTCGGGCGTGCCACCGTGGCGCCGCGATCGCGTCGACGAGGTCCTCAAACTTGGCGGTTTCGAGGCGCCACGCCTGGCGCGTCGTCTCCTCTAGCCTCCCCGAACACCCCCAAACTTGGGGCGGGCAGACTCTTGGAGCCGCGTTGGGCGTGCCGCCGCGGCGCCGTGACCGCGTCGACGGGGTTCCCAGACTTGACGGAGAGACGAGGCGTCTGCCTCCTTACACCTTTTTGTGTCGTACTTCACGTGCCTTACTTCGCCGCAGTTATTTGACAAACTGTTATTTGTTTGCTCATGCTGGTTATCAGGATTGATGACATCAGGGAGGCTGTCGTCTCTCAACCATGCGGGACCGGAGGGCAGAATGCCAGGCGCAGGGGTGGAGAAGAACGTGATCGAGGAGAGAGCCAAGACAACGGCCCCAGCGACGCACACCGGCTACCTCGGTCGCTCTTTTGCGAATGCGAGGCTCTTTCGACGGCTTGCTGAGGTGGGCAAGATCCCTGGACCGGGCCACGTCACGGGTCCGGTCGCTCTGACGTGAGGGGCTCGCCTGGCCAGGGGCGGATCGTTGTCTTCGCCGCCCAGTTCGACGCCGGGTTGTGCCTACCACTGTCTGACCTCTTACGGGGGATACTGCGATTTTTTGGGTAATGCTGTTAGATCTCCACCCTTCGGCTTTCATCTTGATTGCTGCTTTCGAGTGGGCGGTCCGAAGCATGGTGATGGTGAGCTCGCCTGCACTCTTTGCTTGGATGTACGTGCTGACAGAGGCGACACTGCGGGTTTCGGAGCACCGGGGTCTTCCTTCGTTCTACGGGACGGTCAACTTTGGTCGGCGTCACGGGCGTTGCGCCGCGGACTACCCTGCGTTTCCCCTGAAGAAGGTTTGGAAAGACTGGCAGAGGGCGTGGTTTTACTACCGTGATCCCTCCTTGCAGCGACTGAGAGGGGTGACAGCACCGTTCTTTGGGCAGCCTCGCCTTAGCGAGCGGGACAACGAGGGCGTGACCATGTTTCGATGCATGGCACACGAGCTGAGCGTGCGCGACTTGGTGGAGTACTATTTGCTGGGCATTGCTCCGCTCGCTCAGGGTTGGACCCTGTCCTTGGCCCCTCCGAGCTCGTCGCGCTTCCTGCGTGTCCCGCGAGGGTACACGCCCACGACGTGTGAGTACCTCTTACTTTTACCTGCAGTTTGTTTGTGTTGATCTTAGCTTTCACTGACCCTCGTGTGCTTCCGTGTCGCAGGTTCCACGTTGGAGGACGGAGAGCTGTGCGCTCACGAGCTGTTGGGCCGCTTGGCCCTTGTGTAGGCCAAGGAAGCAAGCCGATTGATCAAGAGGGCCCGGTGCAATCGAGCCTGCGAGGACTTCGGGTGGGAGGTGCCCGCCCGGCCGTTCCCTGTGGCTGTCAAGGCCCTTACTGCGAGCAAGCGGAGTCGGTCACTTTCTCCATCTTCGCCGGAGCGGGCGATTCGAGCGCGTGGAGCCTCCGGGGGTGTTTCCTCCAGCCCAACCTCGGAGATGCCGCGGCGTCGCCCTGGAGCTGGGAAGGGCCCGATGACGGCGTCGCTCGTGCGGGAGGTCAAGTCGCGCTCACGTGACTACGAGGACGACGTCGAGGTGTCCGCTGAGGCGGACTCGCCAGCGCAGCGCGACCTTGGGCCGACAGGGTTGCTTGACTTATCGTCGTCTTCGAGTGAGTTTGACCTGCGGGTTGTTGGAGACGATGAGGCTGTTTCCCGCTCTCCTGCGGCAGCTCCCGCAGCGAGCCCTGAAGCAATGGCCCCGTTGTCTCCCGGGGCCCACCCAGCGCCGACCCTAGCAGCCTTTGTCGATGACGGTACTGAGGAGGGTAGGGCCGGTGGGCCACACCCTTTCTCAGTCACAGGCCGGCTGCTTCCGGCTCACTTCGTCGACCCCGAGGCTGAGGCAGGCTTTTACCAGGATGCTGCCGCACAACTTTCTACAGCCGACCTTGAGACGGCATACGAGGGTTTGTCTTTGCGACAAATTCGTGCCGCCTCTAAGTCTGCCATGCTTAAGGTACGGTC
The DNA here is from genome assembly GCA_019208055.1 of Stipa capillata. Taxonomy (NCBI): domain Eukaryota; kingdom Viridiplantae; phylum Streptophyta; class Magnoliopsida; order Poales; family Poaceae; genus Stipa; species Stipa capillata. The sequence continues at coordinate 112,076 of JAGXJF010000933.1, forward strand.
AGTGTGTTACTTATATGAGGCTTTGTGACGCGATTACTGCGGTTGTGCCTTTACTATGTCTCCTCCTTGCAGGCCTTCTTTGCAGCAGAGCAGGCGTGGGAGATGCGTGACAATATGGCTGAGTCACAGCGAGCTCGCCTTCGTGAAGAGAAGAAGAATGTTTCGGAGGCCCGAGGGGAGGCTGCCTCGGCCAAGGAGTTGCTGAGCCATCATGAGGAGATGGTCTCTCAGCTTCGCGCTACCCTCCATGCTGCACAGACTCGGCAGAAACAACATAAGAGGGAGCTCTCTCAGCTTCGCGCTACCCTTCACACCGCACAGACTAGGCAGGGAGCGTTAGCCATTCTGGCTGACGCGGCGTGCGCGGCTGCCCGCGAGCTCGGAGGAGTGCTCGGCGTTGAGCTTGACCTTCACACTGGTACTAATGAGGACAAGGTTGCAGGTCAGCTCCAGTGGACGGCGGCGGTTTGCACTGCCGTACGGGAGGCTATGCCAGACCACAGGCAGGACTGTGCCCGGGCCTCCCTTGAGTTGTCTCTTGCTTGCCTTCGCTTGGCTGGCTGCGACCCCGTGGGTAGATTTCGGACGGAGGACTATGAGGTACCGAGCCGGGCTGACATTCAGCGGGCCTAGGCTTCCTTGAGGTCTGACGTAGAGGCCTTCCTTTCCGGTGTGTGGAAGAAGCACGGTGAGAAGTACCTTCGCGGGATACAGAGAGCCCGTCTTGATGGAGGGCCTTCCGCTATCGTGCTTGACCGACCTCCCGGTGGATCCGACCCGCCTTTTCAGGTGTGAGACTTGTTACTTGTTCTTGGACCTTTTGCTTAAGTCGGCGTGCCAGGATGTCTTATTTTTCTTGTAGGTTTACTTCCATGTTGTAGTTTCTTAGGTGATACTTTCAGCTTGTCCTAGCTCACGGGCTGGACCGTCGCGGCACGTGAGCCCCTTGCGCTCTAGGCGTTTTGGAAGCTTCTTTTGGTAGGTTTAATGAGGTCAGAGCTTTCTTTTGATATGTTTTAATGAGATCAGAACTTTCTTTTGTAGCCCTCATGTAACTTTGTTGGTTAATGAAAAGGTCAGCAAATTGGTGCAGCCGTGCCTTGCCTCTAGTGATCATCTCTTTTTTTTATTGTTTACAGGTTGTTGCTTTGAGGCGAAAGGCCGTGGTTAAGCGGTACGTCACTCAGCCCCTAGTACGGATGTCGTACAAGCATTGCTCGCTTGGCGGTTTGACAAAGGCCGAACGGCGTGATGACAACATACGTTTTTTGACAAGCGAGGAGATTGTGTCGTTTGTCAAGAGGGATGTATAGCGATTTGTGTGGGTTTTTTATGTTATTGCCGGCGCATTACGTGTACTTCGTACCTAGATTCGTTGTGACGAGTGCTTACCCCACAACCACACTAGATTCGTTGTGATGAGTGCTTACCCACAACCACAAAAACTAGCGTCCGAGACGTCTATCGAGGGCGGTTATATCATTCTGAGGGCGCGGCCCCAAAACTTGCGTGGCAGTGAGTGAACTTGGTGCTGCGGTAGAGCTAATGTACCCCCGACACAGCGACAGAGTTGTTGCTTACGTGGCGATGGGGGGGAGGTCTATGCTGCTGTGGATCATGCTCTACACCACGATGGAGCCAATGCAATCCCGACACGGCGATGGAGTCGTTGCTCACGTGGCGGTGAGGGGATTCTCTATGCCACGGTGGGGCGTGCTCTACGTCACGGGGGAGACAAAGTTGTCCCAACACGGCGACGGAGACGTTGCTCGCGTGGCAGTGAGGGGGCCCTCTACCCCGCGTCGAAGCGTGCTCTACACCACGACGGAGCCAATGCAATCCTGACACGGCGACGGAGTCGTTGCTCACGTGGCGGTGAGGGGATTCTCTACGCCGCGGTGGGGCGTGCTCTACGTCACGGGGGAAACAAAGTTGTCCCAACACGACGACGGAGACGTTGCTCGCGTGGCAGTGAGGGGACCCTCTACCCCCGCGTCGGAGTGTGTTCTACACCACGACGGAGCCAATGCAATCTCGACACGGCGACGGAGTCGTTGCTCACGTGGCGGTGAGGGGATTCTCTACGACGCGGTGGGGCGTGCTCTACGTCACGGGGGAGACAAAGTTGTCCCAACACGGCGATGGAGACGTTGCTCGCGTGGCAGTGAGGGGACCCTCTACCCCGCGTCGGAGCATGTTCTACACCACGACGGAGCCAATATAATCCCGACACGGCGACCGAGTCATTGCTCACGTGGCGGTGAGGGGATTCTCTACGCCGCGGTGGGGCGTGCTCTACGTCACGGGGGAGACAAAGTTGTCCCAACACGGTGACGGAGATGTTGCTTGCGTGGCAGTGAGGGGACCCTCTACCCCGCGTCGAAGCGTGTTCTACACCACGACGGAGCGTTACCATGCCTCCTCACGATGGAGGGATAATCGTTACCATCTTTGTTGGGCCGGCCACGGGCTGGCTGTTTTTCTTTGCTTATGTAAATAACACTGCGGCTCGCAGGCCTGTTACATAGTTGTGACAGAGGCGGTCACAGCCGCCTAGGGCGAAGCCCTTTACAAAAGATGGTACTAACCGGCGCAGCGGCTTGCTGATAAAACTAGAAATGAAACACATGAGGGCTATGAGAAAAGTGCCGAGGCTGACTCGGCATCATACGATGATGCTTCCGCACGTGAGCTACACGTAGTACTTGTGGAGGTTGTCGGCGTTCCAGCTATGCTTCAACTCTGCTCCTTCAAAGGTTTTTAAACGGAATGACGATGGGCGCGTGACGCAGATAACATCATACGGTCCTTCCCACTTTGAGCTTAGCTTTCCATCGGCCTCGGGGTTGGCCTTCTTCTTGAGCACGAGGTCACCCACTTGAATGGGCCGTGGGCGAACGGTCTTGTTGTAAGCCTTCGCCATCGAGGCTTGATATCGTTCGATGTTGAAGGCGGCTTCTTGCCTCACGGCGTCAAGGCCATCCAGTGATGTTTGACGGGCTTCATCGTCCGGTGGTGACGTAGTGCGGAGTGACCCTAGCCTGACTTCCTCCGGGGTTACCGCTTCATCCCCAAACAAGAGCTTAAATGGGGTGAAAACCGGTTGCACGACTTGCCGCCGAACGGGTGGACCACAGTACACTGGGGAGCTCGTCTGTCCAACCCCCTTTGGGTGTGTCGAAGAGGCGTGTGCGCAGGCCGGAGAGCACGATACCATTGGCACGTTCCACCGCACCGTTCGTCTTGGGATTGGCGACTGACGCGAAGCACAGGTTAATGCCAAGGCCGATGCAGAACTTACGGAACGGGGCCACGTCGAACTGAGTGCCATTATCGATAGTTAGCTCGCGCGGCACTCTGAAGCAGCAGATGATGTTTTTCCAAATGAACTTTTGAATAGTGAGCGATGTTATGCTGGCCAACGGTTCGGCTTCGATCCACTTGGAGAAATAGTCAACCGCAACGACCACAAATTTGCGGCCATGACTTTTGACCTTGAACGGGCCGACGAGGTCGACCCCCCAACGCGCGAGTGGCCACGAGGGGGGAATCGGTTGCAAGTTATGGGCAGGGAGATTTGTTCCCCGACCCATCCACTGGCATGCCGGGCATGTCTTGACGAGGCCTTGCGCGTCACGAAGGGCAGTTGGCCAATAGAAACCTTGGCGAAAGGCCTTGGACATTAGGGCACGTGGCGCGAGGTGGGAGCCGCACAGCCCCTGGTGGATTTCTCGCTCAAGATCGGCTCCTTCTTCCTTGGAGATGCACCGAAGGTACGGCGCACACACCCCGCGCTTGTAAAGGGCTTCTTGGTGAATAATAAAGCCCCTGGCCCGACTCTTCAGTTTCCGTGCCTCGACAGGGTCATCGGGCTCTGTTTCATCTGTGAGGTAGCGGAGGATTGGCGTTCTCCAGTCTTGCTCTTCAATGTGGTGCACCTCAGGGAGGTCCTTTGTTGCTGGCGCCGTGATGACCTCGTAAAAGACGCCCAACGGGACCCCGGCTCGCGTGCTCGCAGCGCACGCTAGGCCGTCGACGTCGGCATTCTCCGAGCGCGGGATGCTGCGCACGGTGATACCGATGAAGTGTTTCTCGGTGGCCCGCGCTAGGGTGAGGTATTTGATCATCTCAGGGTCCTTGGCCTGATAACTCTTGTCAACATGCCCGGCTATGAGCTGGGAGTCGCTCTTGACCATCACCCTCCGTGCCCCCAAGGCTCGTGCCTTGCGCAGGCCGAGCAACAACGCCTCGTACTCGGCGATGTTGTTAGTGGCCTTGAACTCAAGACGTGCGGAGTACGAGGTGCGTGACCCCTCAGGCGATTCCAGGACAGCCCCTGTTCCAGCACCATCGGAGCACCAGGAGCCATCCACGTATATTGTCCACAGCAAGTCAGCATGACCTTGGTTGACGGGATGTTCCGACGGGACCCATTCCGCCACAAAGTCTGCCAGCACTTGCGACTTGATCCCCGTCCGAGGGAGAAAGTCGATGACGAATGGGGCGAGCTCGGCCGCCCACTTCCCGACGCGTCCGGAGGCCTCTTTGTTGCGAAGCATCTCTCCGAGGGGGAAGGAGGATGGCACTTGAATAGAGTGAGTGAGGAAGTAGTGCCGCAGTTTATGGGACGCCATCAGCAACGCATATGCGAGCTTCTCTAGCGCGGTATATCGCACCCTGGCACCTTGAAGCGCTTCTGAAATATAGTATACCGGGTGCTGGATTGTATTTTCTTCTTTGGCCAGGACGGCGCTCACTGCTGCCGGGGTAGCTGCTAGATACAATAACAGGCTCTCCCCTTGGGCGGGGCTTTGCAACAACGGTGGTGACGTGAGGTACCTTTTCAGGTCATCCAGGGCTGCTTGGCTATCCACCGTCCACTCGAAGTTGGTGGACCCTCGCAGAGCTTTGAAGAAAGGGAGGCCCTTCTCGGCAGATCTGTAGACAAACCTCCCAAGCGCTGCGAGGCGTCCGGTAAGCTTTTGTACCTCCTTGACGTTCTCAGGCGGGCGCATGTCGAGAATGGCTTTTATTTTTGAAGGGTTAGCCTCGATTCCCCTTCTCGACACGAGGAAGCTGAGCAGCTTCCCTGCCTGAACATCGAACACACATTTCTCTGGATTGAGTTTCATGCCGGCTTGACAGAGGTTGTCAAACGTCTCCTGTAAGTCTGCCGCGTGGGCGGCGGCCATCATGCTCTTGACGACGACGTCATCGACATAGGCCTCGATGTTGTGCCCAACTTGGCTAGAGAGGGCCTTATGCATGAGCCTGGAGAAAGTAGCTCCGGTATTCTTCAACCCAAACGCCATCCGGATATAACAAAATATCCCAGAAGGCGTGATGAAGCTGGTTTTCTCCTCGTCTTCCCGCGCCATCCACACCTGGTGATACCCTGAGTAGGCGTCAAGGAAGCTCATAAGTTCACACCCGGATGTAGCATCGACGAGTTGATCGATTCGTGGCAGCGGAAAGTTGTCTTTCGGGCATGCGCGGTTGAGGTTAGTGTAGTCCACGCACATGCACCACTTGCCGTTGGCCTTCTCGACTAGGACAGGATTGGCCAACCATTCGGGGTGCATGACCTCGCGGATGACTCCTGCCTTGTGGAGCTTATCCACCTGCTCCCAGGCCGCGATCTGACGCTCCACCGACATCTTTCACAGTTTCTGCTTGACAGGACGCACATCGGGGTTGACGAGCAATCTGTGCTCGATGATCTCCCGGGAGACACCGGGGAGGTCCTCGTGCTCCCATGCGAACATGTCTCCGTTGGTCCACAACGTGTTAAGGATGGCCTCCTCATTGATTGGGTCGAGGTTGACCCCGATGAGCACTGTCTTGGTCAAATCACCCTCTGAGAGCGGCATGGCGCGCGTCTCGCCATCAGGTTTAGGTTTTGGCACCCACCACCCTGAGGTTGGCGGATTGGGAGCCCCTTGTGCATCCTTGTCACCTTCGGACTGGACAGTGTGGACATACCGAATGGCCGCTTGGATGTCGCTGTCGATCTTACGGGACAAGTCTTGGTTGCCCCGCACTGTGATGATCCCTGAGGAGGCGGGGATCTTCATGCAGAGAAAGGCGTGGTGTGGAACCGCGCCAAATTTGTTTAGCGTGACCCGGCCAAGGATGACGTTGTATTGGTAAGGGATGTCGACAGCATCGAAGACAATGCTCTCCCTGTGGACGCAATTGCCGGCCCCGAATTCCACTGGAAGCTCAATCTTGCCGAGGGCTGGGACTGACTCGCCCCCAAATCCCAGGAGTGATACTCCCGCGGGGGTGAGGCACATGCGAGGGATTCCCATCTCGGCAAGTGTAGACGCGAAGAGGATGTCCGTTGAGCTACCCCCGTCAATGAAGACGCGGCGCACGTCGCAGCTGTTGATGACCGCCGAGATGACTGTCACGGACCCGGGAATCACATATGATTAGGGGAACGATTAGTCGCCAAGGACCGAGAAGTCACCCAACATACCATATGCGCTTACGTCGTATGTATCTATCACCGTTGGGTAACCCGACACCGGACCCACATACCATACGCGCTTACGTCGTATGTATCTATCACCGTGGGTCAAGCCGGCCGGAAGCGACTAAACTTCCCAAAACCACATACGATTCCAAAGTCCGGTAAAGAATTGACGCTTCTCTTGAGTCATTGAGCAAAGTAGTTCCGGAGGAGCCCGACCATCGTACCCTCACCCTAACCTAGTCCGGGGACTAGTGGGTCGCTCGAGAGCCCGATACGATAGTCCACACCCTGCCTGGCCGGCACTGCATCTCAGCCAGCGGGTCACTCAACCGAAACACTTCCCGGAGTGAGCACTAAGAGGAGACATCACTTCTTTAGGATCGATTCCATATACTTCAAAACATACACGCACGGTATATGGAATGATCACAGATAACAACTTCATATCACATGTCAAACTCTAGAAAAAAAGAATTATTCAGAAATATCTAACTCACCTCTTACCCGAGAGAGGTTTTACATCACATGCATAACAACGCGAAGGTCGTTTACATGCTTCTAAAGCCTAAAAACAGCAGCGGAAATAACTAAAAAAACCCTTGGAATGGTAGCCCAACCATCCCTAATAGAAACACGTAACCCACACGTGCGACCAAGAAGGACAAACTTGCAAATAGATATCCACTTGTGCAAAATCAGCATTATAGAAACCTTCGATTCTAGTCTCACCTGCAACAAGTTCGGAATTGAATTCCGTAAGTACTTTCGTACTTGCAAGTCACATTTATAGACTCATCCCAATTTAATTTCAGCATAGCATATGACATGGAAGAAAGACTAGCATTGCACATTAACATAAACAAGTAAACTTGACATGAACATAATTGATAAGCCAATATCCATATGTACCATCATGTCCAAGTTAGATTTCAGATTTTGCATACAGCAATCCAAGCAAGGATTCAATTTCAGATTTGAACATATAGCAATTCAAGCAGAATTCTATTGAACCAAATCCATGAGCAAGTGAAATTCAGACAGAATTCCAAAGCTAATCATCACATCAATGTCAAACAGACAATTTGATTTCGATTTCTAGTTGAACCAAACAGGTTTCAACCAATTGTTTGAGCCAATCCAACAGGGCTTGGTCTCAAGGTCTGACTAACTCGATTAGAGTATAGCCAAGTGTGTAGTTGGGCTGAGCTATCCGAACTTGCCCAACGCGGAAAATGAATTGATAAGGTGTAAGTTCAGGGTTGGCCGACCATGACTTCCCACCTCTATCACAATCATTCCCGCCACATGTGACGGGTAAAGCCCTACGAACCGGTATCAGCCTAGGTTCACCTAGCCGATCCATCTGTAGGCGTCGATACCCCGGCTCTCACAGCTCATCTTTTAGGGTTCCATTATTTGTTAGTCCAATTAAAAGGTCACCGCCGACCTTGCAACACAATTGAACCTAACATGCTAGTGATTCGCCATCACATAACATACCATCATCAAAGCATAGCAATCAAGTATTTCATCCAAATCACAAGCATAGCATGAAAAGGAATTGAAGGAATCTTAGCGAGCCACTTTGTGAACTTGCCTAGTTGCTTGGTGAAGTATGGTGATCATACGCAAGAATCCAATCACACCCGAAACACCAGTAAGAAGCAAATGACCTCCAAGAAGGGAAAAGCAAACCTAAGAAGCTAATTTGAAAACGACGAAGATGCACAGATGCAATTAACATGGATGCATTCGCGTGTTGGGATATGTAGCTAAGATGGATGTGAGTATCCTATAAGCCAGATTAACATGCAGATTTAATTGGTTAACCTTAGCTTATCTTTATAAGATTTGGATTCCCGTGGTAATAGCATACAAGAGACAGATCATACATTTTATGACGCTAATTGTGATTTAATATTGACAAGGTTATGCTACTAAGATGAATCAGGTTTATTATGATCTATATACGGGCTGCATGTTCAATTGAGATACTAGAATGCTATGGTTTGCATCATGGGTCTACTTCCCAGGCTTGTATGATATGCATATAGCATGGTTTAAATATACGCATAACAAGTATGAATTCACTTATCACATTATCATCATCGGTTACATGGATTAAGGTTGCATAAATTTAAGTTAATCAAATCTGGACAGCAGAAGTATGACCAGTGGGGTTGGTTAGTCTTATATGCATCAGCTCATGATCTAATTAGTGTGTTTATTAAATCAGCTAATCCTTGGTTAGTGAATTCTTGTATATTAATTATGTTAGGCATCACTTAATTAGTTCCAGTTAGAATCTAATAATGCTTCCATAGTATATCAGGTATGTCAATGGTTCATCAATTTAGCCTAGCATTATTAGCTTGGGTGCTTAGGTGTACTAGTCATGGTTGCAGCTGCATACAATAATTCTGAGGTGACCTCTTGTTTAGTTGAGCTTACCTGCCATTAAGTGAAAACTGATTATAATAGTATACTAATTATGCTAACCCGCGACTAATTGTATTAGCATTAGGTAACTCACTTGTATCGGTCATTAACTTAATAGATCAATGTTGCTGATTGACAACTAGAGTATTATTAATCAGGCGCAACAGATCATGATTGCATTAGCTAGCTATCGCAGTTATTGGTTCATTGACATTGTTGTTAATTTGCTTAAGAGCGGCATCAATCAGACTCAACCGATCTGGACTGCACTACCTACCACATGCAATGGTTAGAGCAATGAACTTGTCTGGTCTCAACCTTAACTACTCGGAGCAAAATATACCATTAGCTGTGCTGACTGTTACACTGTGTTGTTTACTTTCGTTAGTGCAATAGTTAGTTAGTTATCAGCGTACTTAATTACATCATATAGTTGAATGAACCTTAATCGATCCAGATTACTTATCCGTCTAATAGCTATTCCGTTCGGATAGGGCCATTGATTAGGAATTACTTAGTTCACTTATTAGTTGATAATTGCCACTCTTTAACTCATTGCTAATCAATAATCACAAACCTCCGATATGCTTCTAAAGGCAAAGCTCAAGCTCCATCTATCCTGTACTTAAATGGGGCATGGTCTTGCCCAGCCATCTTCATCATTAACGCGTTGGTTAAATATTCTCCAGACAGCGTAGCCATTACTTGTTTAAATATGTCTTAGCCTTGCTCATCCGCACCTCAATTTCAACTACTTGCCGCTAAGGCACTAATCCCCAGCTAGTTAACCGGTTACCAAAATGGGTCAGAACATCGTAAGCTATTGATTTAACAATAATCATCCGAAATACTTAGTATGTAGGAACAGTATGGATTCATCTTGACTTTGCTCACCCGAAGAACTTAAGTATTTTGATTAGAACTGACTCCTACCAACGCACAAATTGATTAGCTAACTTTAACCAATTAATCAGAGGAATTAAGCATGTCTTACCCGAAGTTCATTTGCAGTAGTTCTGCCAACCACTAACATATTAGCTTGATAGTAATTAATTTGGCATTCAGACATGATTTCTACAATATGAGTCTTCGGCAACACGCAGTGACCGAGTCATTCTAGATTCAAATCGTGTTTAACTTGCTGAGTTATTTCCCTTATACGCGCATTGTTCAAACCGACCAATAAAGGGAATACCGGCGGTGGGATGGGATGAGGAAGATGCCGTGGCCGCCGGTGATGGGGTGGTGCTGCTGTCGCGTGGTTTGGGGTCGACGTTGGCGAGGACGAAGGGAGGCCGGCGGCTTGGATCTGGTGGGGCGGCGAGCTCGTCCACGGGAGAGCCGAGTGCGGCGGCGGCCTCCAAGGAGCTGGCAACGGCGCGGGCTCGAGTCTAGAGCTCGGGCGGGAGACTCGGTTGGAGGCGGCGGTGCTCGGGTTTGGCGATGAGGCGGAGCGCAGGGCGCGTGCAACAGAGAGGCCCGAGGTGACCGGCGGTAGGGAAAGAAACGACGCGGCAGCGGTGGAGCGGAGACCTGGTGAGGGCGGCGCTCGGGGTGGCCGGCAGAGTGCGCGGGTGGAGAGGCAGAGCAGCCTGGTCGGCGGCGATTGGCCCGTCGAGGATGAGGCCGTCGGCGGCGGCGCGGAAGAGGCAGCCGCCGGTGGAGAGCTACCCGGCAGTGGCGGCTACCCTAGGCGGCGGCGAGGAAGACCCGGGCGGGGCGGAGCTTGGCGGGAGGACGAGCGGCAGAGGGGCTGCAGACGGCGACGGGACCGGCGAGGTGGTAAACCACCGGGGCGGCGGTGCGCTGTGGCGTGGCGGAGCTACGGTGCTCGATTGGGGCGGAGAAGACGAGAGCCGGAGCGCCCGAGGAGGGGGCTTATATCCCCGGGAGGAGAGAGGAGACGGAGGCAGAGGCGGGGGCGCCGGCATCACTGCCACGCGACGCATAGCCCGGCCACGCGGCGGCGAGGATCTGCAGGAGGGAGTGCGGGTGTGGCGCGCTGGGGATGAAATGGGCCAAGGCCCATTGCGGCAAGGGGGAAAGGGTTTAAAACTTTTTCATATTTAAGTTTGTTTGCAGCTTTTAAACAAATGGTAGAGAAAAGAATTCAAATGAGAGTTTGAAAGCAGAGAATTTGGATCAATTTTTCTAGGACATTTTCAATCCTTTCAAATCTTCTCAGGTTAACCATAATTTAATTTAAGTTCAGACTTTGACCTGAAAACAATTTGACTAAGAAAAACTTTGGATAATATCTTTGGTTTAGATATACGATTGAGTTCTAATTGACTCGCCACAATTTTTTAGGTAGCTAAGACCTTTAGAACATATGTAAGTTTTAAATCATGAGTTTTAGCGGCATTGGTTTCGCTGTCCCATTTCGTATTAATCACAAGGCCCATGTTAGAGTTTTTAACTCAAGGTCGTTTTTGAGCGATCTATATGCATGCAATGAAAAACTAGCATTAGTTCATGCTAAACTCATAATAAAATAGGGTTTACGAGAGGGTCTTTACAATGACGAGAGCGTCATGGTGGGGAAAGGTGATTCCGGCAGCGTCCGCCGGGCCGAAGGTCACGGTGGCACCGACCCACGCAGGTAGTTCAGTGGGTGGGAAGGAACCAATGTGGTTGACTTGACAAGTGTAGGCTCGGCGCTGCCGCTTGGATGCGTAGGTGTGAGCGTTGCCTCTAGTGATAGCGTGGATGATTCGCTGGGCGCCGATGGCTTGCACTGATGCTCTGCTACCTGGCGGTAGCGGTGGTGGAGGCGGTAACTGTAAGGCAAGCTCTCCTTACTCCCGAGCACGGCCTGTCGGCTCCGCGATGCTCCTGCCGCTGGGGCGCCGCGGTTGCCGACCCCGCCGGGCCGCGATGACAACCTCGCACTCTGCCGTGGAGTGAGTGCTTACTCGGTGTACTTCACAGAACTTGCCTTGTGACCTACTGCCTCCGCCACTTCTGTGATTACCGTGCCCAGCTTGGCTGTTGCTTTCGCGATCGTGGTGGTCGTCACACCTCCAACTCCGGTTATCCAGGCGTGGGTGGTTTCGTTCTTCACTGCGTGATTGGTTCTGCCGACTGCCTCGCCACTGGCCTTGGCTTTGGTAATGTGTTTGCGGGGCGGGAGCCTCGCGCTCCTCCACGTGGTGTACCCCCCGTTGGCGTGGCCGACGCTTGTCATGATTCTCCATGTCAGGCGCGAACTGCGCAGCTGAGGCCAAGGCTTCAGCTCTTCTCTGCTTTCTCCCTTCCTCGGCCCGGGAGTATGTGTCCATGATTTCATAGAGCTCCCTAATCGTCCTCGGCTGCTTCTTGTCGAGCTTGGCTACCAGGTCCTCATCACGTATTGCACGACGTGCAGCGTCACACACGCTTTGGTCGATGATGTCACGGACTTGGCATTGGAGGTTGGAGAAACGTTTGCCGAACGCCTGGATGGACTCGCCCGGTGCTTGCTTGAGGATGTTCAGATCCGAAGAGGTGACTTGTTTGTTTATGCTTCCCTGGAAGAGACCGTGCATCTGCTCGCGAAGGTGCTCCCACGAGTACACCGAGCTAGGAGGCAATGAGAGGTACCACGTGCGAGCTAATCCGGTGAGTACGAGCAACTGACTTTTTGCCATCACCGCCTCGCCTCCTCCGGCAGCTGATACGGCAGCTTCGTACACGCGAGTGTACTCGGTGGGATCCGTCTCACCATTGTACTTGGGGAGATCCACCGGGCGAAACTTGCTTGGCCACGGGTTAGCCGCGAGCCCTGCGCTGAGCGGGCTGAGCACGTCTGCGAGGTTGACAACCTCCGGCCGTGGCGGTCGAGCAGCAAGTGCGGCAGCCGGAGCTGGGATGCTGACGTCAAGTGGGGCAGCAGGGTATACGTGTTCTTTGCCCGGGCGTTGACCTGGGTCTTGCGTTCCTTGGTTGCTAGTGCCAGCCCCGGCATCGCGGAGGATTGTCTGCGCTGTTTGTTGATTTCGTGCTATCTCTTCACGGAGTGGTTCGGCGCGTGCTTGCGCGTTTGCCAAGTCTTGAAGGAGTTCATCGGCTGCTTGGTGGTTGCGTCGGACGTTCTCCCGTGCTTCCGCTATGACTTCTTCTCGTGGCCGACGAACAACGTCGGTTCCGCCTTGGGCCGCCGCAAGCTGTGCTCGGAGCTCCACAGTTTCTCGGGCTAATGCCGCCGTACGGAGGGCCTCGACTTGGGCTGCTTCCAGCTGGGCCCGGAACTGCTCTGCCCGCTTGGCTGCGGCGGCTACCTGCTGCCTCAATGCCTCCATCTCTCGCTCGGCATAAGCGAGGGCTCCCGAGGTGTCTGGCCCTGTGGCCTGGGCATTGACGACAGGGGCTATATCGTTATTCGTCGCAGGCGTGGTTGCACGTGTTTTCGTCCTCGCGGCGGCCTGGGGGGCGTGAGCCGGGGTGCTCGGAACTAGGTTGGCGATGCTTGCGACCTTTCGCTTGGTTCCCTTCTTTGCCTTCGTCTTGGGAGGCATGCCTTCTTACTTTGCGGAGGAGCACGTGTGTGGTGTCAAAGACCAACGCGCGCGTGCTAGGTCGTCGGTGTTGTCTCCGGGCCTCCTCTCGACAGCGTCTCAGATGACACAACTTCTTACTCTTTCCCACAGACGGCACCAACTGTCGTAGCTACGGGACTAGGCAGTGTACTTGAGGTACCCCCGATCGGTTACGTCGACCCCCGGGAGTACTAGAGAAGTACGAGCAAGTGTATTGTCTGTTGAGGGGGGCGCGCGGCGACTTTACCGGCAAGATGGAACGTGGAATACTCGTGTCGAGGCGAATTGAAAACTCTCGTATTAATTTCAGGGATTAGGGTTTAAATCTGAGGAATCCGGGTCCCCTTCTCTCTACCCCTTGGGTCCTATTTATAGGGGTTGGGAGAGGGGTGTGCGAGATTACAATTATGCCCTTCAGGCGATAACACACCATCAGGAGCATTTTGGTCTTTTTACATGAATCTTTATAGAATATTCAAATACTCTAATACTATAATACCCTAATACTCGCTACCATGGCGATGTGCTGTCCTTGGCGCCGGAACAAAAAGCAGCCCTGATGTCTGCCAGGACAGGGCCCAGCTCCGACGTCCACCGGGACGGAGTGCGGCCCCGACATTGCCTGCGATGCCAGCGGATTGCGATGACGCCAGGCACAACGTGTCGACGTGATGAGGGAGACCTCGACGTCGCCAAGGAGAAGCCTGTCAGTTCGGGGTAGCGCGGGACCCTTCCCCCAACAAAGACCATGTGTCAGGTAATTCAAAGGCTGGGCTATTTTGACTTAGATTATATCTTGGACCTCCCCTGCGTCCTGCTCCACCTCCGGCGCAGCCCTCAGCCTCCTCCACAAATGTCAAGAAGGACAGGCTTTGATGCGTGACAATGATCTACTACGAATAATGGCTGCATGTTCTCATAGTCATGGAGGAGGACCGCTGGGGAGGCTCGCTCTTGCATGTCGCAGCCGCAAAATTTTGACCAACGATCCTAGCACCCTAGTAGCCGTAACAGCAAGTGATCGATCCACTTTCCTCACTAGTAAGACCCTCCGCTGCACCGATACGCGACTTTGGCCAGGTATCCGCGTCCGATACCGTATCCGATACGGATGCGATACGGATACGTCGCCGATACATATCCACGGAGTATCCAGGGATTAAAGTGCGAAAATAAAGAAGAAAAATACCGGATACGTCGCCGACTCGCCGGCGATGCGCCACGGACACGGCCTGGCCCATTATCACGCGCCGCGTTTAACCTAAGCCCTCCACCGCTCCACGGGTCCACCGCTCCACGGGTCCGCCCCTCCGCTTCCGCCTTCGCCTCCGCCCCTCCGCCACCCTCCGCCACCGCGCGCGCACCCGCCGAGTCCGCCCCTCCCTTCCCGCCGCCGCTGGCCCGGGTCCACCTCCTCCTGCCTCTACCTCCGTCGGCGGCCACTGGAGCGGCGAGCTCGGCCTGAGGCGGCGTGGGGAGCTCCGCCCGAGGCGGCACGGCGCAGCGCAGGGAGCCGCCCCTCCGCCCGGAGTCAGCCCCCCTCCCGGAGTCAGCCACCCAGCTGGCCAGCTCCGCCCGGCCGCTGCCCTAGGCCCCTTAGGCTGCCGAAGCTCCGGAGCTCAACCGGAGTCATCGCCGTCCTCCATCCCCAGATCCCCTTTTTTTCATTTGTGCGTGACAGGGTGAGTCCTCCACTCCTCCATCCCTTTAGTTCTTTATTTGCAAACAGCCACAGCATGTGAGTTCCGAACTGAGAACAGCAACAGCAATGTATGGAGAATTGGACAGTATGGTTCATTGGTTCCTTTGAAATGAACGCAACTGTTTAGATTATATGTAGGTAATTTTTTTTGTTATCAAAATCATAGTAAATAAACACATAAATGATTGTTTGGTGTGTGTTGCTTGCTCTGCAGCATATAAGCTGGTTAAGATAGTTAAATTTTTTTTAAATTACAATATGTATTATATTTATTTTATATTAAAAAATATATAGACGTATCCCCGTATCGGTGTTTTTAGGAATTGACGAATCCCGGTATCCATATCGGTCCGATACGTATCCACGTATCCGTATCCGTGCGGCTTAGGTAAGACCTGCCATTGATCGATCAAAAGCTTGCAGATAGCCACAGCTGGTGGTGGCTAGCTCAACACGACGATGGAGCCCATTCCCCTGCTGACGCCATACAAGATGGGCGAGTCGTTCGACCTCTCGCACAGGGTCGTCCTCGCTCCTCTGACGAGGCAGCGCTACTATGGCAACGTCCCGCAGCCGCACTCCACCGTGTACTACGCCCAGCGTGCCACCCCCCCCGCGGGCTCCTCATCACGGAGGCCACGGGGGTGTCCGACACGGCGCAAGGGTACAGGGACACGCCGGGGGTCTGGACGGAGGAGCACGTCGAGGCGTGGAAGCCCGTCGTCGACGCCGTCCACGCCAGGGGCGCCGTCATCTTCTGCCAGCTCTGGCACGTCGGCCGCGTGTCGATCGACGTACGAGTTCCAGCCGGGTGGGCGGGCGCCGGTGTCGAGCACGGACAGGCAGGTGAGCCCGCAGGTCAGGCATGACGGCACCGTCGAGGAGTTCTCGCCGCCGAGGAGGCTGACCAAGGAGGAGATACCGCGGGTCGTCGATGACTTCAGAAAAGCAGCGAGGAACGCAATCGAGGCTGGTAGGTACACTATTAATTGGTAATTAAGATACTCCATCGTTTATGAGAAACAAGGTGGTAATTAATTAACTTGCTCATGTGTATGTACTACATTTACACTCTGCTCTGCTGTGCTTACCAATGCCAGGCTTCAACGGCGTCGAGATCCACGCCGGGAACGGGTACTTAATCGAGCAGTTCCTTAAGGACAGCGCCAACGACCGCACCGACGACTACGGAGGCAGCCTTGAGAATCGCTGCCGCTTCGCGCTGGAGGTGGTGAACGCCGTCACCAAGGAGGTCGGCGGCCACCGTGTGGGCATCCGCCTCTCACCGTTCATGGACTACATGGATTGCCATGACTCCGATCCACACGCACTTGCTCTCTACCTCGCAACGAAGCTCAATGACTACGGCATCCTCTACTGCCATATAATCGAGCCTTATGGTCGACGGCCGAAGGGTGGTACCGCACCGGCTGCTGCCCTACAGGGAGGCCTTCAAGGGCGCCTTCATCGCCAATGGCGGGTACGATCGAGAGGAAGGGGACAAGGCTGTCGCCGATGGGTACACCGACCTCGTCTCCTTCGGACGGCTTTTCCTCGCAAACCCGGACCTGCCGAGGAGGCTAGAGCTTAACGCACCGCTCAACAAATACAACTGCAGGATGACCTTCTACACCTCAGATCCTGTCATCGGCTACACTGACTACCCATTCCTTCCTTGATATGTCATGAAACCATACATTATGATGCATCCATGTCCATGAGTGATGCTCGATGATTAGTATTTGCCATCTCATTATCGAATAAAAAGGGTTATACAACAACCACCTAAACTATTTTACTGCACTTAAGCAGGGGTTGAAACAATGCTTTCCAGTGGACTTGCATTTGAAATAGTGATGTTTCCAAGTAAGTATAATCTTATTGCGAAAAAGAAGCAGCACAAGTCTTCTCTCTCAAGCTAGGCTGGATAAATACAGGCAACCACAGATCTTGAGATGGTAGCAGTTGGCATCTCTGGATGTAAAGGCCCGAAGAATTTTCTCTTGTAGTATATAAAAAAGTGACCTTGTATTTTCCTACTAAGAGTATTTTGTTATTTTGAATTTCTCTTGTCATCGTTGTCGAGTCAATGTGACAGAACTAAAAGAAATCTTAAAAATTATTAGGCTCCCTTCTTAAATTATTAGGATGTTTAAGGAAGGAATCGTTGGGTCCGTCATGTGAGGCTCTCCTATCAGGAAGCTGTGGCAACTGCCTTTGAGTATTATAAGTCTCGTCTAGGAGGAGGTTTTTGAGAGCAGTATAAATCTCGTCTGACCATTAATTTTATAGAATATTATAGACTATTTGTGTTGGGGGCGTCCGTAATTTACGGCTGACCGTCCGCTCGGAGCGGGCGGTCAGTTCCGACCAGCCCATTCCGACCAGCCTCTTCTCCTCCCATATCACCGGAAGCACAGTTGATGACAAGAAAAAGAGCTTTCAACCAAAACTCATGCAACTTCCAACTGAAAAATGAAAAAAAGCTTTCAACTCCATCATGCCCCAGCTTTCTACAAGAATGAAACAAGCTTCCTACTAAGCAGCTTTCTACAAGAATAAAACAAGCTTCCTACTAAGCAAACTGATACTTCCAACTTCTACAAAGAACATTCAAACTTTCTACTAAACACTTTAGAGCTTTCAACTTCTACCAAATCAAAAATAGATTTCTACTGAACAAATCAGAGCTTCCCACTCTACCAAAAAATCAAAAATCAGAAAAAGAAAAACACCGGCACCGGCACCGGTGCCCTTCTCTGGCGCCGGTGACGCTGGAGGACGGCGGGGGGCTTCACGACGGGGAGCTCTGGCTTGGGGAGGCGGCGAGGGAGGCGAGGGAGCTCCGGCCGGCGGCGAGGGAGCCGAGGGAGCTCCGGCCGACGGCGCTGGCTGCTCGGGCACGGCGGGAGGGCTTGGGGAGGCGGTGAGGGAGCTCCGGCCGACGGCGAGAGAGCCGAGGGAGCTCCGGCCGGCGGCGCTGGCTGCTCGGGCGCGGCGGGGGTGCTTGGGGAGGCGGCCGGAGCTCCGGCTTGGGGAGGCGGCGAGGGAGGCGAGGGAGCGCTCCGGCCGGCGGCGAGGGAGCCGAGGGAGCTCCGGCAGGCGGCGCTAGCTGCTCGGCACGCGGCGGGAGCGCGCGCGAGGGAGGACGGGGACGGAGCAGCGTTCGCGTGTGGTGGAGAAAAAATGAGAAGATAAGGATGCGGGACGGTGGAGAATTAGACAAGATGAGGAGAAGTGGACCCCACGCTGTTGCTTTGTCGGATTTGACCGCGCGGCGCGGTCGACCGCGCATTATGGTTTTCGTTTGTGTTGTACTCCTCTATCACATAAACCACATATCAATAGAATAATTATTAATTAAATTTTTGTCTTAATCAGATAAAATATGGCTTACATTCCGGAAACAAGGGAGCATGTCTAGCCCGTTTCTAATCTCTCAGCCCCGACTAGCTACGCACGCCGCCGGCAGCTGCTGCGTGTCCTCGCCCGCCGGCGCGCTCACCACCCTCAATAGCACGCGTCGGGCAGTCGCGGATCGCCGCCCGCATCGCGCCTCGTGGCCCTCGCTGCTGGCGCCTCGCTTCCTCAATCATCCGCTCGACCTCGTGGGCCGGCGCGCTCGTTGCCGTCACCGACGAAGCGCCTCGTCGCCCTCAGTCATGACCTCGCAGCTGTCGCACTATCGCGCCTCGCCGCCCTCAATCGGATGCGTCGCGCGGTCGCGGCTTGCCGCCCTCAATCACACGTCCGCACCCCCCATCTCCGCCTCCAAATTGCCGTCGGCCGGACTCCACACTTGTGGCCTCCAGCTCCTCACCGCCGCCGTCTACTCCCTCCCCAACTCCCCACTCCTCTCGGAATCAGGTAGCAGCAAGGACCCAAGGAGTCCGCCTCCCTCTCTCTCTCTATCATGTGGTTTTGGTTTTATCGCGACTAGCATGTCTACATGTGTGTAGTATTTGCCATGGATCGAGGGTAGGGCGTTTGGGATATGAAAGCTCATGCGTATGTTGAATCTGTAGACAGTGTAATTGGTTGAGGAGACCTCTTTGTGCTCTCTAGTTGTGCAGTATTCATGGTGTTATTTGCTGAAATCCGAGAGTTCATGTGCCGGCCCCTTTATGTGCTATGATATTGATGGATCACATTTAGCTGATGCACCACCTTTCAGTTTCTTGATTAAATGTTGTTTAATCTTTAGTTTGCTGCTAAGAACAGTTTCTATATGCGGGTATTTTGTCTACTTTTCATCTCTGTAATTGTGCTGCCAAGAACATATTCGTGTACAATTGATTTTGGCCCTCTTTTTGCTGGAAGTGATATGGTTTACTCGTGCTAGCAAAATTTCTTTTGACCTTTTGTTAGAAGGGTGGTGCAGATGTTGTTGAAAAGATGAAATTATGAGGCCAATGAACAACCATACTACATGCTTCGTGCTTTCCTGGAGATCAATTTCGTATATCCACTGCCAAGCAAGCACCCAAACACCTACCTAAATTCAATCATGTGCACAGCCATACAGCAGCTAGATAGAATTTTCAGTACTGCTTGTGTTGTCCAAGAGGATTTTGCATACTTGTGTAATTTCAGAGTTGAAACATTTGATAGTTGCTTTTTTGGAGTGCGCCATGTGCTATAACCATGATGTTAGACTTAGTTCACTTGATTTCAGTATTTTTTTTTGCCTCACCATTTAGCAATGATGCTCCTCATCCCCCTTTATATTCTGAAATTATGTCATGTATTGTTTGAAGTATCGTGTGAAGCAGTGAAGGTGGCGCAGTTCAGTTTCTGGCTCAAACGAGAAATTATAGTGTATTGATTGGTGTAACCGCGTAAGGAAGATATATACGAGGGAATTTTGCATTTGAGTTCGATTTCTTTTTAAGTTTCTGTGTTAAATGCCCATTTACCAATCCATGTAGTTCTGAATCATTCGTCAAATTAATTGCAGCATCTGTCTATTTTGCATGACTATCATACAGTCTGACTTTCTGCTTGATATTTTTTTCCGGAATAAAGTTTGGTTATTCCACAGTATTTGCAAATGTAGCATTGCCGCGTCATCCCCTGGTGATGTCGTCAACCCAAAATAGTACCATCCCAGCCTGATACACTTGGTAAATTTGGATACCATCAAAGTGGCCAGACAGCTTACCCTTCTCCAGTTTTCCATGATCAGGAATTGGAGGTTTGGAAGGGAGTAACCAATGTGAGATGGTATCTGTGCAACACAGTCATTGCTGCCTAGACATGTTGTAAAGAGAAAACGGGACATTCCCTGATAAACTGTTGAAACTTAGATCAAGCTCAGGCACTTTCGCAACGTGACTCAACGTTTCTGGAATTAATCCTGATAACTTATTTTGGGCAAGCAAAGAAATTTGAGAGCTGTGACCTTACGAAAAGGTGGGATGAGACCAGTACTGCCCACTCTTGGGTGAGGCGGCAGAGCTGTGACCCTTGGTCGGATACAGGCTCTGGCTCACGTTTATGGTTCACATCACCTTAGGGTGCATTTGGTTGAAGGGCAAGGGTGGAAAGGTTATGGCCATCCAGTTTTTCAGGGATGGGATGAACCAACTTTTCGTTTTGTTGGATGAGTGAGATGAACTAGTTTTTTGTTTGATTCGACGGACGAGAGTTGGATGGGATGAGCTAACTTTTTGTTTGGTTTGAGGGATATGTATGGATAGATTATTGTGATGAAATAGTTCATTATAATTTTTTCTAAGAGAAATTAAAGAAAACATCTCTCCAAACTACCGTACGTGCTTTATGAAAAATTGTCCAAACCATTCGTCTGTGCATTTTCTGTGAATTTTAGCATTACATCTCTCTAATTTCAATAAATTTTAGCAAGACATCAACAATATAACCAGCATACATCAATGAATTATCATAGACATCGAAATGTACTAACTTTCCACAAATTGACACTGACACAAGGAATATACATGAATTCATGCTACAATCAACCAAATCAACACTGACATAGCTAATTTGGTCAATCTAGAATGCAAGAACAGAACCAACGCTTGCTCTCAAGGCCTCCCACCGGTGCGCACGGCACGGCTGCGTGCCTGCCGCCCTCTGTGGCCGCGAGCTCCTTGGCGGTGCCCTCAAGCTCGGTGACGGTGGCGTGGGCGCCGATGGTGGTGAGCAAGGACTCTCCTGGACCAGCTGCCCCACGTGCTCTGCGGGTGCCTCCTCCTCCCCGCCGGATCCCTTACTTTGTACAAAATATGAGGTATTTCCGTTCCTTAGGAATTTCAAAATCAGGATTAGGGTACATCCGTTGCTCCAAAGGCCTAATTTAGTACATAAAAGTCCTTCACATGTTCTCTTGATGTACTGATGTGTCTTTCAATTCACTCACTATAGCAGATGTTTGTACAAAGTAAGGGGATCGAGGGCAAAGCAGAATTATCAATCACGTGTCACCTGTAAAACTGTCATCAACCAACCATCATTACAAAGTCAAGGAGGGGATGAACTAAAGTGGAGCAGCATGGCCCGGCCGGCTCAATCTGCTGCTCCCTTGACAAAATCACGACGAGCCCTTGTCGTGGAGGCCGACGACGACTGTGGTGGCGCCGAGCTGGTTCACCGTCGCCACCACCGTCTCCCGAGCTCCCCCTCCGTCACCACGATCTCCACCTTGGCCTGCATGCGCGCGCGCGTTTGCATCCTCACCTCATCAATCATGCAGAAATCACGACGAAGCATCGTGATTAACGAGCAGTTGCTCGAATACGACAGCACCACGAATCCATGATCATAAAATTAAATCAAGACAGGGATCTGGTGCTACTCTCACACCTACCAACTAAACCAGCATGAAAGAAAAAGAACGTCGCGAGCAAAGGAACATGCATGGCCCACCAGCTGGCGTCCTCCAGCTAGAAAGAAGGCACTCACGGCACATACGGTGTGCACATGGCGTGAGCACGGGAAAATCATCAGAAGCTGACTCAAGGCAGATAGGGCACTCCGTAGTCGCACCCTGCCGGATTTCTTCAACAACCTCTTCTACATACGCTCGCTAGGGTACCGCACTCACTGCGTCCCCCAGAATCACTTTGTACCCCTTCAAGGAACCGCTGTGCTAACTCGTCAAGGTACTGATACATTTTTAGTATCAGCTTTGCTGCACATCAAGAATTCAGCAAAGGAGTTAGGGTGTGAGACAGTGAAATGCAAGGCAACATTTTTCTTGCAATGAATGGCTTACTTGATAACTAGGAAAGGGTGATCGCAGCACTGCCTTAGCCGTAGAAGTAGCTCAAGAATATTACTCCCTCCGTTCCATTATCTAGGGCGTTTTAGATTTTGATCACCATTCCACTATTTAGGGCATCTACATTAAATGCTTTTAGTTGTAGTGTGAATTGGAAGAGGTTTAGTCCTAGGAATTTGAAGGAATTTATTGCTAGCTGTTGAACTTTGTACAGTTGAGAGTACTTAGGGTGTGTTTGGTTCACTGGCTATCCCTCAGTGGGACGAGGGTAACCAGTTTTTAGTTGGTTGATCTGTGTTTGGTTCAGAGTATGAGGAGGGATGAGGGTAGCCAATTTAGTGGAAAATTGCTCTAAAAAGCTGGTTAAGCCCATCCAGGAAAAAATGGTGGATGAGGGTGCCCTCAATCAACCCAACCTATCCCTCAAACCAAACACACCCTTAGAGGATGAGGAAAGCACTGGTGGAGTACTAGGTAGAAAACACATCACCGGACATGGCCGACCGTCCTAGAACAGGTGACTGGCTGGCCGAACTAGACGAGGCCGAGCTGCTGGAGCACGTGGCCGGGATGATGGACGAAAACGACGAAGATGAAGACATGTCCAACCTTCGCCATGTGGTGGACGTGAACCTCCTACGCGGCGACGTTCGTGCCATGATTGTGCGCGGCAACCTCAGCGACGGGTGTAGCGAGACGCGTGGCGAGGGCCGCGGCGAGCTCGTCCTTGGCGACGAGCGTGGGGACGCCAGCGGCGTGCACGAGCGTGGCGACTGGCGCGATGATGCGTGTTGCAAGGGCCGAGGCGTGCGCGTCCTTGGCGACGGGCGCGGCATGCCAGTTAGCTCCGACGCCGAGACCGACGACGAAGGCGTGATGTTCGTGCCTGACTCGTTGGCGGACGATGAACTTGTGCCGGACTCGTTCGCGGGCAAAGAAATGCTTAAGATATTGATCCCATCTCTGTATCATTGATGCGCAGTAGAAGATGTTTCAAGTTCAAGCAGTAGTTCTTGGTTGAAGTCGTTGGCACAGACGATGTTTTAGGTTCACATTAGTTCTGGTTTAAATTACATTGATTGACCAGATACATTAAGGAAATGAAATGCGTCGTTTACAATGTCTGGATCGCATTGTAACCTAACCGGTAGTATGCCATTCCTCTCCATAGATTGCTTCTTTAAGTGTGGGATTTTGTAGTGTTGCCCTCCTTTAAGCCGCAAAATCTCCTTCATGCATGCCTAGTGAGTGAGGAAAATATGGTTGCTTCTAGTAACCGGATACTCCTCAAAAGCTTGTTGAACCTTGGCGACGATGTCCTCAAGGGTACTAGGGGATGACTTCTGGAACATTGCTTGAAGTGCTCTAAAAAAACCAAGGTCCAAGATATTGACATCGAGAGAGTTGGGCGGCTGGCACATAAGCCGAATGTTAAATCCATCGGACATGGCTGCATGACAGAACTCAGGATCATCTATGGCAATATGCGTCTTCACATTGTCCTGCTGAATGAATATAGGGGTACCATTTTCCTCGGCGAGCCATTTGTCCTTCAGGGCGGGCAAAACCTTGTTCACAATATATTCCCGGCTAACTTCTTTAGTGACTGATGCAGTACCTTTGTAACCAATGTGCCGGCAGGTCGATTGACACTAGATCTTTTGGCCGGCTCGACGAAAGTGAAAGGAAAAACACCAATCTTTCTATCAAAGGTCACGTTACCATCCATGTCAAATCTTGGCCTCGCGACTGCCGCTAGGAACATAACATTTTCTATGAAGTTCTTGCTCTGTGTCGTTCTTTCTGGATTTGCCTCGTCAAGCGCCAAGTAATAATTCTGAGACTCCCTAGTGCGATAAAACCAGTTCTCATCAATGTACACAATGTTGTACATTCCATGAAAAGTTGGTTCTTGCGACAAGCTTATGGGGTCAAGCATCGAGAGACAGAAACGAACCCTCCCTCTCTTGTTTCCTTCGGTCAGTGTAAACTTGATTGCATTCGTGTGTCGCCTAAACTTACCCTCCTTCAAACGCCTAAACAAGTGGTCTTCGACATATGCAGCTCATTTGCTAGATCTTTGAGGGTTGTTCTTTTACGCAACGGCACTTGTTTGATTGCTTCAAGAACAAAAGCTATCCTCTTGCGACCACAATTCTTCGGCCTCTTGCTCAAGACACCGTGTATCCCACCAGCAACTTTTCCATTGCGCCATATCCTCTGGATGACTCTAAGCGACGCGCCTGTTTCTTCTTGAACGGACAAACTCACTCCACGACTCAGAATGCCCAAATGCATGTACGGCTTGTTTCTGTGTAGAAGCATGGAATATATGGCCCGTCGCTCTTCATCTGTGTATTGCCTCCTCTTGATGACATTGCCGTTTGGATCTGCATATCAGTCGGAGTATTGGTAAACCATACGAAACGTATCGATTACACAAACAAAGCATATACACACGAACTGCAGACATGAATTAAACAAAGAATGTGGAGTACACACAAACAAAAGGACCATGCACATCATTCTGACGTCACGCTGATTCAGCTACATGCACATGCAACTAAACAAACAAATTTGACATGTACAAGTACCACACAAATGTTAGAATTGAACTCAAACGGCTGACATGAATTAAGCAAATGTAAACAACGTCGATACAGGCATGAACTTCACTCTAGATTTTTATAATAAACGTGAGTAAGCTAGAACATGAACTAATCAACGTGAGTAAGTTTTTCTGCTAAACGTGAGTAGATCTTACTGGTTTCCGTTCCGGCGTCGTGGTGTGCTTCCTCCCCTTCGCCGGTGTTGTGGTGTGCATCCTCCTCGTAGCCATGGTCGTGGTGTGCTTCCTCCTCGTGGCCATGGACGTCGTCGTGTGCTTCCTCCTCGTGGGCATGGTCGACGTGTGTGTGCCCCAGGCCGGTGAGACCCAGGCAGGGCAGTCTGCGACCGGCCTGGCCGCGCCCGGCGAGTCCTAGGCCGACGACGCCGCGACCGATGTGACCGCACCCAGAGCGACCCAGACCGGTGTGGCCGCGCCCGGCGAGTCCTAGGACGGCTAGGCCACGACCAGCAACACCAAGGCCGGCGAGGCCGCGACCGGCGTGGCCGCGCCCGGCAAGTCCCAAGCCGGCAAAGCTACTGTGCCCCTGGCCAGTAAGGCCTAGCCTGCATTGCCGCCGTCTGCCTCGACCGTGCCCGACGGTGGCAGCTTCTCCGATGACGTTTGCAGCAGCTCCTTCGCCATGTTCTTCTCCTAGCGAGCCACCATCTCCTTCGCCATTGCTTTCTGCTTTTGTGCAACCAAATCAATGGAGAACTAATTAAAACCGAGAAAAACTACACTTATAAATACTGTAGCAAACAAAAGAACTCACCGTCATCACTGGTATCCCACTCAAGATCGTAGTTCAAGTCTATCGCCGGACCCTCATAATCCTCTATGTCGTCCCAATCTATCGGAGGGGCGTTGAGGTCGAATCTCACCATTCTTTGATTCATAGCAAGAGAGAAGAATGTGGAGTAGAGAATGATTTAGAAAATGAATTGTTAAGTGCTAATTATAGGAGTGGTTTGGATTACAGCGGGAGTTAATATGGATTTGTTTTTCAAATTTTTGACGCACTATGCAAATTTTTGGTGCACTATGCGAATTTTTTGGTGCCTGAGAACTTGTTGGCCAAAGGTGTACTCAGTCTCGCGCTGCAAAATTCGCAAAATTCCACATTTGCATGTGCATGTGCACTTACGTCATGATGCATGTCTCATGCAGGGAGAGAAAGCGGGAGAGAGAGCACGGGAGGAGAGACATTCTTGGTCTTAGCAAAATTTCTAAAATGCCCTAGATAATGGAATGGAGGGAGTAGCATAGTTGCTAATTTTATTGCGCCTCATGGCCCTCTGCTGCACTAAAATTAATGGTCATTTTATTGCAGGGGGCGCGTACAGATATGAGTCTCTTCCTAATGCTCGCATGTATGCGTGGTGGCGTCAAAGTTGGCACTTCATGGTGGATTCATTTTAGGGAAAAATGCCACATCTAGCTGGATGACTCGAGTCAATGCCAAAAGTAGCTAGCGATGCAGCGAATTGACGAAATTAACTCCGCGACGCGTCAGACGGTGCCGCGTGGCTCGTGTCGGCGCGTAAATTTTCGTAAAATAATATGAATATTTGTGACATGTGTAAAAAAAATCAAGTAAAATAAAACAAAAAAAAGCTACAGCGCAACCGTCGCGCTACGGTACCACGATAGTTGCACTGTAGCAGCACTGTAGCTTTTGTGTTTTATTTGATTTGATTTGTTTTTTTTTACACAGGTCACAAATATTCATATTATTTTATGAAAATTTACGTGTGTATACTTCATTCCATTATAAACCGGTGTGAATTTTTCAGATTTTTTGGAACTTATACGTCATTTTAAAAAATCGAGAATTTCACGTATAGCTGTTAGATTTTTTTAAAAATTTCGGCTTCACGTACTGTTGAAGCGACGGTCCTTTTTAAAAAAAAATTTTAATTTCAGCTTCGCGGCTGGCCGAAGCGACGTCCATTTTTTTTAATTTTCGCGGCCGGAGCTAAAATGCCAGGAACAACGCCTGTGTCGCGCCCGGTCGACGTGACGCGCCTGCCTCACGCTGCTCCGGCGCGACACGAGCCACGTGGCACCGTCTGGCGCATCGCGGAGTTAATTTTGTCAATTCACTGCAGGGCTAGCTGCATTGACTCGAGTCATCCATCTAGATGTGGCATTTTTCCTCATTTCAGTATTATACTGTACTAGTTTTGTTTCTAGGAAGGCTAACTAGGCCCTGTTTGTTTGGGCTTTTTTTGGTTTTCAACTTTAAAGTTGTTTTAGGCTTTTCGAAGCCAAAAGCCAAAAAGCAGGTAAATAGATGCTTTTCTGGCTTCGAAGCCAAAGTCCAAAAAGCCAAAAGCCAGCCAAACAAACAGGCCCATTGCAGTGCAGCCCACTTGTGAGCTAAATTTATTCATCCTGCCAATAACCGATGTGTATGGCATGAAAAATACTCCCTCCGTTCCAAAATAGAAGACACGCACGTATCTCAAGATTTACAATTAGGTCTATAATATGTTAGTTATATGATACAAAAATGATATCATTGGAAAATGCTTTCAAAGACGAATCCAACAATATCACTTTTGTATCACATAATCAAAATATTATAAGTCTAATAGTAAATCTTAGAATGCGTGCGCGTCTTATATTTTGGGACGGAGGGAGTACAATACAACTGTGAAATGCCTTCGTACCTCATTAGCCTTGTAGGATCGATCTGTCAAAACTTAAACTGAAAATTAATAATTTGGAGATGCATCATCCGAAAATTACGCTATTTCGTTGTAGGCACTTGGCTCGCCGGCAACATTGGAACTGCTAACGTATTCTGTTCATATGGAACAGTGCAACTACTCGTACTATTATGTCAAACTGTCAAACAAGTGCCACAGTGGACTGGTGTTCTTCCTTTAAATTGCGATGATCCGGAAACTTTGAAATGGTTGAGCACAAAAGTCTGGCCTCCGGAAAATGAAAACAGAAAAGCACCATTTTATAATGACCCAATTGGCAAAGGTGGAGAAGATGTTTGCAGCTGCAACCTTCCACGATCAGTAGAATGTGTTAGGTTTCATATTGCAGAAAGGCGACTTCTGCTGAGACGTGAACTCGGTTCTGCTTTCTACGCATGGGGTTTGATCGTACGGGTGAGGAAATTGCGCTTTCTTGGACAGATGAAGAGGAGGCAAATTTCAAGGCTGTAATGCAAATCAATACACCATCATTGGGCAGGAATTTCTGGAACTATCTGCACTTATTCTGTCGCTTGAAGCGAAGGAAAGAACTTGTGAGCTATTATTTTAATTTTTTTTACTTAGACGGAGGTGTTACCAAAATAGGATTACACCAAAGATAGATAGTGATGATGAGGAAGAGACAGAATTTAGATTTTTGGGCAACCGTCTTGTACAAGGTGCAACCAAGTATCACAGTAGCAAGCACACTGTTTGCATTCAGAGTACACACTGCATGGATCTTGATCAGTAGTTGCTGATGATCACATTCTAGGAGGCTATTGAAGTTTGGTAATTCACTTTTCTCCTTGTTAAGAGATCGAATTGATAAATGCTTCCATTCATTGATCACGGCATGAGTTGCCGTGAGCCAAGCGTAGAACAGTTTGCTTACTGTTTCGGAGCCTGATCAGCAATGGGAGTTTGATAGGGATAAGGCAGGTGAGCAGCTGACACTGATCTGTGAGCACTTACATGGACCTATATCCAAAAAGTGAAAAATGCACTGGTATAACAGCATTTTCATCGCACTGGTATAACAGCATTTTCATCAATGCTTCCTGGAAGGTATCATCATGTGTACCTGCGTTTTGCCTATAGTTTTTTTCCCTTTGTGGATTAATAACTTGTACATTATCCAGTAGGTATAATTGTCAGTAAAATGCTCTAGCTCCTTTCTGCTGTATTTATCTAGAGCGATGCAGTAGAAAGAGCATGTGTATATGCCGAGGTTAGTCTTCTGAAACTAATGCTGCAGATGTTCCTTGTAGAGTGTAGACTATGCATGTGTTTTTTTTTCCTTTTGCGATAACATCTTTGTCTGTAGTCTTTATTCGACCTGTTTCCTTCATAGGAATCTTAGTTCTTTTCTTCTGGTAAGTTGTAAAAGTAAAACTATTATTGACCTAATTAGCTTGTCGAGTTCTCTCGTCAATTAATGGACTGAGAAGGGAGAATTGTACCATACGCAGCAACAAACCTTCCTTGTAGAGAATAACTACATGCAAAACTGGTGGGAAATCAGCGGCCCCTCCATGAGCATTGTATTGAATTTGAAGTGATTTACGATTCAAATAACTATCCTAACGACCAATGGTCAGTACAAGAGTAGAAATGACATAAGATCTCTGGCCACGTGTCAGATGTTGTAAGTTTTGTAAGACTTTTTATTTAGAACGATCCCATATTAAGTGAAACGAAGCAAAACGGTGGCATCTTGATTCTTAATTTGGCTCTAAACCCCAAATAAAGAATCAGCTCCTGTCTTCTCAGAAAGCAGTCCTATCCAAGGTCTAGACCTGCTTTATACAAAGAAAAAGAAGAAAGAGAAAAACAATTCCATCTTTGTTCTTTGGCTCCAACTCCAAGCAAAGAACCACACACACACACACACATATATATGCTTTTGCAAAAAGAAAAGAAAAGAAAAGGAAGCCCTGCATTGCATACCATCCACAGCTAACCTCGCAATTAGCTACCATCCACAGCTGCTCTCCAGTATGCCCATCCATTAGTCGTTCCTCCTTCACCTGACATAATTAACGTAGCAATCGATACCAACATATTCTTGTGCAATCTCATCATCAACACCACACGAGGTGTAGCAGTTTTCTCTGCCGGCCATTTGAGGTACTACTGCTACTAGATATGATGATTCATTCTTCTGCTATATATATCTCATGTTAATTGCTCGCACCTTATTTAGTTTCCAAAAGAACAAGTGTATTTATTATTCATGGACTAACAATGTTTGTTGATGCAGAATAATTGCGCATGGATTAGATTTCTGGATCTAGCTAGCTAGCTTCCTGTGCCTTTCCTGTGCCTACTGGGCATTGCATCACTCACAGATTCGTCATGCCTCCACAGGTACTTTTCTACATACACATCTCATGCTACAGGAGTATTTTTCTCTCACTCCGTATAGTATAATTACTAATATAACCGCTTGATTAGTTGATGAGCTTTTGTATACAACAAGGTGCATATGCATGTTAGGTGACTAAATTAATTAATGTTGCTACCTAGATGAAATCTGCTACGCACGTGAGTTGAACTCAACCTAATCACCATCAATTAATGCAGGTTATTTTTGCGGATGACGTCGGAGAGGCGGTAGGAAAGATAATCCATTATCTAGAGGATACGAGCAGAACTGCACACAAGGCCAGCTACTTTGATGGATGGAAAGGTCTGGGTGCTTCTGCGGTGCTTACATCTGTAGTCCGAGACCCTCCACCGTCACTGATGAAGAAATTTAGCAAGATTATCCACCTCGATTGCTCAAGGTGGAAAAGTCGAAGAGCACTCCAGAGGACGATCGCACAAGAACTTAAGCTTCCTCTAGGGGTAATGGCTATTTTTGATAGGCAAGATGAGGAAGATGATTTCAGAGGGATAGATGAAAGCTCCAGAGATGAGATCAATGATGTCGGGGCAGAGATCCATCGAGTCCTAGTGGAGCACAAATGTTTAGTGGTCTTTCATAATGGAAGCAATGATATGGTTGATTTGATTAGTTTTGGCATTCCCCAACCTGAATGGTTCAACACTAGAATATTATGGACCTTCCGCGGGAGGCTACGGCTCAATCCAGAAATTAGAAAAAAGGTGGATGATTCACATCTTTATCTGTATATAAATTATCCATCTTCTACCAGCTGGAAATCTTTGCTACAGGAAGAGGCTAGGGAAATTGCTCGGTACACATGTAAGCTTGGGGTCACCCCTGAAATAGCTCAAGAGTGTTGCTTGTATCTGCTGTCACTAAATCACAAGGGCGGCGACATCATGGACTACAACTGGGTTACACATGCTTCCAACTATTGGGTCTGTGATGGCATCATACAAGCAGGAGATCAGTTTCACCAAGCATGGGAAATTGCTGCTGCTCTGCATCAACAGATACATCTAGAAGATTATTCATCAAATACACTGCCCGATTTTGGTGATGATTTGCAGACTCCTCCAGAACGTTGGATATTTGCCACCAAATCCGCCGTGGAAGACAACGTGACATTACCTCGACATTCAACGTCATTCTTCCTTGTAGACAAAACTGGATCTGATCCTCCATTAGGATCATTACCCAATGGCATGTTTCATCAATCCGACATGCTTTGTGTGCTCAGGCTATGCCGCTGCACCTTCAATTTTTCTTCACCACCTTTCCATTGTTGCCGCAGCCTAAGGTTCCTCGGATTAGATCTGTGCAAGGATCATCCACAAGGAGAAGATGAGAAGAAAGAGATACCAGAAATGGAGTTTTTTCGAAGCCTATGGGTGCTAGACATATGCAACACGGATTGGGAACTAGCTTCATCACCAGACATAACAGAGCAGATGGCTGCAAACATTAGGGAGGTACACATAAAGAAGGGACGGTTTTGGCACCATAATTTTGCATGGAGACAACTGCAGAACCTTCACAAGCTTCGAGTAATTGAGCCTACATTGTTGGGGAACGTGCTACGCAAAACAAAAATTTACCGCGCACAATCCACCCCAAGATCACTATCGAGGTGCAGGCAACGAGATCATACCTTCGACGATCACGTCAATGCAGCGGAGAAGTTGACCGATGTCGATGAAGTCCGCAGACTCCCGCAGCTAGGTTATACCTCCCAGCCGCGAGAGCGATCTCCTCGCGAATAGTTCGCCCGATCGAACGCCGAAGTGTACGACGTCTCCGAGGTATCCACGCGTACCGGATCAGCGACACCGCAGTAATGTGTGGACCAGCACACAAGAACAGCGGGGATCTACGAGAAGGAGAAGCAGCAGCGCGCCGGCAGCTGTACTAGATCCAATCTAGAAGAGAGAGAAAAAGAAGGCTGTGGCCAATCTAAAGATGGCCGGCCTAGGGTTTAGGGCTGCTTCTGGGGCTGCCTGGATCCTCTTTGAGGTGCCCTGCCCTCTATTTATAGGGGTTGGGGCAGCTCTCCCTAGGCAGGTGGAGTCCTACTCCAGCAGGGACACCCTGTTGGAGTTGGAGTCCAACTCCACTAGAACCTTCTAGAACCTTCTAGAACTCCTAGAACCTTCTAGAATTTCTGAAACCTTCTAGAACCTTCCAATACTTTCCGGAACACTTCCGGACATCACCGGAACCATCCGGGACCTCCCGGAATACTTTCGAGATCATCCGAAACACTTTCGGAACCCTTCTCTCTCGTTCTCCATAAATCGTAGCATTCCTAAATGTCGCTAAAACGTAGCGTCGAGGTCCATCGATGTAAGATTGTCACCACCATGTCCTTGCAATTACAATTATTTGCTATCACATAGCTAATAAAATAAATGCATTACATGGCTTTCTAGTTGACGCGTAGGTCAATACAATAAATAATGACAATCGTATTGGCTCCTGCCGATTGCCGTACTCATGACACGCAGGTCATGACAAAATTAAAATTACAAACACTTTGCATCTCATACAATCACATTGCATCACATAGGCTATACCACATCACATGCATACCCTGCAAAAACAAGTTAGACGCCTCTAACGTTTATACTACAATACGTGGCTTTATGGCTACGTTGCAAACCGTTTGCTACCTACGTTACCATAAGCATGATTGCTCTTGCAGTTATTTAACTGTCGGGGTGTCTGGAATTGGAGACTCGGAAATCTCGAACCCCATACTAAACTTCGTCATACGCATGACCCCCGTGTAGATCACATCTACAAGCCCGCTCATTGCAAATTTATCTTTCTCAACTAAAGTGAAACCAAAGTCATCCTTAGCATGTCTCGATCCGAAGATCGTAAGATTCACCGGACCTCTGAAAATTTCACGATGTCGCCGAGATCAAAATTTTGCAATGAGAGGGAAACAACAAGAAAATCCGGTGATAAATCTCATCTAACACCCTGCACATCATATGTGCAATGCCGCATATCACATATGCTCTAGTCGTACCTACAACTACGCATAGTACCGCTCTAATACCACTGTTTCCTTCATAGGAGTCTTAGTTCTTTTCTTCTGGTAAGTTGTAAAAGTAAAACTACTATTGACCTAATTAGCTTATCGAGTTCTCTCGTCAATTAATGGACTGAGAAGGGAGAATTGTACCATACGCAGCAACAAACCTTCCTTGTAGAGAATAACTACATGCAAAACTGGTGGGAAATCAGCGGCCCCTCCATGAGCATTGTATTGAATTTGAAGTGATTTACAATTCAAATAAATAACTATCCTAACGACCAATGGTCAGTACAAGAGTAGAAATGACATAAGATCTCTGGCCACGTGTCAGATGTTGCAAGTTTTGTAAGACTTTTTATTTAGAGCGATCCCATATTAAGTGAAACGAAGCAAAACGGTGGCATCTTGATTCTTAATTTGGCTCTAAACCCCAAAGAAGCAGCTCCTATCTTCTCAGAAAGCAATCCTATCCAAGGTCTAGACCTGCTTTATACAAAGAAAAAGAAGAAAGAGAAAAACAATTCCATCTTTGTTCTTTGGCTCCAACTCCAAGCAAAGAACAACACACACACATATATATATATGCTTTTGCAAAAAAGAAAAAAAAGAAAAGAAAAATAAGCCCTGCATTGCATACCATCCACAGCTAACCTCGCAACTAGCTACCATCCACAGCTGCTCTCCAGTATGCGCATCCATTAGTCGTTCCTCCTTCACCTGACATAATTAACCAAGCAATCGATACCAACATATTCTTGTGCAATCTCATCATCATCACCACACAAGATGCAGCTGTTTTCTCTGCCGGCCGATTGAGGTACTACTGCTACTAGATATGATTAATTCTTCTGCTATATATATCTCATGTTAATTGCTCGCACCTTATTTAGTTTCCAAAAGAACAAGTGTATTTATTATTCATGGACTAACAATGTTTGTTGATGCAGAATAATTTGGAGGTGCGCATGGATTAGATTTCTGGATCTAGCTAGCTAGCTTCCTGTGCCTACTGGGCCTTGGATCACTCACAAATTCATCATGCCTAAAGAGGTATTTTTCTACGTACACATCTCATGCTACAAGAGTATTTTTCTCTCCATCCGTATAGTATAATTACTGATATATATTAACCGCTTGATTAGTTGATGAGCTTTTGTATACAAGAAGGTGCATATGCATGTTAGTTAGGTGGTTCACGGCCGATCGCTGCACTATAGCTTTTTGAATAAATTAATTAATGTTGCTAGCTAGATGAAATCTGCTACGCACATGACTTGGACTCAACAACCTAATCGCCATCAATTAATGCAGTGGTTTTATGCGGATGACGTCGGACAGGCGGTACGGAAGATAATCCCTTATCTAGAGGATACGAGCAGTACTGCACACAAGGCCATCTACTTTGGATGTGTGGGTGCTTCTGCGATGATTAGATCTCAAGACCCTTCACCAGGTGCTTCTGCGGTGCTTACATCTATAGCCCGAGACCCTCCACCATCACTGATGAAGAAATTCAGCAAAATTATCTACCTCGATTGCTCGAGGTGGAAAAGTCGAAGAGTACTCCAAAGGACAATCGCACAACAACTCAAGCTTCCTCAAGGGGTAATGGCTATTTTTGATAGGCAAGATGAAGAAGATGATTTCAGAGGTGTAGATGAAGCCTCTAGAGTTGAGATCAATGATGTCGGAGGACAGATCCATCGAGCCTTACAAGAACACACATGTTTAGTGGTCTTCCTTAATGGGAGCAACGGCATGATTGACTTGCACGGTTTTGGCATTCCTCGACCTGAATGGTTCAGCACTAGAATATTATGGACCTTCCGCGGGAGGCTACGGCTCGATCGAGAAATTAGTCAAAAGGTGGATGATTCACATCTTCATCTTGTTTGTGAATGTTACGATGATTCCAGTGTGAACTCTTTGCTACAAGAAGAGGCTAGGGAAATTGCTCGGTACACATGTAAGCTTGGGGTCACCCCTAAAATAGCTCAAGAGTGTTGTTTGTATCTGCTGTCATTAAATCACAAGGGCGGCGGCATCATGGACTACAACTGGGTTACACATGCTTCCAACTATTGGGTCTGTGATGGCATCATACAAGCAGGAGATCAGTTTCACCAAGCATGGGAAATTGCTGCTGCTTTGCATCAACAGATACATCTAGAAGATTATTCATCAAATACACTGCCCGATTTTGGTAATGATTTGCAGACTCCTCCAAAACGATGGATATTTGCCACCAAATTCACCGCGGAATACAATGTGACATTACCTCCAGATTCAACGTCATTCTTCCTTGTAGACATAACTGGATCTGATCCTCCATTAGGATCATTACCCAATGGCATGTTTCATCAATCCGACATGCTTTGTGTGCTCAGGCTATGCCGCTGCACCTTCAATTTTTCTTCACCACCTTTCCATTGTTGCCGCAGCCTAAGGTTCCTCGGATTAGATCTGTGCAAGGATCAACCACAAGGAGAAGATGAGAAGAAAGAGATACCAGAAATGGAGTTTTTTCGGAGCCTATGGGTGCTAGACATATGCAACACGGATTGGGAACTAGCTTCATCACCGGACATAACAGAGCAGATGGCTGCAAACATTAGGGAGGTACACATAAAGAAGGGACGGTTTTGGCACCATAATTTTGCATGGAGACAACTGCAGAATCTTCACAAGCTTCGAGTAATTGAGCCTACATGCCCTTGGGAGACAAGAGAAATGGATGAATTCACCGATATGGTGAAGTTGGAGCTCCTCGACCTGTCTGGAAATAGTACAATACAAATTTTGCCTAGTCTGTCAGGGGCAACTGGTCTCAAGACTTTAGTTCTAGATGGTTGTGTTGGGTTGGAGCATATTGGCCCGGAAGGACTCCCGCCTTCGCTTGAATCATTCAGCTTAGATGCAGGAGAAAGAAAGGATCACGGAGAGGAAGCAAAAATTTCTGTCATCTCCTTGGGTGGTTGTGCAAGACTGATAAACTTTGGATTGCGTGGATCACTTCCAAGTCTCGTGGAGCTAGATCTATCAGGCACGTCGGTCAAAACACTTGACCTCAAAGATGAGGTGATGCAGGCCCCACGTCTTCAACAAATTATTATGTTGGGATGTTTGCAGCTCCATGCCATCCTATGGCCAGAAAAGGGTTTGCCAAAACTGACAGTGCTACGCATTGATTCTTCGGTCAGTTGTGTTCAAACAGAAACTCATCAAGCATATGCTACTATAATGGACGTGAGGTTTTTTCAGTCCTTGGTATTAAAGAGTAATGTTGGGTTCTGTTGGGGGAGTAATAAGTTCCTTCTAAATCTATGTGTCTCTCCTACCACCAAAGTAAAGGGACAAAGCTGTATGAAGGAGAAGATCGGTCCTTGGAGCAGTGGGCAAATAATGGGGCCGTCCCTACCCAAGTCATCAATCGCCAATCCTTCTTACTCCACCTACACTGATGTTGCCATTGACAAGATAATTATCGATCATGACTATAGCAGTGCATTGCAGCTTGAGCCGTCGGGCTGCCATGTGGAGATTGGTGAGGGAATTTTCAACACTAATGTGGAGAGTGGAGATGGAATCAAGGCTATAATCTTTGCGATGAACAAGGCTGAGTCGTTGCATGTGCACAACAACTCTTCCATCACCACTGTTATCCCTGAACACATGATGTCCATTGTTGGGAAGGATAAACTTACATGGCAACAGCTGAAATGGTGTCGTGTGGAGAGATGCCCCAAGCTGCACATAGTCTTTTGGGCGGCTGATCATATTAACGACAATGCCGTCTACTTTCTTGAACTAGAGACCTTTTGGGCAGCTGATCTCCCGATGGCCCACTGTATTTGGAGCAAAGGAAGGACTTTCTATGAAGCGGACACTGATACCTTTGCGAATCTGCGGAGCATACACCTCTACCGCTGCCCAAGGCTCACATTTGTCCTTCCGCTGTCGTGGTTCTTCACCTTGAGCAGGTTGGAGACACTCCACATCGTCAGCTGTGGTGGTCTCAAGCAAGTATTCCCCGCGGAGATAGAGTTTTCGAGAAATGGTGTTCTAGAATTCCCAGAGCTGAAGCACATCTACATGTACGAACTTCCCAAGCTGCAGCATATATGTGAGGCCAAGATGTTTGCTCCCAAGCTGGAGAAGGTCAGGCTCAGGGGATGCTGGAGCCTCAGGCGCCTCCCGGCCGTCAATGAAGATAGCCATCCCGTCGTGGAGTGCGAGAAGGAGTGGTGGGAGAAGCTGGAGTGGGACGGGCTGGAGGCCGGCCATGACCCTTCCCTCTTCGAGCTGTGCCACTCATCGTATTACAAGAAGACCCTGTCCAGAGGCTCAGTCCTCCGGTGAACTGACCAGACTCTTCAGGTATGCATACAGATGCTCTTCCTTTTTTTTCTATCTTGTTTCATGCATGTGTCATATATGGTAGCATCTAGAGACATATCTTGAGTGCATCTGTTACGTGCTATCTGAATTGCAAATACAATGCATACGTTTGTTTAGAGCTACAGTTAAACTAAATCCCTCTGTATACTAAATTCCTTGATCTAGCTACGAATTTATGCATTCAACGACCCATTCCTTGATCCACTATGCTTCCATTAATCAGCTGTAGCATTACCTGTGTAGGTTTGGTGGTGGCAAGAGGACGACGTTTTGCTGCTTTCTACTGCTATGTTTGCTGCAACGGTTCAAGTGTTGCTTGCCAAGTTGGTGGTGGTGTGTTTTCAAAAGAATAAATTGGTGCTAGCTTCATGCTGCGTGTGCCTGCACCTCGTGTGTGTCTCCCCAGTGAGAACGAGACGATGTATCATCTGTACGTGTGGTTTGTTTTCTTGTGCTTGTAATAAGAAGGGTCTGAGGTGCCTGTGGTGTGCCTACCACGGTCACAGACAGAACCCCATGGTGTGAGACTGCTGTTTCCAAAGACTAGGAAACAAAGTTTGTGTATGTATGCATTGGGCATGTATGCATTGGGGATGTTAATTAGCAATTCTGTTAGCTAGCTACAATTGGAAGCGACTCCAGCCCCTAGCTGTTGGCATGCATCTGCATAGCCCCCAAAATTGCTTTCAAATCTGCATAACCCTCTTCTTAGTGTGGTTATTTCTCTGATCTAAAATTTCAACTTAATGCATTAATTCCTACTGCCAAGGAAGGAGAGCGGTATAAGTCTCATCTGATCATTGATTTTATAGGATATTACAGAGTATTTGCGTTGTATAAAAGAAAATTAAAAGGCATTTTGGAGTATGTCTGTCAGCCCGTTTCTAATCTCGCAGCCCCGACTAGCTACGCACACCGCCGGCTGCTGCTGCGTGTCCTCGGCCGCCGGCGCGCTCGCCGCCCTCAATAGCACGCGTCGGGCAGTCGCGGATCGCCGCCCGCATCGTGCCTCGTGGCCCTCGCTGCCGCGCGCCAATGCCGCCTCCAACGGCGGCCTCCGGCAAGCATTCCGCTCGCAGCCCGATGGCTGTTCTGATGGAACCATTGCCTAATTACGATCGTCTACTCTGACCTCTCTTAATTTCGCATGGAGTAGCAGCTGTTTCAGTGAGAGGAGCAATACCAGGAAACATAACTGAAGAGTAGTTTAGTATTACTCTGTAATACCCTATAAAATCAATGATCAGATGAGACTTATACCGCTCTCCTTCCTTGGCAGTAGGAATTAATGCATTAAGTTGAAATTTTAGATCAGAGAAATAACCACACTAAGAAGAGGGTTATGCAGATTTGAAAGCAATTTTGGGGGCTATGCAGATGCATGCCAACAGCCTCCGTAGCGCGGATACGGCAAAAAAGCCACATATCCTGGGGCGATACTGCTCGGATACGGTGATACGTCCGGATACGTATCCCGTACGTATCAGTCGATTTTCAATTTTTAAAAAATATTAATAATTCAGATACGGCGGGATACCTCGTGGATACGTGTACAATACATTTAGGGGTTGATCTCCTCAGCCCCATCCCCTGTTCCCCACCGCGCCGCCCTGTTCCCCATCGCCGCCGTGCTGTCGCCCTTGCAGCTATGCCCCGCCGCTGCCCTACTACGTGCCGTGCCACCCCTGCCACGGCGTCACGCCGTCGCTCCCGCATCGTGCCGCGCTGCCCTAGCATCGCAAACGCGGCGAGTGCCTCTTCCTCTCCGCGCCGCCACTGGAGTCCACTGTGCTGCGCCACCGGCCACCGCCCCTTCGTCTCTGCTGGAAGCCGCGCCGCTGCCAGGCCCGCCAGCACCGCCTCCTTCCCCACCGGGCGTCCCCTATCGGCTACTCCCCTCCGATCGCAGGTGAGCGCAAGTGCTCATGTGCTCAGCACCACTGCTCAACAGCTCAAGTAGTCAAGTGCTAAAGCTATTAGCTGATGCTTTGATAATTTGCTAAATTGTTTATTTGCTGATGACTTGATTTTCGACACATAGCTACTGAAGTGCTGAGTAATCTCTATATTGAGCTATTATACATTTATACTTACTGCTATTAGTATGCATGATGCTTTTTTTTGTGCATGGTGTCTTCAAGTATATAAATGTACTGCACTGCTGCTGCAAATTTGCAAGTGCACATGCTCACTGCTCAGTATCCTTCGTAGCTCGGCTGCTTACTAACCTTAGTTTTTCTCCAGTTCTCCCTTTTAAGGTCGGCAAACGGCAATAGCTAGTGGAAACAGTGCCGGCAGTGGCAGTGGTTCTGGTGTTGGAGGCACGGGCTCAAATGTAGGAGCATGAACAGGCAGTGGAGGATCTAGTAATGCGGTACGTCCAAGTGTTGAATGCTGCTCGTGTGATTCCTCCAAATGATGACAAGAAGAAGCCGTTGTGGAGGTATGTCCAGAAGATAGAGAGGACTGGAAGAGGCCAAGGAGGGAATGCAAAGTCCATATGTAAGCTTTGTGACCGTGAAATTAATGGGAGTTACTCAAGAGTGAAAGCGCATCTCTTGAAATGGTCAAATAAGGGCGTGTGAGTGTATGTCTGAAGGTGACGGTTGAGGTTCTAGCTCAGCTCAAAGGTGAACAAGACAGAGCTGATGCATTGATTGCTAACCGCTTGCCTTCGGATATTCCGCTTCCAACAGAGGGCTTCAGTGGGAGGAAGAGAAGAGGGACATCGGCTATTGAAGCAAGCTTCAATTTGGAAACTCGCAGCAAGCTTGATGCTTTGATTGCTAGGATGTTCTATATCGCAGGTTAGCAAGTTATCAACTTTAACTGTTAGATGTTTGAATTTTGATTGCACTTACTAATTAATTCTTATTTTATTTGTAGGCCTGCCTTTCAATGTTGCAAGAAACCCTTGGTTTAGAAAGGCTTTCATGTTTGCTGCCAACACCAACTTAGGTGGCTATGCCCCTCCAAGATATAACAAGATCAGAACTAGTCTTCTTGTGCAAGAGAAGACGCATATTGAACGAATGCTACAGCCGATCAAGACAACATGGAGCAACAAAGGTGTGAGTATTATATCGGATGGGTAATCTGATCCTCAAAGACGCCCACTCTTAAATTTCTTGGCCGTAACAGAAGAGGGACCCATGTTTTTAAGATCAATCAATACCGAGGGAGAAATAAAAACCAAGGAGTACATCTATGAAAAGATGTTTGAAATCATTGATGTTGTTGGAGCGGTGAATGTTGTACAAGTGGTCACTGATAATGCAGCCAACTGTGGAGCTGCAGGGCTGCTAGTGGAGCAGAAGTTCTCTCACATTTTTTGGACCCCATGTGTCGTGCATACTTTGAACCTTGCTTTGAAGAACATAGGTGCAGCCAGGAGTGAGGATGACCCCGAGTATGAACATTGCAATTGGATTAGTGAGGTTGCAGGAGATGCCAATCAGATAAGAAATTTCATAATGAATCACTCCATGAGGTTATCTATCTTTAGTGACTGCAGTAAGTTGAAACTTCTTGCTGTTGCTGAAACAAGATTTGCTTCTCAGATTGTGATGTTGAAGCGGTTCCGTGATATCAAAGAAGCTCTTACTTTGATGGTTGTCAGCTCAAAGTTGTCTGACTATAAAGATGACAATCAAGGTAGAGCACAGTTTGTCAAAGAGAAGGTTCTTAGTGATCTATGGTGGGATAAAGTGAAGTATATCCTTGATTTCAGCAAGCCTATCTATGCTATGATACGTGCAGCCGACATAGACAAACCGTGCCTTCATTTGATATATGAGATGTGTGATACCATGATCAAGAAGGTGAAGAATACAATTTATCACCACGAAGGAAAAGAGCCCCACGAAGAATCTGCCTTTTACTCTATTGTGCATGAGATCTTAGTCAGTCGATGGGCAAAAAGTAATACCCCATTGCATTGCTTGGCACTCTCACTAAATCTCAAGTAAGATGCTTGCTTGCTGTCCATAATATAGTAAATTGATTAGTGTCCCTAATGCACTACTAATTGCTACTTTTTTGTCTTTAGGTATTACGCTAAAGCTTGGATTAATGAGGTTCCAAGCCGCCAAGCTCCACATATGGATCAGGAGATTTCAGAAGAGAGAAATAAATGCTTTAGGAGGTTTTTCTCTTGCTAGTGCTGAATTGCAAAAGATCAAACAACAGTTTGCTAATTTTAGTTTGTTTGCAACTGGATTTAATTCCTTCGACTCAATTGAGGATAGAGCCTACCTAGATCCCAAGACATGGTGGGGAATTCATGGTAGCTCTGCCCTAGATTTACGAAAATTAGCACTCAAATTACTTGGCCAGCCAACATCTTCTTCTTGTGCTGAAAGTAATTGGAGTACATATGGTCTGATACATAGTTCAATGAGAAACAGGTCCTCTATTCTTCATTTCTTCTTAATTTCTTCATTTTACCACCTAATTAGAACTTGACTTCAATTTTATTTGTTGTAGGCTAAACCCTGGGCGTGCTGAGGATCTAGTCTTTGTACATCAGAACTTGCGGCTTATTTCAAGGAAATCGCCGGAGTATGTAAGTGGCCCATCAAGATTCTGGAACATCGGAGGAGACAGCCATGAGGTATTTGCTGGTGGTGCAGATTTTCTTCAACAAGCTGAGCTGTCACTAGATGAACGAGACCTAGAGATCTTGCTAGATGATACTGGGGCATTGGACATTGGAGATGAAGATCAAGAGGTAGAGAGCTGTGTTGGGTAGAGAGCTAGAGAGTGGAATGCATTTTGTCATGTCATGATTGTCATCTACTTTGGTACTTCATTAGCTTATTACGTAATTTGTTGCACATGGACTGCTTGTGATTTTGGGAACTTGTGGTGATAGTGGTTAGATTTTCAAATTATACACTATGTGGTTGAGATGAACTATTATTTTGACTTCTTGAAAAATAGAGAAATGGAGACTTGTTTAGTTGCAGACTTAGAGTTGGAGTGCTCCATGCCTCTACCTACAGTTGCAATGTAAGCATGATGTATCTATCCATTTTGCTTTCATTTATTCCGGATTGTCGGAGAATTGGTTAATAGAGATGGAGACGAGAGTAATAAGGTATTCCTAAACTGTCACCTTTGCCATTTTGCTATAAAAAATTATTAATTTCTATACATTTTAAAATTTATTATATATATATATATATAAATGTATCGTCGTCTCTGTAATTTTGAAAAAAAATGCCGTATCGCGGTATCAAGGTATCCGTATCCGCATCCGTATCGCCATATCTGGCCAACTTAGGTTGCTGTGATGCTCAACAGCTCTTGATTGTCAGGAAGGAATTTTACACGAGACAGTCAATGCCCGCAGGAATTGGGAAAAATTCCAGCATTCTAAACATGGCCATCAACCCATCACGTGCATAAATCCGACTTGTTTTTACAGGATCTGTCGTAGGTATAAGCCTAGACAGTAGATTTATGGCACCCCCGGTTGGTTACGACGACCTCCGGGCGTGCGAAGGGGAAACGAGCGAGAGCGCGAACGCGTGAGACAGTCGACGACGAAAACCAATCTTCGTATTAGGGCATAAAATGAGAGCTTACAAATGAGGGAAATGGAAAAAGGATCCTTTGCCCTCTACACCCAGGGGGCTATTTATAGGGGAAAGGGAGAAAAGTGTAAGATTACAGTTTTGCCCTCACATGAGAGAGAACTCATAAGGACAGTATGGTCATTTTCCCATCCCTAGGGAATCCTGGGAGAATATTCCCGGGCATCTTCGGGAGAATCTTCTTGGAGAACGTGATGGCCTCGTGTGTGGGCTCAACGGAGAGCGGACTCGTCGGAGACAGTCTTGACGACGGAGAGCAGACTCGTCGGAGACAGCCCTAACAACGGAGAGCGGACTCGTCGGAGACAGTCCTGACGACGGAGAGCAGACTCGTCGGAGACAGCCTTGACGCGGAGCGCGGGCTTGTTGGAGATAGCCCTGACGCGAAGTCCCGACGCGAAGAGCGGGCTCGTCGGAGACAGCCCCGACGCGGCAAGCGAGCTCGTCGGAGACAGCCTTGACGACGGAGAGTGTCGACGAAAACCTTGACAGTGTTGCAGTGATTCTGAACAGCGTCGATTCAGGGTAGCGCAGAAACCCTCCTCCAACAGTAGCCCCTTGCCGGTTGGGGCGGTCGGAAAGCGCCCGTCCGAGCCGGCACACTAATCCCTAACAGGTTGGTGCGCAGGCCGGATCGACGGCTCTTCACGAATCACAATTTCCTCCGAGAAGTGCTCGACGGGGCGGTTTTTCTTCTCTCCTTTTTTTTCTCTTTTCTTTCTTTCTTTTTCTCCTCTTTTCTTCTTCTCCTCTCTTTCTTTTCTTTCTTCTCTTTTTCTTCTTCTTCTTTCCTTCTTCTCATCTCTTTCTTTTTCTCCCGTGTGCGCCGGCCTCCACTGGGGCAGGCTTGCCTCTGCCTCCCTTTGGGTCGGCCTGCCCCCGCCTCCTTTTGGGCCGCGGCCCACCACTGCCTAGGGCAGCAGGGGGTATAAACACCCCTACTACCCCCGCTCGGCCCGCCACCCCCCGCCTCCTTTTCCCCACGCACCGCCTCCTCCTCTGCTTTTCAGCACGCCGCCGCCCTCCCTTCAGCCCGGCGCCGCCGCTTTTGCCGCCGACCTCGCCGGAACCCGGCGCCGCCGACCCCCCCGCCCGGCTCGCCCTCGCCGCCTCCTTGCTGTTCCCGGGCGGAGCGGGCACGTGCGGGACTCAGCGGGGCCGCGGGGGCCACCGCCGCCGGCCGCCTCTTCCCGGGGCCCCGTCGGACCCCCCTCCCGCCGCCGCCCCTTTAGCCGCCGCCCCCCCCCCATCGGCTCGCCCCGCCGCCTCCTCCTTGTTCCCGAGCGGAGCGGGCGCGCGCGGGACTCCGCGGGGCCGCGCGGGCCACCACTGTCGGCCGCCTCCCGA
Organism: Stipa capillata; assembly: GCA_019208055.1. NCBI lineage: Eukaryota > Viridiplantae > Streptophyta > Magnoliopsida > Poales > Poaceae > Stipa > Stipa capillata. The sequence continues at coordinate 156,554 of JAGXJF010000933.1, forward strand.
CCTCCACTACACCACCGCCTCGCTTCCCCTTGCCGCCAGCGGGCGTAGAGGGGAGCCCCGCACGCGGCCGAGCCCCTGCGCTCCTAGGCGGGCCCGAGCGGGCGACCTCGAGGCGAGGCGGGCCCCGGCCGGTTCGGGTGTGCTTCGGCGGGACGCCGCTTCCCGGCCGCCCCCACGCCGCCGTCTCGCTTCTACACGCCACCAGCGGGCGCAGGCGGCGGCCCTTCGCGCGGCCGAGCTCGGGCGTCTTCAGGCAGGCGCGGGCGGGCGACTCCGGGGCCTAGCGTGAGCGCGGGCGACTCGGGTGAGGCGCGTGGGGGAGCTGGACAGCGGGGCCAGCCCTCGCGTGGGTGACGGCAGTCGAGTGCGAGCTCCGGCAGGCGCGCACGAGGTGCAGCTCGGCTTAGCGCGGAGTCCAGCTAGCGGCGCACGAACGAGCGAACGGCGGGCGTCAGCGTGTGAGTGCAGAGGTACACAGAACGAGCACGGGCGACGCGTGGGAGAACGCGACGACGAGCGAACGAACTCGGCGACGAGCGGACGCACGCGAACGAACGCGCACGCCGACGACCTGACGAACGCGAGCGCGAACGAACACGAGCGCGGCGACGTGCTGACGACGTGCGAACGACATGCGGGCGAACGACGTGCTGACGACGGGTGCGAACGACGTGCGGACGACGCGCGGGCGACGCGCTGACGACGTGTGGACGACGCGCGGACAACGTGCTGACGACGTGCTGACGAAGCGCGGACGACGAACGACGTGCGAACGTCGCGTGGTCGACGCACGGACGACGCGCGGGCGACGCGCTGACGACGCGTGGACAACATGCTGACGACGCGTGGATGACATGCTGACGATGTGCGGGTGCACGACGTGCTGACGACACGCGGGCGTCGTGCTAACGACGCGCGACGACGTTCTGACGACGTGCAGGCACACGACGTGCTGACGACGCGCGGACGGCGTGCTGACGAGCGACGCCGGATTAGGCGAGCCTGATCCGCCGGCTGAGTCGAGATGTTGTCAAACAAGCGCAAGGACAGGACAACCACTGCTCTCGAGTTGGCAGAAAAAGACTGCCCTCGCTACCTGGGCTCCTCCAGCGTGGACATGCCGCTCATCGAACGCCTAGCGGCAGAGGGCAAGATCCCGGGCCTCGATGGCCCGGGTGGCGTCGAGCTCCCCAAATCCTTGACAACATCGACGTAGTCCTTGACGACGTCGACGCAGATGGGCACTGAGGTTGCCCTTGACATCGTCGACGTAGTCGTCGACGGTGACGGACGTCGAGGTATTCCTTGACGATGACGAACACTGTGGCTGCCTTGACAGCGTCAGCTTGATCATTGATGGCGGATGCGGAAAACTTCAAAAACGGGCTAGCGCGGGGACCCCTTCCCCAACAGTGTCGACTCCGGGTGGAACATGTTGACGCCGGTCGAAGTGTCGACGCTGAGGAGCATATCGACTTTGGCGGAACATGTCGATGCCGAGGTGCATGTCGACGCTGAGGAGCATGTCGATTTCGGGGGAGTATGTCGATGCCGGGCGGAACATGTCGACGCTGAGGAGCATGCCGACGCCGGACGGAACGCGTCGACGCCGGGCAGAACACGTCGATGCCGGGCAGAACATGTCGACGCTGAGGAGCATGTCGACCTCGGCGGTGTATGTCGATGCCAAGGTGCACGTCGACTGTGAAGGGCATATCGACTTCGGCGGAGTATGTCAACGCCAGACGGAACACGGTGATGTCGGGCAGAACATGTCGACGCCGGGCGGAGCATGTTGGCACCGAGCGGGACAATGATGCTGGGCGATCGGCTTTGTTTCTGGGGGAGTCCCTTGTCCAGATGGTGCTTGCCCACAGATGGTGTTGGAGCGTGCTGCGATTCCTTGCCAAGACGTCTGTGGTGTCGCCGCATCGATGCGAACACATCGCGGGATGATATTGGTGTGCGCACATGGCTGGCGCCGAGCGCGAAGTCCGGTACCTGCAAGGTGTTTGCCCTTTTTGCGTGAATTTTGACGCGGCGTGCTCCGGTGGGATTATTAAGCCGTCGTGTCGGAGGAGATAGTGTGTTGCAAGGTGTGCAGCACCCTGCCTCCCAACGAAAAAACCTAGCGCTCGAGGACATGGCTGAGAGCGCTTGTGGCCTTCCCTAACCACAACCTTTGATGCCTACCGGCGTAGCAAGGAGTGCATTGATGCTTCTCCGGGCATGGGCACTTCACATGCGACAGGGACCAATAATTAACGTGCAATTGCTACAGTTACTTAGTGTATGATGACAACAATGCATGACACTCGATGGTGGCAAACACTTGGCACTTGATGGCGACAAACAATCGGTCGCTCGATGGCAACAAACACATGACACTCGATGGTGGCAAACACTTGGTGCTTGGTGGCGCATGTAAGAATACTTCCGCCTTACTCTGACGTCGTGAGGAGCTATCGTCGCATGGCCCCGGGGGGAAGAAACACGCACGACCCCGGAGGGAAGGGACACTCTATCTCGGACGGAGATGGCTCGGACGTCGCGGGGAGCTTACCATCGCACGACCCCGGAGGGAAGGGACACTCTATCCCGGACGGAGATGGCTCGGACGTCGCGGGGAGCTTATCGTCGCACGACCCCAGAGGGAAGGGACACTCTATCCCGAATGGAGATGGCTCGGACGTCGCGGGGAGCTTATCGTCGCACGACCCCGGAGGGAAGGGACACTCTATCCCGGACGGAGATGGCTCGGACGTTGCGGGGAGCTTATCGTCGCACGACCCCGGAGGGAAGGGACACTGAAAGGACCGAGATGCCGACTAGAGGGGGGGTTGAATAGTTGGCTTATAAAATTTCCCCTTTTAAATCTTCTATTTAAGCTGTCAGGTTAACTTCACAGATTAATAGTGACAGCTGTGACACAGGTTAGTGACACAGATGAGAACTATGTGTAATTTAACACACAGCTGTCACACAGGTGAAAGGCACAGGTGAAAAGATAACCTAACACAGGTGATCTACTTAGACTAACTACGACACAGGTGCTAGCACAGATGAGTACAAGTGAATGAAACAGCTGAGTAACAGATGATCACACACAGGTATAAAGGTAAGCTAGCACAGGTGAAAAGGTAGGTACAACAGAGCAAGTCTAAGAGACACAAGCAAGTAAGAGTAAACAGATAAGCATGCAGTACTGGAAAGTAAAGAAGACTCAGAGATTTTTCACCGAAGTTCCCAACTCTTTGCAGAGAAGGTACGTCTCCGTTGGAGAGACCACTCCTAAGAGCTGGCCAGCACTAAACCGTGCTTCTTCTCCGAGTACCTGATCCTTCAGGACTCTTTCTCTTGCTTGTGGAGATCCTTTTGCCTTGCAGCAGGTAGACCTCAGAACACCTTCACAAACTACTGGTTCAACCCACACAAGCTCGGGTGATACCAGCAACTCCTACACCCGTCTAGGAGCAGACAAACTCCAAGAGTAACAGATGATCCAGCAGCAATCTCTTGGAGGAACCTTTGCTCGTGCTCTAGCTCACAAACCCACTCGAACTAACCCTTAGGCGCTTGGCTCTTGTGGAGTGGTTGGAGGCTTTGCAACGGTCGTATGAGAATCACTGATTTGACCAAGGTTGAGGACAGAGTCCTCCCCTGGTCCCCTATATATAGGGTCCACAGGCACCTGACCGTTACCCTGTTGCCACGTAGGATTAAGTGAGCCACCGGTGTCAGCCACCGGTGACACAGCTACACCCTGCGCCCAACTGTAACCGGCTCAGGCAGACCGACACCTGTGTCACCGGCGGCACACACAGGTGAACCCTTAGCTGATAGCAGCACTACTCAGCCCGGTCCTGGCACACTACATGCCCTCAGCATACTTTACCTAAGCTACCTGAAAAGGAGAGAACCTCCGATAGACCCCTGACACAGCAGACCCTATCGCAGAGCAGATCCCTTAGCTTTTACAAGCTCTCTCCCGGTACAGAGGAGTACCTGAGACATAGAGCAGAAGACCACCTGTGACACAGCTGTGTCACACAGGTGCCTAAAGCTCTAGGGTTTTCACACAGCTACATACTTTTGAGCAAAGCTATTGACACAGGGCAATTGGCCTCAAAGCACCAATCCCCTTGACCAACACTCTGAGCAATGAGCAAGGTTCCCTTAGACAACTGCTACTTTTTCATCCCTCTTGGTAGTACGGGTGGTTCCTATGGACTCAAAGAAACTAGCAAATCTAGGCTTCACCTGCCACCAGCTGAAGTCACGGCCCTTGACGCATCAAGCCACCATCACCCTGCTTGCAGCTCCCTGCACAGCACCGGCTTCTTCTCAGCTGTGGCACAGCTCCCTAGCACAGCCATCTCTTTGTCCTTGAAACCACCTTGTACCTTTTTGGTGGCCATCTTTCTCTGGATAGCCCTTCATCATAGAACCTGTAAGATCTGCTTACACTCAAATGTAAACATTAGATTCCAGTTTAGGTTGCCATTAACCATCAAAACCAAATTAGGGCCTAGATGCTCTTTCAGACATCCCGGACGGAGATGATTGAAACCTGTCACGGGGGGCTTGATGCCATGTCGATGCGTTAAGCCCTTTGCTGAGACAGGGTTGTCTACACTTGTGGATGAAGTGTGGTGACGATAACATAGATGTCCGCTACTGACATGCTTGGTCGAAGCAGCATGGGCAATGCGGACGTGCGTGTGACTGATGTCGATATCGATCCCGTGCAGAGTCGACGACGATAGGAGCGAAGGACGCACAGTCTAAAGTGGCAGGTGGTCACCAGGATGACGAGGTCGCGCGATGTCACCGAGGGCGAGTGTGCTCGTATGCAAGTCCGAACACACGCTCGCAGGTGGCGCAATCATGCCCTGACAATGTTGATGTCGGGCTTGAGCAATGTTGCCGAGGACAACCATTGATGCCACCAAGTCTGAACCTGTGCGGCTGTTGATGACGTCGAGCTCGCGCGATGTCGCCAAGGGTAGGGCGGAGGACAATTAAGTCCGAATGCATGCACAGGCAATGTTAATGAGGAGCCCCTAGTGTCGCCGAGGGTGCGCAAGCGAGCGAGCGAGCCGCAATCTCGTAGGCAACCGAGCGCGTGGGGCGTGGGCGATGTCAATGACGAGCTCCTGGTATCGTCGAGGACGGGCGCAGAAGACGCCAAGTCAGAGAGCGCGCATGATGGCGATGTCAACGACGAGCCCCTGGTGCTGCCGAGGGCGGGCACGGAGGATGCCAAGCCCGAGAGCGTGGACGAGGGTGACGTCGATGACGAGCCCCTGGTCTCGCCGAGGGCGGGCGCGGTGGACGCGAAGCCCGAGAACGTGAACGAGGGCTATGTCGACGACGAGTCCTTAGTGTCGCTGAGAGCGGGCACGGAGGACGCCAAGCCTGAGAGCGTAGACAAGGGCGATGTCGATGACGGGCCCCTGGTGTCGCCGAGGCCGGGCACGGAGGACGCCAAGTCCGAGAGCGTGGACGAGGGCGATGTCGACGACGAGTCCTTCGTGTCACCGAGGGTGGGCAGGGAGGACGCCAAGCCCGAGAGCATGGACGAGAGCGATGTCGACGACGAGCCCCTGGTGTCGCCGAGAGCGGGCGCGGAGGACGCCAAGCCTAAGAGCGTAGACGAGGGCGATGTCGATGACGAGCCCCTGTTGTCGCCGAGGGCGGGCGCGGAGGACGCCAAGCCCCCGAGCATGGAGGAGGGCGATGTCGACGACGAGCCCCTGGTGTCGCCGAGAGCGGGCGCGGAGGACGCCAAGCCTGAGAGCGTAGATGAGGGCGATGTCGATGACGAGCCCCTGGTGTCGCCGAGAGTGGACGCGGAAGCGTGTGCGCGAATGCGCGCGACGTGCGGGCGATGTGCGCACGAACTCGCGCGACGTGGGGGCGACGCGCGCGCGCGACGTCGGGGCACTAAAGCACCGGATCCCATCAGAACTCCGAAGTTAAGCGTGCTTGGCTTGGAACAATTTGGGGATGGGTGACCGACCGGGAAGTTCGCGCGCGACGAGCGGACGACGCGCGCGACGAGTGGACGACGCGCAGGCGACGCGCACGCGAGGTGTGTGCGACGCGCGGACGACGTGCGGCCAACGGGCGGGCGAACGCGCGCGATGTGGGGGCGACGCGCGCGCGCGACGTCGGGGCACTAAAGTACCCGATCCCATCAGAACTCCGAAGTTAAGCGTGCTTGGCTTGGAGCAATTTGGGGATGGGTGACCGACCGGGAAGTTCGCGCGTTGTAACAGCCCCGTTTTGCTAAACTTGTATTGCGCATAATATGCATTTCGTGGCATGAACATCTGCGCTTAAAAAGAGAAGAATTTTGAATTTTTGGAATGTTGAGTGCAAATCCGAAGTTTTCCTGGAAATTAATCAACCAAAACCTAAACTTGGTCCGAATAATTCGAGTTAAAAGGACTCGGCATTATTTTGAATAATGTGTAAGGAATGCATCTCATGGCATTAAACCGTTAGCTCGATTGAGCATGTTTTTGAAAGTTTTGAGTCAAATTGAATTCTTCAATTGCATTTGTATTGAAGCAGCAAAAGAAAAGAAATAAAAACCTAATTCTAAAAACCTAATCCTAAAAATATCACCTGCTTGCTTCTCCCTAAGCTGCCGACACCCTCATCTCCCTTATCCCCTGCTCTCTCTCTCCCCACCCGGCATCCATATCCACCGCCACCTCCTGCTAGTTCTTGCCGCCCTCCCCATCTTGCTTCATCCCTAAGACACCGGCCACCTCCTTGCCTTATTCCCTCTACCCGGCGTCCCAGGTTCTCCCGCCGCCTCCTTGCTCATTCCGCGCCCCGCCCTAGCTCGCCGGAGACCCCCGCTCCATCCCGCCGCCGGCTCCCTTGCTCCTCCCCCACCTCGCTATCTCCTCCGTGCCGAGCACCGAAGCCTCCGCCGCCGGTCCCCCGCCCCGCCGCCTCTTTCCCGTGCATCCGAGCCGCCGCCCGGAGCACGCCCTCGCCGCCCCACCTCGGCTTCACACACGAGCTCCCCTCGCCGCCCGCTCGTCCCGCCCCTTCCGGCCGCCTCATCCCGAGCCGGTGCCTCCTCCCGACGCCACCCCGCCCCGGCCTAGCTCGCCTCCGCACCGAGCTCCCTCCCCGGTGCCACCTCGCCGTCGCCCCATCCAAGCACCGCCGCCCAAGCCTCCCCCGCTCCGCTCCAGTACCGCCCCGCCACCGGAGCTCCGCCCGGGTCCCCGTCGCTCGCCACTCCCGGTCCCCGCCTCCGCCTCCCCTCGCCGGATCCGAGCTCTCCGCCCCGGACCGCTTCTCCGCCCGACGCACCCGGCGGCCGACCGCTCTTCGCCCCGAGTCCCAGCCCCGCCGCTCGGCCCAAGCCGCCTCGGCTCCGCCCCCGTCGCCGGCCCCTCTCCTCCGGCGCCGCCCCTCGTCCCGGCGCTCGACATCCTCCACCGCTTCTCGTCGCGCCACCGTATCCGCCGGAGCTCTTCACCGCGCCTCGCTTACCGAAGCTTCTCCGCCCGCCGTCGTCTCCTTCTCCGTGAAGCGCCGCCATCAGCCACCGTAGCGATGCTGCCTCATCCGGCCGAGCCTTCTACCGAAGCCAATTGAGCTCCCTGCCAATTTAGTAGGTAGCGAATTAATTAGTTAGTTTATTGGTTAGTTAGCTCGGTTAGTTTCAGTTGAATTAGTTAGGTCCTAATGACCCATTATCTGCCCTCTTAATGCCTAAGTGTAATTAATACACTTAATCAATGCTAATCACCTGTATTTATTACTAACCAACATATTAATAACCATTATTAATGAGCAAACAGTTCATTAATGAGCTCCATAAGTTTGTCTTTATGATCAGTGGATCCCTTATGTAAGAAATTGGAATAAAGATTAAAGGAAAAGGAAATTTGAGACCAGTGGGCCCCACCTGTCAATGATTTAATTAATTTTGGTCAAAGTTGACCAATGGGCCCACATGTCAGTCTATGCTAATTTTAAATTTCTGTAAAGATTATTTTTACTGAGAAAAATACAACAAAGGATTTAAAATGGATTAAATTTTGTAAAATGCATAGAAACTCCATTTCTAATCAGAAAAATGCCAAATAATATGTCAAATTGTTCAGAAAAATGAGAACTATTTAAATATGTCATGATCATCCATGTTTGCATGCTAGGAATAATAAAATTTGCTAAAAACTCAAACTAGAGTTTCCGATTAGCCGGAGGATTTTCGGATCGCGATATTTTATGCGTCCGAACTCCGATTAAATTGATTCCACTTGCATTAGTTTTCTTTTTGCATCCTCTACACCATGGCATGCATTGCATCTTGTATTGATGTTTGACATTTTGGATGTTTATGATTGTGCCTTTCCGTTTCCGGTGTTTTCGTTCTTTCCTGTTAAGAGCCGGAAGGTCCAGAAGACGGTAGTTTCGAACAAGAGCAGGGTTTAGTTGCTCAGCAACCAGGCAAGCAGCCCCTTTGGTCACATTGCTAAACTCCTATTACTTTGCTAAGTATTAGTTGTTTTCAAATGCAATATTGCATGCGCTCAAAAGTTATCTTCTCGTTAATAATACCTCTATTCCTTGCACACAGCTTACTTTGTCGCTCAATCAACTCCACTACCATCCTAACCTAACTAGGGTAGTCTAATGTGTAACCTGCTATTGCTTATTATGTTGTATTTGCTTAGACATGCTTAGACTTGTAAAAGTCGTAATTCCTGGGATAGCAGATGTTCTCACACCATTGGATGGGTTACTCGGTAGGTGGGTGTTCACCGGGATTACTTAATAAACTTGCTTAATCTTATCTGGGCTAGACGAGAGGCCGTGGCTGGGAGCACGGCGGTTTGTCTCGTTTTCCCGCAAGGACCGGTTCCCGGTGTCCTTTCGAACCAAGATTTGCGTACTTCTACACGGGTGGATTATGGGGCCACCCATGACTGAATAATTTGCCTAGACTTAGTGTATGAGCTGCAATAGGGTGCGGTTTTCTTGGGGTAAAAAGGCATTCTGTGGGGTGGGCACACGGTCTGGGAGGCCGGGGATGTTCCTCGATTCACAACGCATGGGACCGTGTCTCTGTGCCGTCGGACAGATGTACATGGACTAGCCCGTACGGGTGGCTCATATCTAGGTCGAAAGCATTGTAAAGGTCGTGTTCGATCACCCTCCGCCAGCACACCTCGTGAAAGTGTGTAAATCGCGATGGCATTAGGAGACGATCGATACGTGTAGGTAAAGATGTACACCCCTGCAGGGTTAGAACTGTTGAACAGCCGTGTCCGCGGTTATGGACAGCTTGGTAAGAATCCGCACCGAATTAGACAACTACAACAAATTCTAAAACTTGCCAACTCTAAGGACGGTGTTAGCGACAGCTTCCTCCCAGGGTGGTTGAGGATGGGTCGAGGGGTTTTTCAGGGTGTGGTGTTCTGCAGATAGGAATGTTCGCGAAGTGTAGACTTATCCCCTTTCAAAACCCTTCTGGTAGTCGATCCTTATTGCTAGGGTAAAATTTGCTTCCCGCAAAATAGTCCACAAATCCCTTTTATTGATACCTGGCACAACTATTACTATTACTTTCCGCACTGTAAGTCTTGCGGAGTACAATTTTGTACTCACCCTGCTATTGTGGTTGTTTTTGTTGCAGAGGAAACTACCCTCGGGAGGGTAGTTTCTATTTAGAGATCGACACCCACGACGGTTAGTCTCTGGGAATCCCAGGCAGTGGTCCTGCCCCTGGGTTCGGCAGTTAGGTTTGTTTTGCTGCCGCTTTCGGCACTACTGTTCGGCTTCTTAGCCCTATTTAAACTTCCGCTGTGTATTGCACTGGGATCCTCGGATCCTTTGCAGGTATGTATTGCTATATTGCAGTTCTGTTGTAGAGTTCTGCTGTGTTAGCTGGTTGTTTTCGCCTACTCATGTGCCATGCGTGTATGTGATGAAGCACATGTGGTGGGTAGGACTTTAGAGTTCATATCATAGAGTCATTAAGTTTAATCACCCCTGTGAAGCGACTCTACTACTGAGAGATTGGGAACTATATCATCCTACTCCAGCCGTGCATTCATTTGCCGGGACGAGTTCGGGATTGAAGTTCCGGCTCAGTGGAAAAGAGTGAGGAGGACCATATTACCCTACTACTCTGTGCTCCGACCAGAGTAAGCTTTGGGGTTGACGTCTCGGGCTATTCGGAGCCATATCACCCCACTCCTCTTGGAATTGACACCCAGGAGTTGAGGTCGGGGTTGACGTTTCGACTTAGTGGGTGATTTCGCTTAAGCCTCTCTGTTACGAATTCTGGGGTTCGACAGCTTTGGTATCAGAGCAGGACTGACTGTAGGATAACCTTTGACTGGTCGTTGTTGGGTCTAGAAGTTGCAAAAACTATTTGAACCTAAAAGGGGTTTGCGAAAAGCATGAGTAGTGACTCTGTTTTCTCCTTATCTCTTCAGTCTTAGTTCTTCATCTTACCACTTCGTTTGATTGTAAACTGGATTTGCTACTTTCCTACTTCATTCAAAAGTTAGGATTCACGCGTTCTGGGAATCTGTACCTTCCCTCTTATCTCGTTTCGAGGGATCGTGAGTTCCAGCTTGTGTCTCCATCGATCTGGATGCCTTGTTGTCAGACTATTCATATCCTTCTATGTTATTGTTCTAGTCGGAGATCTCGTGTAACATCCCTGCTGAAGCTATGTCTATAAGGGCTCGAATCCGAAGTTTAAAGAAGAATTGCTCTCTTTTTATTTTCTGAATCCTGCATTCCGCCTTAACCCGGTGCAAGCTCAAGCTTAGAATAATAGCCCTTTCAAGAAAGTAAACTTGTCGTCTCAGCCTGCTGATCGTAATCGTGGGAGAAATCCGAAATCTACCTGACGTTGTGATGGATGCATTCGTTGTCAATCTTGTTCCAACATCTGTCCTTTTGATTCGAGAACTTCTCATTCCTTTGCATCTAAGGGTTTTGCTGAGAAGACAATGTCCTGTATGAGCTAATGCATAGTTCTCTGGTTATTCGTTCACCCGGATTTGTGATGGGAGTATTCCGAGTAAATCCTAGAGTTTCTTTTCAAGTGGATGATCTGGAGTTCCTCGTCCCTTGGATTTCCCTAGTCTTCACCGACATCGAAGTCACCCTTGGGATGTATTCTAGCTCCGTAGCTTTTGTACCACCGTTCAAGCATAGTTAAACTTTATCTTGTACTTCCATTGTTTAGTTTCCGTAGTACATTCCACCGTAGATTTTCTCTTGTGATCCGATCGTAAGCCTTCGAGTAACTTTGTTTTTCTCTTTTGCCAGATGGCCGAATCTCATATCACCTTGGCAGGCGCTACACACTGTTTATCGGTTGAGGGTGCCCCTTCACTCTTGCTTCGGATGTTAGCAAAATTAGGATACGTGTGGCTTCCCGAGTATCTCATCCACCGCTGCAACCGTCGATTTGGGCTAAGCGATTATATTGCTTCTATCTTCATCCGACCACATCCTTCCGCACCATTGCAATTGCCTTTTATGCCGCCAGGATATCCTATCATCTTGGAGGGTCGTGATGGTTCCTATGAAGGAGCTGTCCAAGCAGCCGCTCATAACGCCATCAGCTTTCTTCGTTACCACTATGCAGGCCAGCTTTTGAACTCTCCTTTTCGATATCATGTGGGCCAAGTAAACCCTTATGCCCCGATGTGGTTGCAGGAGTTTATCATGGAATCTGATCCGACAATCGTCGAAATGGCCCCAATGCTCAGTGCTACTCACCGTCTGTATCAATCGGCCGCCTATGATCGGGACTGCTATCGTTATCGTTTGGGCCATGCTCTGGAGTTCATCCGCAAGCATATCGGCAAGCAGGCCCCAGCGGACTTAATGACGGCCCGCGGAGAATTTATTGGCCCGTATTCTACCGACAGGCCATCTTCATGTACCTTTGCTCCAGTTCCGGGACTTTGCTATACTTCACGTCATCGTGTAGCTATGGAAGTCCCAGGGACATTCCGTTGTGCCACGCAATTTTCAAGAACCAAAGCCCATTCCGCCCGAGGCAACTTTGTGCTACGTCATGCCTCACGATCAAGACGACTTCTCTCCGCAGCCTCCCTACCCATGTGGGTGATTGGTAGCTGAAGTTAGCTGCTCCAGCATCTTTTGTATCCGCCGCCGAAGCTAATCTTGTGTAACTGGATACTCCTTTAGAGCTGTAGCAGATGTGTATGTAGCTGTACTCCTCTAGCTATTTTGTGCAACCGTGTCAAGTTTCAGCATGTAAGGTTTACGTTATGTGCAGGAATCTTGTATAATATCCCCACGGTTTGTGTTATCTTAAGTCTTCTTTTGAACCTCTGCTCTTGATCTATTTACCCTTGTCTCGTGGTTAATCGTGAAAGTATCCCAAGAGGATCGTGGGATTCGCCTTGGAACTGTTGTTCTTGACCGGCAAGCTATCTCAATTGTTTTGGCTTCCACAGTTCCCGACGTTATCCTGGGTAAGGATTGGTTCTCTGCAAAGAATTTCAAGGAATCGAGTAACCAAGCCCGTAGATCCTTTTTATCTTTCCGATCAATCTATTCTTTGTGATCTAAAATTCGGCGGAACTCATACTTGTGCTCTTGAAGACAAGCCTCTTCTTGATCATCCAGATATTCCGGTGGTCCGTGATCTTCCAGACACTCTTTCCGACAAGCTATGAGGTCTATCACCTGAGTGTAACGATGAGTTTGATGTCAATTCGGTTCCAAGGACCACTTCCATCCAACGCCGCTCCTATCGACTATCTCGGAATGAGTTGATCTGAAACCGGAGCAAGACAATTGGACTTGATTAAAGAAGCGGAGAATCGAGTTCAAGTTGTTCGTGAGCGGTTGGAAACTGCTCAATCTCATCAGAAGAGCTACTCCGACATTCATCGTCGTGAGATCCACGTTGAGTCCAATGACAAGTCTACCTTCGGACCACTTCTCGCAAAAGTATTCACCAATCCAGCATTAAAGGAAAATTGTCCCTCACTACATGAGTTCTTTTCGCATTCTTTCCGAGCAGGGCAAAATTTCTCGTCCGTTGGATCTACCTCCGTAATATGTCTTAAATCCCTAGTATCTTCCATATTCCTCAGCTTTGAAACCACTTCCAGAACCTGAATCCAGAATCTGCAGTTGACACCTGGAATCTCCAAAAAGGTCTACGCAATCGAGAATATCTTGTTCGTATGCCCGACGCAATGGAAAAGACTACACGAAGATGCTATGTCAAGTTCGTTAGAGTTCATTGGTCCAACCCTTCCGAAGACGACGCTACTTGGAAACGTGAAGATCTCCTCTGATCCGCATACCCTCTCTCTTCTCCAGTCTATTCGAATCTCGGGGTCGAGATTCTCGTAAGGGGGGTAGGTCTGTAACAGCCCCGTTTTGCTAAACTTGTATTGCGCATAATATGCATTTCGTGGCATGAACATCTGCGCTTAAAAAGAGAAGAATTTTGAATTTTTGGAATGTTGAGTGCAAATCCGAAGTTTTCCTGGAAATTAATCAACCAAAACCTAAACTTGGTCCGAATAATTCGAGTTAAAAGGACTCGGCATTATTTTGAATAATGTGTAAGGAATGCATCTCATGGCATTAAACCGTTAGCTCGATTGAGCATGTTTTTGAAAGTTTTGAGTCAAATTGAATTCTTCAATTGCATTTGTATTGAAGCAGCAAAAGAAAAGAAATAAAAACCTAATTCTAAAAACCTAATCCTAAAAATATCACCTGCTTGCTTCTTCCCTAAGCTGCCGACACCCTCATCTCCCTTATCCCCTGCTCTCTCTCTCCCCACCCGGCATCCATATCCACCGCCACCTCCTGCTAGTTCTTGCCGCCCTCCCCATCTTGCTTCATCCCTAAGACACCGGCCACCTCCTTGCCTTATTCCCTCTACCCGGCGTCCCAGGTTCTCCCGCCGCCTCCTTGCTCATTCCGCGCCCCGCCCTAGCTCGCCGGAGACCCCCGCTCCATCCCGCCGCCGGCTCCCTTGCTCCTCCCCCACCTCGCTATCTCCTCCGTGCCGAGCACCGAAGCCTCCGCCGCCGGTCCCCCCGCCCCGCCGCCTCTTTCCCGTGCATCCGAGCCGCCGCCCGGAGCACGCCCTCGCCGCCCCACCTCGGCTTCACACCCCCCCCCCACGAGCTCCCCTCGCCGCCCGCTCGTCCCGCCCCTTCCGGCCGCCTCATCCCGAGCCGGTGCCTCCTCCCGACGCCACCCCGCCCCGGCCTAGCTCGCATCCGCACCGAGCTCCCTCCCCGGTGCCACCTCGCCGTCGCCCCATCCAAGCACCGCCGCCCAAGCCTCCCCCGCTCCGCTCCAGTACCGCCCCGCCACCGGAGCTCCGCCCGGGTCCCCGTCGCTCGCCACTCCCGGTCCCCGCCTCCGCCTCCCCTCGCCGGATCCGAGCTCTCCGCCCCGGACCGCTTCTCCGCCCGACGCACCCGGCGGCCGACCGCTCTTCGCCCCGAGTCCCAGCCCCGCCGCTCGGCCCAAGCCGCCTCGGCTCCGCCCCCGTCGCCGGCCCCTCTCCTCCGGCGCCGCCCCTCGCCCCGGCGCTCGACATCCTCCACCGCTTCTCGTCGCGCCACCGTATCCGCCGGAGCTCTTCACCGCGCCTCGCTTACCGAAGCTTCTCCGCCCGCCGTCGTCTCCTTCTCCGTGAAGCGCCGCCATCAGCCACCGTAGCGATGCTGCCTCATCCGGCCGAGCCTTCTACCGAAGCCAATTGAGCTCCCTGCCAATTTAGTAGGTAGCGAATTAATTAGTTAGTTTATTGGTTAGTTAGCTCGGTTAGTTTCAGTTGAATTAGTTAGGTCCTAATGACCCATTATCTGCCCTCTTAATGCCTAAGTGTAATTAATACACTTAATCAATGCTAATCACCTGTATTTATTACTAACCAACATATTAATAACCATTATTAATGAGCAAACAGTTCATTAATGAGCTCCATAAGTTTGTCTTTATGATCAGTGGATCCCTTATGTAAGAAATTGGAATAAAGATTAAAGGAAAAGGAAATTTGAGACCAGTGGGCCCCACCTGTCAATGATTTAATTAATTTTGGTCAAAGTTGACCAATGGGCCCACATGTCAGTCTATGCTAATTTTAAATTTCTGTAAAGATTATTTTTACTGAGAAAAATACAACAAAGGATTTAAAATGGATTAAATTTTGTAAAATGCATAGAAACTCCATTTCTAATCAGAAAAATGCCAAATAATATGTCAAATTGTTCAGAAAAATGAGAACTATTTAAATATGTCATGATCATCCATGTTTGCATGCTAGGAATAATAAAATTTGCTAAAAACTCAAACTAGAGTTTCCGATTAGCCGGAGGATTTTCGGATCGCGATATTTTATGCGTCCGAACTCCGATTAAATTGATTCCACTTGCATTAGTTTTCTTTTTGCATCCTCTACACCATGGCATGCATTGCATCTTGTATTGATGTTTGACATTTTGGATGTTTATGATTGTGCCTTTCCGTTTCCGGTGTTTTCGTTCTTTCCTGTTAAGAGCCGGAAGGTCCAGAAGACGGTAGTTTCGAACAAGAGCAGGGTTTAGTTGCTCAGCAACCAGGCAAGCAGCCCCTTTGGTCACATTGCTAAACTCCTATTACTTTGCTAAGTATTAGTTGTTTTCAAATGCAATATTGCATGCGCTCAAAAGTTATCTTCTCGTTAATAATACCTCTATTCCTTGCACACAGCTTACTTTGTCGCTCAATCAACTCCACTACCATCCTAACCTAACTAGGGTAGTCTAATGTGTAACCTGCTATTGCTTATTATGTTGTATTTGCTTAGACATGCTTAGACTTGTAAAAGTCGTAATTCCTGGGATAGCAGATGTTCTCACACCATTGGATGGGTTACTCGGTAGGTGGGTGTTCACCGGGATTACTTAATAAACTTGCTTAATCTTATCTGGGCTAGACGAGAGGCCGTGGCTGGGAGCACGGCGGTTTGTCTCGTTTTCCCGCAAGGACCGGTTCCCGGTGTCCTTTCGAACCAAGATTTGCGTACTTCTACACGGGTGGATTATGGGGCCACCCATGACTGAATAATTTGCCTAGACTTAGTGTATGAGCTGCAATAGGGTGCGGTTTTCTTGGGGTAAAAAGGCATTCTGTGGGGTGGGCACACGGTCTGGGAGGCCGGGGATGTTCCTCGATTCACAACGCATGGGACCGTGTCTCTGTGCCGTCGGACAGATGTACATGGACTAGCCCGTACGGGTGGCTCATATCTAGGTCGAAAGCATTGTAAAGGTCGTGTTCGATCACCCTCCGCCAGCACACCTCGTGAAAGTGTGTAAATCGCGATGGCATTAGGAGACGATCGATACGTGTAGGTAAAGATGTACACCCCTGCAGGGTTAGAACTGTTGAACAGCCGTGTCCGCGGTTATGGACAGCTTGGTAAGAATCCGCACCGAATTAGACAACTACAACAAATTCTAAAACTTGCCAACTCTAAGGACGGTGTTAGCGACAGCTTCCTCCCAGGGTGGTTGAGGATGGGTCGAGGGGTTTTTCAGGGTGTGGTGTTCTGCAGATAGGAATGTTCGCGAAGTGTAGACTTATCCCCTTTCAAAACCCTTCTGGTAGTCGATCCTTATTGCTAGGGTAAAATTTGCTTCCCGCAAAATAGTCCACAAATCCCTTTTATTGATACCTGGCACAACTATTACTATTACTTTCCGCACTGTAAGTCTTGCGGAGTACAATTTTGTACTCACCCTGCTATTGTGGTTGTTTTTGTTGCAGAGGAAACTACCCTCGGGAGGGTAGTTTCTATTTAGAGATCGACACCCACGACGGTTAGTCTCTGGGAATCCCAGGCAGTGGTCCTGCCCCTGGGTTCGGCAGTTAGGTTTGTTTTGCTGCCGCTTTCGGCACTACTGTTCGGCTTCTTAGCCCTATTTAAACTTCCGCTGTGTATTGCACTGGGATCCTCGGATCCTTTGCAGGTATGTATTGCTATATTGCAGTTCTGTTGTAGAGTTCTGCTGTGTTAGCTGGTTGTTTTCGCCTACTCATGTGCCATGCGTGTATGTGATGAAGCACATGTGGTGGGTAGGACTTTAGAGTTCATATCATAGAGTCATTAAGTTTAATCACCCCTGTGAAGCGACTCTACTACTGAGAGATTGGGAACTATATCATCCTACTCCAGCCGTGCATTCATTTGCCGGGACGAGTTCGGGATTGAAGTTCCGGCTCAGTGGAAAAGAGTGAGGAGACCATATTACCCTACTACTCTGTGCTCCGACCAGAGTAAGCTTTGGGGTTGACGTCTCGGGCTATTCGGAGCCATATCACCCCACTCCTCTTGGAATTGACACCCAGGAGTTGAGGTCGGGGTTGACGTTTCGACTTAGTGGGTGATTTCGCTTAAGCCTCTCTGTTACGAATTCTGGGGTTCGACACGCGTGACGAGCGGATGACGCGCGCGACGAGCGGACGACGTGCAGGCGACGCGCGCGCGAGGTGGGTGCGACGCACGGACGACGTGCGGCCGACGGGCGGGCGAACGCGCGCGATGTGGGGGCGACGCGCGCGCGACGTCGGGGCACTAAAGCACCGGATCCCATCAGAACTCCGAAGTTAAGCGTGCTTGGCTTGGAGCAATTTGGGGATGGGTGACCGACCGGGAAGTTCACGCGCGACGAGCGGATGACGCGCGCGACGAGCGGACGACGTGCGGGCGACGCGCGCGCGAGGTGTGTGCGACGCGCGGACGACGTGCGGCCGACGGGCGGGCGAACGCGCGCGATGTGGGGACGACGCGCGCGCGACGTCGGGGCACTAAAGCACCAGATCCCATCAGAACTCCGAAGTTAAGCGTGCTTGGCTTGGAGCAATTTGGGGATGGGTGACCGACCGGGAAGTTCGCGCGCGACGACCGGACGACGCGCAGGCGACGCGCGCGCGAGGTGTGTGCGATGCGCGGACGACGTGCGGCCGACGGGCGGGCGAACGCGCGCGATGTGGGGGCGACGCGCGCGCGACGTCGGGGCACTAAAGCACCGGATCCTATCAGAACTCCGAAGTTAAGCGTGCTTGGCTTGGAGCAATTTGGGGATGGGTGACCGACCGGGAAGTTCGCGCGCGGCGTGCGGGCGAACGCGCGCGACGGGCGGACGATGTGCGGGCGACGCGCACGCGACGTGCGCGACGTGGACGAGGGCGACGTCGATGACTAGCCCCTAGCGTCGCCGAGGGCGGGCGCTGAGGACGCCAAGCCCAAGAGCGTAAGGCGAGGGCGATGTCGATGACGAGCCCCTAGTGTCGGCAGTGCCTGTGGAGAGGTCGCGTGCGTCGTGGTTGCCGACGTCGTTCTGAAGTTTCTCCTCAACATCATCCTAGTTGACATGACTTCTTGCCCGTCCCCCCACGGTCGGCGCCAACTGTCGTAGGTATAAACCTAGACAGTAGATTTATGGCACCCCCGGTTGGTTACGACGACCTCCGGGCGTGCGAAGGGGAAACGAGCGAGAGCGCGAACGCGTGAGACAGTCGACGATGAAAACCAATCTTCGTATTAGGGCATAAAATGAGAGCGTACAAATGAGGGAAATGGAAAAAGGATCCTTTGCCCTCTACACCCAGGGGGCTATTTATAGGGGAAAGGGAGAAAAGTGTAAGATTACAGTTTTGCCCTCACATAAGAGAGAACTCATAAGGATAGTATGGTCATTTTCCCATCCCTAGGGAATCCTGGGAGAATATTCCCGGGCATCTTCGGGAGAATCTTCTTGGAGAACGTGATGGCCTCGTGTGTGGGCTCGACGGAGAGCGGACTCGTCGGAGACAGTCCTGACGACGGAGAGCAGACTCGTCGGAGACAGCCCTAACGACGGAGAGCGGACTCGTCAGAGACAGTCCTGACGACGGAGAGCAGACTCGTCGGAGACAGCCTTGACGCGGAGCACGGGCTTGTTGGAGATAGCCCTGACGCGAAGTCCCGACGCGAAGAGCGGGGCTCGTCGGAGACAGCCCCGACGCGGCAAGCGAGCTCGTCGGAGACAGCCTTGACGACGGAGAGTGTCGACGAAAACCTTGACAGTGTTGCAGTGATTCTGAACAGCGTCGATTCAGGGTAGCGCAGAAACCCTCCTCCAACAGGATCTGACATACAGCATAATAAAGGGAAAGGTCTTTACAAACGATGCAACAAAGATGAATTAATATACATCAGATTGCATCCTCGCAAGTCTTCTGGTCCAGAAAAATACATCGGGAGTCCAAACTAGTGCACTCTATGCCATTTAAGCTTGTACGAAACATGATAGCACTATACTGTTGAAGTGTTCATTTACTGTTCCTTTCTTAGCATTACACACTGCAAATTCCTCAAAGTTCAAAGTACATGGATATTGTCTATATTAACAGAACACAAACTCTCCTTCAAATTTCATAGCCGGAAGTCAGAAATAGCAGTTTTGTCATCTAACCCGAGGGAATAGTAATGCGCAACGTAGTCTCTGACCAGGGTTTCCCTGAACAAAGGGGGGTTCTCATCAGACAGCAGCTCCTTGATTGGACCATACATCCTCGTCGAAGCTGGATGGAAATGCGTGTTGAAGAAGCACACGATCGAGATTCCCGGTCCAGCGTTCTTCGCCACCACTCTATGCTCCACGCTCTTAAACCCGTCGTTGGAGATCAACTGAACATTGGAACAAAACATCAGTTCCGAATGATCAAGCGCGATGGATGCTCATGCTGAAGAAATACAGGTATGGATGACACCAATATATAAAAAAGAAGATTGACATACAAGCTTGCCATAAAAAATCTTCTACATGAATATATATGTGACAAGTTCCACTACAATACTAGTGTCCTGTCAGCATTGGAACTCATAACACGCACAGGGCATTAAGACCGTGTAAAAGCGCAGTTCTACATCGACAATTTCTGCTCCCTCTCAAGCTGAAGCTCCACCGAATGCGTCCCGGAAACGGGGGTACCCGATACGCTCTCGGCCACCCATGGAGGCGCGAGCGACGTGGCCTTTAATATGAAAACCGGGGCTCCACCCACCCCACCTGGCTTAAGACCACGATGCAGGGGATAAGTTAAAAAAAGAAGAGTGGAAAATTGCATATTTTATGTGGAATAAGAGAGAATACCAATGCAAAGCCGTGTACTGGGGATAGTATCATTTTCTTGGTGGAACTACCTATATATTTCCTGTTAGTGTGAGCTCTTCCTTACTTGGTTATTGACGAGAGCTAATTTGTGCAATGAAATTACTTTGTATAGCACCTTTGTTTGTTCTGAACTTTCAGGAAAGGTTGCTTAAATCATCCATTACAGATTTTTTTTTCCCTCAGAGCTAATATGTTGATTTGCAGTGGTGAGCTTTCGACTACGCCAAACAAGATGGAGGTCGTTGGGAGGCTAGATATTGCCATGGAGTCCCGTGCACTCTCCTCGGATGAATTTCAATTATCGGCCGACCTCAAGCGCCAGTTCGAAGCCTAGCGGTCATTAGAAGATCCAGCTTCGCCAGCAGTCCAGGCTTACCTAGATCTGGGCGAGCGATGCAAACACAATATTCTTCCATCTAAAGGCCAATGGCCGCCGCAGAAAAAACTTCATACAGTCACTGTAGACTGAAGATGGGTTGCAGTGGCCCGCGAAGACAAGGAGAGAATGACCATGGAACATTTCCACCGCTGCCTGGGTATGGCCAGGGAAAGAGGGAGGGGCCTAAACTGGTTGGCACTAGGCTACACTACGTCAGATCTATTCGTCTTAGAGGCGGACTTTGACAAGGAGGAAGTTAAAAGCTGTTGTCTTTGCTTTGCCTTCGAAGAAAGCCCCAGGTCAGGATGGTTTTAGAGATCTTCTTCAAGAGATGTTGGGAGGTGATTAAAGAGGACATAGTTGTAGCCATCCGACAGGTGGAAGATTTAGGCGAGCATTGCCTAAATGTGCTCAACTCTACTAACATTATCCTACTTCTAAAGAAGGAAACTGCCTTGCAAATGAAACACTTCAGGACGATCGATCTCATCCGCAGCTTGCCAAAATCTTCTCCAAGCTCCTTGCGACCAGAACAGCCCCGGTGCTCAAGGACCTAGTCTCGGTGAATCAGAGCGCATTCATTAAGCGAAGATGCATATATATACATGACAATTTCCTGCATGTCCAAAACCTCCTTCACAAGCTCCACCGGAAAAAGTCACTTCATCAAGCTGGACATCTCTAAAGTCTTTGACTTAATTAGCTAGCCTCATCTTTTGGAAGTGCTCACAGCCTTTGGTTTTGGACAAATATAGAGATTGGCTAAGCATTCTCTTTGCATCGTCCACAACTCGTCATCAATTGTCGTCCTGGCAGGGCTCTCACCCATGCCAGTGGGCTACGCCAGGGGGACCCCCTCTCCCCAATGTTGTTCATCTTCGCAATTGACCCTCTCAAAAAATTGTTCAAGAGGGTAGCAGACATGGCCTTCTTAAGCCTATCAAAGCTAGGAATGGTGTTTTCAAGCTATCTCTTTATGCGGACGACACGGCCATCTTCGCTAACCCTCACAAGGATGAATTAAGGGCAATCAACGGGATCCTACAGTATTTTGCCGGTGCAAGCGGATTGTACAAAAACATGGAAAAAATGGAGGTATTCCCGGTGTGGTGCGATGGATAGACACCCACGATGTGCTTCAATCCTTCCCTGCCAAGGTTGGATCCATGCCATGCAAATATCTAGGACTCCTGCTACACTCCAGGAATTTAAAGAGACTGGATTTCCAACTACTGATTGATAAAGTGGGTGCAATGATGCAAGGATGGAAAGAAAAAAACATCTCGCGTGCGGGACAGGTTGTGCTTGCAATGTCTATGCTCTCAGCTGTGGGGATATATCACATGAAAATTTTCTCCCTTCCAAAATGGGTGCGTCAGAAGATAGAAAAACTAAGAAGAGGCTTCATTTGGAAAGACGATGATGGCAAGCATTCTTCTGGGGGCCACTCCCTTGTCAGTTGGAACATGATGTGCAGGAAAAAAAAAGGCAAAGGGGGTCTGGGGATTCTTGATTTGTAGCTTTTAGGCAGGGCACTACGACTAAGATGGCCTTGGCTTAAGTGGAGTACCCCTGAACGCCATGGGTTGGCTCCATCTTACCCTACGATAGCAAAGACATGGACCTCTTTCAGGCAGCCACAAAAATCACCGTGGAAACTGGAGAAAACACGAGTTTCTCGTCTGACAAGTCGCTCCAAGGCACAGCACCGAAGGAGTTGGCACCTTCCATCTTTGTGCTGACCAAAAGGAAGTGGTGAATGGTCCACCAAGAGCTTCAGGACAACACATGGATGCAATCCCTACGCACAATCACCAACACTACTCAGATTTGAGAGTTCATCCATTTATGGACTCTGCTCCAGAATGTTCACCTAGACCCTTCTACCCCAGACTCAATTACTTCGCTTTGGACGGACACCGGGGAGTACACCACGGCCTCAACATATAGTTTTCAATTTTGTGTTGCTTCTGCCCCATTCATGGCAAGAAAGGTATGGCACTTCAAAGCGGAACCAAGATGCAAAGTCTTCACCTGGCTTCTCCTCCACAGAAAGGACCTCACTGCCGATAGGCTGCCAGTCATAGGTTGGCTCATGGGCAAGTCTGCCAGCTCTGTTTCACGGAGTTTGAAACAAATGAGCACCTCTTGCGAGTCTGCATCTTCTCTCGAAGTATGTGGGGCATTCTCGCAGGCTGGCTTGCCATCCCGCCAAGCCCGTCCTCCCTGGACAATGGAGGGAATCGTACATGAAGAATAGAGTGTCCTCACCGAAAGCTTAATAGTGAGGCCATAATATATATCGTGTGGAATGTCCGGAAAGAACGAAATCGGCGCATCTTCCAAATTAATCACATGAGCACTTTGGAGGTCGCCTACTTGCAAAAGGGGAAATTGACCAGACAAGATTATCCATAGCTCCAGTAACGTAGTGCTTTTCCTGTTTTTCACCCGTTTGTACATAAACCTTTTTATTTGATCTTAATGAGATCTGCAGGGCGCCTGCCCTCCTTTAAAAAAAAGAATACGCTAAGCAAGTGAAAAATTTGTGAGACACTTTGTTTGCGCTTCTCTCTTGGGCTTAAACCGAGCTACCTGACAGATATTGACTGCAACCAAGGACAGATTCTACTCTGCCACTACTGCCCGCCCTGCCCCGAGCCTGAACTTGCCATCGCGACAAGTCGGCATTCAGACTCTGGCTTCCTGACCATACTTCCCCAGGACGAAATCGGTGGCCACCAGATCCTCCATGACAACCGGTAGGTGGATGTTATGCCAACCCCTGGAGCATTCATCGTGAACATAGGAGATCTCCTGCAGGTATACATATTGAGATCAGCCAGGCCTGAATTTCTTCAACACGAGCATCGATCGCGCTTGATCATTTGGAACAGATTGTTTTGTTCAAATGTTCAGTTGATCTCCAATGATGGGTTTAAGAGCGTGGAGCATAGAGTGGTGGCGAAGAACGCTTTACCGTAGGTCTGGATCGCGTGTCTTTTCAGCACGCACTTCCATCAAGCATCGACGAATATGTATGGTCCGATCAAGGAGCTGCTGTCCGATGAGAACCCCCCTTTGTACAGGGAAACACTCGTCAGAGATTACATCAAACATTACTACTCCATCGGGTTATATGCCGAAACTGATATTTCAGATTTCCGGCTATGAAATTTGATTGAGTTATGTTAGTATATAGACAACTAGCACGGTGTCCCGTACAATTGCGCGGGAAATTTTTTTAATTATATTTTTTTACCTGTATGCGTGATATTAGATCAGTATGGAAAAGAAAAGTTCAAATCGCCAGCCGGCCTACTAGCTGTTGTACTGAGCCATCTATTTAGGTAGACAACTAGCACGGTGTCCCGCACAATTGCGCGGGTTAATTATATTTTTTTACCTGTATGCGTGATATTAGATCAGTACGGAAAATAAAAGTTCAAATCGCTAGCCGGCCTACTAGCTGTTGTACTGAGCCATCTATTTAGGTACTGTTATGATGATCTATCAGATGTGATCTATTTAATTATCTTTATTGTTTTACCTATACGTGTAATATTAGATTAGTACTAATAATTGCGCGAGAAACGTTTTTAATCATCCTTATTTTTTTAACTGTACATGTGATATTATATCAGTACTAATTGCACAGCAGATATTTTTAATTATCTTTACTTTTTACCCATACTCGTAATATTAGATCAGCACGGAAAATAAAAGTTCAAATCCTGAGTAGGCCTGTATTAAGCTATCTATTTAGGTACAGTTATGATGATCTATCAGAGGTGATTTGTTTAGTTATCTTTATTGTTTAACCTATACTCGTGATATTAGGTCAATACTAATTGCGCAGGAAACGTTTTCAATTATCATTTTTTACTTGTACGCGTGATATTAGATCAGTACTAATTGCACGGGAAACATTTTAATTATCTTTATTTTTTTACCTGTATGCATGATATTAGATCAATACGAGAAATAAAAGTGTAAATCACGAGCCGAACTGATATTATATTAGTACAAGAAATATAAGTTGAAATCGCGAGCCAACCTGTTAGTCGTTCTACCAAGTCGTTTATTTAGGTACAGTTATGATGATCTATTAGATGTGATCTGTTTAGGTACAGTTATGAAGATCTATCGACTATGATCTGTTTAGGTACAGTTATGAAGATCTATCGGCTGTGATCTGTTTAGGTGCAGTTATGAAGATCTATCGGCTGTGATCGTTTAGGTAGAGTTATGAGATCTATCGGCCGTGATCTATTTAGGTGTAATTATGAATATCTATTGGCTATGATCTATTTATGTACAGTTATGAAGATCTATCGGTTTTAGTCTATTAATAATAAAATAGTTCATCAGATTAGCGGTCGGATATTTTACTTTTTTTCAAAAATTTCTAATTATATTCTACTTTTAGTATATAGTAGATATCATGATAGTGCTATCATGTTCAGACTTCCGGAACTTTGAATAATGTGCAGTGTGTAATGCTAAGAAAGGGACAAGACTTGCAAGTATGCAATTTGATGTATATTGATTCATCTTTGCTCTATCATTTGTAAAGACCTTCCCTTTACTATGCTTCATGTCAGATCCTGTAAAAAAAACAGATGCTTGATATATGCACTTGAAGACCCTGTTTGGAACGCGGGAATTTTTCTCGATTCCTGCGCGCATTGAACTGTTTCGTGTAAAATTCCTGACAGCCAATCAAGAGCTGTTGATCATCATATCCAGTAAACTATTCTTCAGTTGTCGTTCCTCCCACTGAAAGAGCTGCTACTCGATTAAAATCAGGAGAGAGCTCAGAGGAGACGATCCTAGTTAGGCAATTCCTCGAACAGAACGGCGATCGGTCTGCGAACGGAACGCTTGCCGGAGACCCACCGCAGGCTTCCCTCCGCCGCGCCATTGGCGGCGGCATTGGCACCTCTCCTGAATTTCACACTGAACTCCATCCTCTGGAGCAGAGACCCGAACGCCAATGTGTTTGGCACCACCTCGACGGCCACGCCCTTCGGCGCGACAATCTCCGCCGCGTAGACCGAGACAGCGTCCCCGACGTTGGTCACCGCGCGCCTCACCTCTACCTCCGGCGCGGCCGGCGTGAGCGTCACCATGATCGACGGGTAGTTGAGGTCCTTGCCAGATATGGGGTGGCACGTCGGCTGTGTGTCGAGCACGGAGAGGCAGGTGAGCACGCAGGTGAGGCATGATGGGACGTCGAGGAGTTCTCGCCGCCGAGGAGGCTGGACCGCTCGTCGTCGACGACTTCAGAAAAGCCGCTAGGAACGCCATCGAGGCTGGTACGTACGCGTGCGCCGTTAATTAAGATACTTCATCAATCCACAGATATTGTAGGTTCGTCGTGGCACATACGTGGTTAACATTTTTAAACTTTAACTACTGATATGTGTAAAAATATACAAATTGTCTAGGTGAATTTTGTGTCATTGAATTTGTCATGCGAATCTCGTCAAACAATTTGTTTTGCGGAGTTAGTCAATAATATGTATTTTTTAGTATTTTTGATAGCACATTACAGTTGAAAATCATAATCAAAGTATTATGTCAAAGATTTAAAAAATAAAATACATAGTTGTAGACGAAGGCCGGGTAACTAACTTGCTGGATGTGTATGTATCGTTGGACGATAAGAAATTTTTTATTATACCACTGATAGTGGAAGAAGTAACTATTATATGAGTTAATAAAGTTTGCATCGATGCAAAAGTAACTTGATGGATGCGTATAACCATGCCAGGCTTCGACGGTGTTGAGATCGACGACGGGAACGGATACTTGATCGAGCAGTTCCTTAAGGACAGTGCCAACGACCGCACCGACGACTACGGCGGCAACCTTGAGAACAGCTGCCGATTCGCGATAGAGGTGGTGGACGCCGTCAGCAAGGAGGTCGGCGGCCACCGCCTGGGCATCGATCCGCCTCTCGTCCTTCGATCATGGGCTGCCACGATTAGCTCTAACCCGCACATACGTGCTCGCCCTACACCTCGCAACGAAGCTCGGCGACTACGACATCCTCTACGTACTGCCACAAGGTGGTCACTAAGGGATACGCCGACATCGTCTCTTTCGAGCGGCTTTTCCTAGCGAACCCGGACCTGCTGAGGACACTAGAGCTGAACGAGGCCGCTCAACAAATACCACAGAATGACCTTCTACACATCTGATCCTGTCGTCTGCTACACCGACTACCTATCCCTTGATGTGCCGTGAAACCATGACTAATGATCGATCCATGTCCATGAGTGATGCTCCTCGACGATTACTATTTCGCCATCTCGCTTTTGAATAAAAAAGTTATTACTACAAATAGAATATAGATCCTCGCTTTCTCCTCCCCTGCTACAGTAGAGCGAGGCGGTAAAGCGGCGACTCCGGTTCCCTCGCGTTCCGCCGGCACTACCGCGGGTTCCCTCTCCCTCCGCCGGCTTCTCCGGCGGCGGGAGGGTGGGGGAACCCCGGTTCCAGGCGCTCGGCGTGTACATAGTAGGGCTAGGGTTTCGGCCGCCGGCGTTGGTTTTGGGGCTTCGTCGGCGGTGCGAATAAGTGTACCTCGGCTCCCCCCAAATCGACGTCGTTCTTCGGAGCGGAGTCGACGAGCTGGAGGCTGGGAAGTGCCTGAGGCGGGTTGTTTGTGCGGCAGCGGCGACCTCGCCTCTTGGTTTTGGTCCTCCAGATCGGCCGCCGCTACGGCGTTTGTTCCCTCCCCCAACGCCTGTCGGTCTGTGAGGTTTCCGGGGAGGTTCGTCTTCAGGCCGGCTGTTCCTTTCAAGCTCCCATCGTGCTGCAGCTGTGGATTCTTCCGGCGGAGCGAGGCGGTTCGTCGGGAGGAGCTCGCCTTCCTGCTGAAGTTCGGGGCTCTGCCCTTGCCGCCGGTGCCTTCTCTGGGTTCTCGCTCCGCCTCTCGCGGCGGACGCTGTTTGCGGCTTCTGACCGAGGCGTCCAAGGCTTCGTCCTTGTCCTCTGATCCCTTTTGCAGGTTCGCGAGCAAGGACCGGCGTTTCTTCCTCCCCCGCTCCGGCGAGTCGACATGGCGGCACTGTGGATCGGCGGAAATATCCCCCAAGGACCCAGTTGTAATTTCCTTTTGTTCAGGGGTTTTTCTGCAAAGTTGTAGGGACAGCTGTCCTGTTGTACTGTTTTCCTTATCTCAATGAATCTAGAATTCTCCTCAAAAAAAAATTTATTACTACGACCACCCAAACTATTTTACTACTGCACGTAAGCACGGGTAGAAATAATGCTTTCCAACAGACTTGCACGGTGAAATAATGATGTTTTCCAAGTGAAAATACTCATATTGCGAAAAAGAGAAAGCACAAATCTCTCTATCAATCTCTCTTTGCCAAGCTAGCTAGGGCTCGTTTTGATGGTGCCTCGCTTGGACTTCCAGAACGACAGACTTTAATTTGTTCTCCTGGACACCATCACGCCTACCGTATTTTGCATTATTCAGCCAGCAGATTAGCATCGGCGAATTTTTACCCCCTCTTTGCCACTAGTTTACTTACTCCAGCGACCTTTTTGCCAAGTACTCGTTGTATCCTACTAGTAACTTATTATATTATCTCTTCTGCTGTCCGAGACCACACTTTCTCTCCTTTTGTACAAAGGATTCTTCTGTTGGTGTGCTTCTTCTCTCGTCATCGCTGTCCAGACAATAAAGAACTAAAAGATAGGATCATTGGAAAACTGAAGAAAAATATCAGAAAAACGTTGGAAAATTCAGAGCAAACAACGGGGAAAAATATCAGGGGTAACTTCTTAACAAAATGCTTTTAAATGTTGAGAAATATCGATGTGAAATGGATGCAGAGGGACCCCTCGACATAATGGGCTAGAAAAATTGTGAGGATGTTACATGCATAAAAGCTGAGAAAGATAGGATCATTTTCCCTGATAGTGATAGTAAACTTTTGAGTAACTTCCAGAATATAAATTTTACGCAAATTTTTAAAGCTTTTGTTGAGAAGAGATCCGTAGTTCCCCTGAATCAACTTTTGTTTTTCATTAATTACGATTTTCTACTATTTTTTGTATTTTAAATATCTCTCATTTTATGGTATTTTTATTGATGGTCAAAATGTTTGACGGAATAAGATATTCGAGTACTTTGCACCCTTGGTTTTGACCAGTCAAACTTGTAAGATTTTCAATCCTAGTAACTGTGCACATAAAATACACATTTTTCATAACACTACTACAGAACAGGCCTTTTAAGACCCCTCATCGCACACGGTTTGGCCTAACCCGTCACCAATGTGAACATCGCACACGGTCACTATTTCAGGCTCGTGTGTGATGTGCCACGGTAAATTGGCCCGTGTGCGATGTGAGGCACATCGCACACGATTTTTTTCTGAAAAACCGTATGCCTCACATCGCATACGGTTGCTAGGAAATAACCGTGTGCGATGTGAAAATTCATAACTTTTTCATATTAAGTTGGATGGAGATAATGTCTATATGAACATTGTAGCCCTCGACGAGATCTACAACTTTACAGTTGATAAGTTTCTCGTTTGGAGCAATCTAGATGTCCAAATATTAGCCGGAAGGAGGCACATCGCACACGGTTGTTAGGAAACAACTGTGTGCGATGTCGTTTTCCGAAATTCGTAGCTTTTTCATATGGAGTCGGATGGAGATAATGTCTATATGAAAATTGCAGCTCTCGACGAGATCTACAACTTTGCAGTTGACAACTTTCTCGTTTGAAGAAATCTATATATCCAAATAGTAGCCGGAAGGAGGCACATCGCACACGGTTGTTAGGAAACAACTGTGTGCGATGTCGTTTTTCGAAATTCGTAGCTTTTTCATATTAAGTCGGATGGAGATAATGTCTATATGAAAAATATAGCCCTCGACAAGATCTACAACTTTGTAGTTGACAAGTTTCTCGTTTGAAGCCATCTAAATGTCCAAATATTAGCTGGAATGAGGCACATCGCACAGCACATCGCACACGGTTGTTAGAAAACAACCGTGTGCGATGTCTCGTTTTCGGAAATTCGTAACTTTCTCATATAAAGTTGGATGGAGACAATGTCTATATGAAAATTGTAGCTCTCGACGAGATCTACAACTTTATAGTTGACAAGTTTCCTGTTTGGAGCCATCTAAATGTCCAAATATTAGCCAGAAAATTCAGATTGAAATGGTCAAAAGGAATTAGATATCTTACCTAGTCATAAGACTGTGTTCGAGTGAGATGGTTAGGTGGGCTCGCGCGAGAGCAAGAGGTCATGCGTTCGAATCTCCAAAACCGCACGCGCGCGTATTTCGCGCGAAGAATCGCGTGACTTGTGACTTTTGGCTTTCGCACAGCACATCGCGTGACTTGTGACTTCGTGGCGCGTGAATGGTTAAACAGGCGAGTTCTACGTGTTTAACAATAATTTTTTGGCTTTTTTCCCATCCTAAATAACCTATCTGTATGGAGCACATCACACACGGGCTAAACTGAAAACCCGTGTGCGATGTGCGTACCATCGCATACGGCTCTGGACCCGTGTGCGATGTGCCCCCCACATCGTTGACCAGCTCGTGCATACGGGTTGAAAAACCGTATGCGATGAGCTTTTCTCTAGTAGTGTAATATACATTACATGTAATATATACTTAAATATGTAAAATATTACACGAGGAAAAAGACCATGTATTAAGCTTATATTAAAAATGTAAGGGCTATTTTCTCTAAATAAAGAAACATGACATTAAAAATAAAAACTTTAAGTATGAAAACAATAATTCTTAGATGTATAAATGAAAATTAGAGAGTTATAGGAGGCAATAAATATAATTAGGAGGCAATAATTATAGCAGTGCTTAAAAGAGGGTATAATCTTCGTTCATAACCATTAGATCAAGAATTATAAAATAAGATTAAAGATTTTGAACTGTCGAGATTGAAAGTATGCCATCATAATTAGTGCTTTTTTAATTGGTGTAGAGTTTTCAAATATTTATTTTGGCTTACATAAAATGGTATTGTCGGATATAATGTAAAAAAAATTTACAGCGTATTACACTTCGAGAATAATTAAGCGTGTAAAAGTGACCATGAAAGTGTTAAGAGTGTCAGGTATTCCCTTCTTGCTCTTGACCAAATAAATTCCTATGTATCATTGTTGCTTCTCTCTAATCTAAGCACTCAATGGCGATGTGCTGGTGGTCAAGCTTCCACCGTATCTAAGCGCC
The DNA here is from genome assembly GCA_019208055.1 of Stipa capillata. Lineage (NCBI taxonomy): Eukaryota > Viridiplantae > Streptophyta > Magnoliopsida > Poales > Poaceae > Stipa > Stipa capillata. Next base: position 187,388 of record JAGXJF010000933.1, read on the forward strand.
AGCATGACCTTTATTTTGTCCATCAGCTTCTTGCACATCGGAGCTGGATGCGGTGGTGGTGGACGGTGCACGCATGTGTATCCTCTACATCGTTGGCATTAGCGTCACCTTCTTCAACCTCCGGGTACTCTCTTTTTTGGGACCATGCAGAGGCAACTCCAATGGGCGACAACTCATTAGATAGGCGCTAGGTGATGCATGTGGAGGTGTGAGCTACGCCTCTCACCAAGTTCATATCAACCTCACTCGTCAGAATCCCAGTCGTTGGACCTTGAGCTTAGTGGGTGTAGTCGCATCTTCAGCATCCATGGCTTCGACAAGTTCTTCACCGACGGTGCATGGAGATGGAGGACTCCATCTTTGGACACGTGTTGCTCCACTAGTTGTTTGTAGGTGCGTGTTTTCTAGGAGGGCAAAATTGTAATTTTCATCTTCACCGCGCCCTTTCATGTAATACAATATGCAGAGGATATAAGTTTTAAAAATGGTAAATTGCGGGAAGACCATCGAAGCCAACAACCCCTCGCACCACGTCACCATGTCCGCCGCCTACGACCGCACCGCCGACCTCCGCGCACTCGACGCCACCTTCTCCGGCGTCCGCGGCCTCGTCGCCTCCGGCGTCACCCACCTCCCGCGCATCTTTCGCGTCCCCTACCCAGGCTACCCCGACCCGCCGCGAGCTCCCTTGCCCGCCCCCTGCCAAGAACCACCGTCGTCCGCGCCCACCGTCCCGGTGATCGACCTCGGCCGCGGCGCGGACCGCGCCGCCGTGGTGGAGGCCGTCCGCCGGGCCGCGGCGGAGTGGGGGTTCTTCCAGGTGACGGGCCACGGGGTGCCGGAGACGGCGATGGCCGCGGCGGTGGAGGCGGTGCGGGGGTTCCACGAGGGCGACGGCGGGGAGGGCAGCGACAAGGCGAGGCTCTACTCGCGGGAGCCCGGGAAGGCGGTCAAGTACCACTGCAACTTCGACCTCTACCAGTCGCCGGTGGCCAACTGGCGCGACACCCTCTACCTCCGCATGGCGCCCGACCCGCCCGACGCCGGCGAGCTGCCAGACAACTGCCGGTCAGTGCTCTCACTTTTAATACTCGTAGTATTAAATTCTGCAAGCAGTACTTGCCTGGCTTTAGAATATTGTCACACCATGATTAGATGCAAAACCCCGTGAATCAGATCCCTTTTGTTTATCTAGTACAAGCCATAAAAAGAATGAGGAAAACATAGTAATTTTCTTTTTCTATAAAACGAAATAATGAAGGCTTGAGACTGTGATCTCAAGTTCTCAAGCACTACCACTAGGCTACATGACTGCACCTTTAGGCAAACTATTATTTTGGTACAAATGTACAAAGCACTTCCGTTTGAGCACCAAATCAGGATGATTTTTTCTTTTGAAAAGAGAAATTGTTGATTTAGGATCAATGTTCATACGAATTACTTCTTAATATTGATTGTATGATTTTCATGGTGGAACTACCTATATTTTTCCTGTTGGTATTTAAGAACAAGGCTGAACTGAGTGTATCGACAGCTAGTACTTCCAGTGGAGTTAGCTATTTCTTATTTGGTTATTGACAAGAGCTACATTGTTCAATGAAATTAGTTTATATAGGACCCTTCTTGTTTTGAGTTTTCTGGCAAGGGTAAATAACTCATCCGCTACAGATATTTTCACTGAGCTTTTACAAGGCTGGAACAGAGTCGAAACTTTAGATATAGCCCGCCCATTATTTTCCCTTTGTCAAAAATGACGAGTACGTAGCAGATTATTGAGACGTACTCTTAACATCTGTTCTCTCTCTTTTTTTCCTGAGGGAGATTGTCTGTTCTGCATGTTGATTTGCAGCGATCCGCTGTTCGAATACGCCAAACAAGTGAAGAATTTGGGGAACACTTTGTTTGAGCTGCTGTCCGAGGCTCTTGGGCTTAAACCGAGCTACCTGACAGATATTGACTGCAACCAAGGACAGATTATACTCTGCCACTACTACCCTCCCTGCCCTGAGCCTGAACTTGCCATTGGGACAAGCCGGCATTCAGACTCCGGCTTCCTGACAATACTTCTCCAGGACGAAATCGGCGGCCTCCAGATCCTCCATGACGACCGATGGGTCGATGTTACGCCAACCCCTGGAGCATTCATCGTCAACATCGGCGATCTCCTACAGGTATATATATTGAGATCATCCAAACCTGGATTTCTTCAACACGAGCATCGATCACGCTAGATCATTTGGAACTGATTGTTTTGTCCAAATGTTCAGTTGATCTCCAATGACGGGTTTAGGAGCGTGGAGCATAGAGTGGTGGCGAAGAACGCTGGGCCGAGAGTCTCGATCGCATGCTTTTTCAGCACGCATTTCCATCCAGCTTCGACGAGGATATACGGTCCGATCAAGGAGCTGCTGTCCGATGAGAACCCCCCTTTGTACAGGGAAACACTCGTCAGAGATTACATCAAACATTACTACTCCGTCGGGTTGGATGCCAAAACTGCTATTTCTGACTTCCGGCTATGAAATTTTAAGAAGAGTTTGTGTTCCGTTAGTATGGACAATATCCATGTACCTGGAAACTTTGAAGAATGTGCAGTGTGTAATGCTAAGAAAGGGACAGTAAATGAACACTTGGACAGTATTAGTGTTATCATGTTCTGTACAAGCTTAAATGGCGTTTAGAGTGCACTAGTTTGGACTCGTGATGTATTTTTCCGGAACAGAAGACTTGCAAGTACCGCAATTTGATGTATATTGATTCATCTTTGTTCCATCGTTTGTAAAGACCTTCCCTTTATAATACTGCATGCAGATCCTGTAAAAAAACAGAAGTTGGATATATGCACTTGATGGCCCTGTTTGGAATTCAGGATTTTTTCTAGATTCCTGTAACTCCATTTCCTGTAAAATTCTTGACTGCCAATCATGAGCTGTTGAGCATCATAGCCATTACACTGCTCTTCAGTCGTCTTTCCTGGCATTGCTCCTCTCACTGAAAGAGCTGCTACTCGATAAAAATCAAGAGAGAGCTCAGAGGAGACGATCCTAGTTAGGCAATGCCTCGAACAGAACGGCGATCGGGCTGCGAACGGAACGCTTGCCGGAGACCCATCGCAGGCTTCCCTCCGCCGCGCCATTGATGGCGGCATTGGCACCTCTCCTGAATTTCACGGTAAACTCCATCCTCTGGAACACAGACCCGAACGCAAGCGTGTTTGGCACCACCTCGACGGCGACACCCTCTGGCGCGACGACCTCCGCGGTGTACACCGAAACGGCATCCCCGACGTTGGTCACCGCGCGCCTCACCTCGACCTCCGGGGCGGCCGGCATGAGTGTCACCATGATCGATGGGTAGTTGAGGTCCTTGCCATCGATCTTCTTGGCAACCGCGCAGCTCACATTCTGGATCGGCTGCGCGATGATGTCGTTGACGAAGGTGTCGATGTACCCGAGGCCGCAGACGTACGCCACGTAGTCTGCCGGCGCGAGGTCGTAGACGAGGCCGGGGTCCAGGGCCCGCGTCGGGTTCACGAGCCCGGCGCCCATGGCAAAGTGGCTCGCCGGCCGGCCGGTCGTCTCGTCGGTGATCGGCGTTCCGTCCGGGTGCGTCACATCCGCGGTTGTCATCATCGCCGACTTGATCGCGGCCGGCGACCACTCCGGGCGCGCTCTCCTGAGCATGGCCACGATCCCCGAGAGGTGCGGCGCGGACATGGACGTGCCGCTGTGGATGCCGAAGGTCCGGGTGGGCGCGGTAGTGTTGCCGCCTGGATGGGATCCCGGGACGGCGGCGACGATGTTGGTGCCGGGCCCCGTGATGTCAGGCTTGAGCACGCCGACGTTGGACACGTTGCACGGGCCTCTCGAGGAGTACTCGGCGATGGCCGGTCCAGAGGACTTGTTCAGCTGGTCGCCGGCGAAGCGGAGGCTAGCGGTGGGGTTGGCCGTGGAGTTGATGTACGCCATGATCGTCTCGCCGTCGGCGTGCGGGACGCGCGATGCGGCGATGGTGAGGGTGTCGACGGGCGTGGTGGCGCTGCCCCGCTTGAGGCCGGACCAGCTGATCATGCCAACGCCGCCGGCCTTCTGGATCATCTCGGCGCGCATGACGGGGTCCTCCATGCGGTCGCAAGCCACGATCTTGCCGCGGACATCGACTCCGTTGAGCGCGCCGTCCTCGAACATGCCGGCGACGTAGACGAGCGGCTTGTTCTTGACTCTCTTGTACCTCGTCCTCGTCTCGCCGTAGAGCACCAGCCCGTTGCCGAGCTGGACCTTGGAGACGACGCGCCGGCCCATGGTGCTCGCGGCGACGGTGAGCAGCCACGGAGCGCAGTTGGTCACGGTCCGGTCGATCGGGCCGGCGTTCCCGGCGCTGGTGCTGACGAAGACGCTGGACATGACGGCCGAGAAGCTGCCGACGGCGATGAGGTCCTTGTAGAAGGGCTTCTGCGTGTCGTCCCCGGCGGAGATGGAGATAACGTCGACGCCGTCCTGGAACGCGCCCTTCTCCGTTTCGGTGAGGATGTCCGTGGAGGAGCACGTGTCGGCGACGCACACCTCGTAGAAGGCCAGGTGCGCGCGCGGCGCCATGCCGGACGCCGTGCCGACGTTGGCCTTGAACACCTTGGCGTCCCTGACGAAGGCCCCCACGGCGGTGCTGGACGTGTGCGTACCGTGCTCCTGGGGCGCCCTGGACCGCCCGCCGATGAGCTTGTTGTTGCACGGCGCGCCGCCGAAGTCGCACCGCCCCCGCCACTTGGGCGGCGGCGGCGGCATCCCGTCGTCCAGGAAGGAGGCGTGCCGCGGGTCGATGCCGTTATCGAGTACGGCCACGATGACGCCCTCCCCCATGCTTCGCCCCACGCTCCACGCCCCCGTGCCGGGCGCGCTCACCCCGAGCAGCTCCGGCGTGTACGTGGTGGTGAGGTGGTAGCTCGCGTCCGGCAGGGCCTCGACGCACCAGGGGAGGTTGGACAGCGCCTTGACCTCCCGGTCCGTGAGGCGGGCGGCGAACCCGCTGACGACGTGCGCGAAGGAGTAGACCAGGCGGGGGCCGGCGGCGGAGAGGGCGTGGTCGCGGAGGAGGTCGTCGGCGGTGGTGTTGAGGATGGAGGCGAGCAGCGAGGCGTGCCAGGCGCGCAGCTTCTCGCCGCCCTCCTTGGGGCCGTTGGTGCGGCAGACGATCACGAGGTAGGTCTTGAGGGCGCTGGCGCCGCCGCTGGCGGCGTCGTCCGCGTCGGCCGCCGCGGCGACAGGGGGGGCGAGCATGGCGTCCCTGGGCTGGTCGGCGGCGTCGGTCTTGGGAGCGAGCAGGTGGTCTCCTCCTCCACCGGTGGCATCGGCAGCGGGAGCGAGCGGGTGGTCTGCTCGGGCGGCGGCATCGACCGCGGGAGGGAGCAAGCCGCCCACGTTGGCGGCAAGGGGAGGGAGCAAGCCGTCGCCGTGGGAGGCGGTGGCGAGCGAGAAGAGGAAGGTGGAGAGGAGGAGGAGCGGGGGTTGGGTTGGGGCGTGCATGGTGGTGGTGGGAAGGAAGGAAGGAGAAGGTTTCGTGAGGTGGTGGTGGAGGTTTTTAATGGAGGGAAGGGAAGGGCATGCATGCATGCGAATGCGATGGAGGGAAGGGAATGAATGGCTTCGGCTATGTTTAGGAGCAGAGAGTGAATGCGTGGCAACACAGCCCATCGCGCAGGGCCGGGAATTGGGCCTAGATATGGGCCGGTAATTGGGCCTGTATATGGGCCGTTAATTGGGCCTGGATATGGGCTCGGAGTAGCCCATCAGGCTCTAGATAGTGTGTTTTCCAAAGGGGGCCATGATCTCCATTTGTTTCCAGGCATCTGAATGTCCATGCTTTGGATTTATATGGATCTCTGTTTATATTTGATAAAGGTGTTTTTGAGGAAGGGGGACAAACATCAATTTGGGACAACGGAAGTCGTTATCTTGATCATATTGCGCCTGTTCTTTTAGTAAGTGTCCACTTGTTTCAATTATAGCCATAAGTTAGATTCCAACTGCTCACATCGTTAGCCCGAACCACTGGCGTTGGTGGCTAGGCTTAGGCTCACTTTGTGTCCGGTTGCTTTGATTAGCCATTCAAAATCACTGATGTCGTTTAGTTTGTGACTGCAGAACTATGATATGATATGCTGAATTTATTTAATAAGCTATTGTGTAAAATTAGCCATAAAAAAGTTAGTATTTTATTTGGTAAATCAGATTATAATCTAGCAAATTCCCAAAGTACACCAACGTAGACGTTCCAAACGGTCGGATATATCTTTTTATGTGTATATGTTAAGCCAAGACACTAATTTTAAACTCTCTAATGCAAATTATAGGTAAGACAAGTAACTACACGACAAAATATGTAAAAGCGGCTCGACCAAACTCCGACCCCTGGAATACAAATCCATGTCATACAGATGCCACCAGAATACAAATCCATGTCGTACAGATGCTAGATGGAATAAACTTTTCATCATTTATCCCCGCCATACAGTTTTTTAAAGAGATGGTCGGATTGATTAATTTGTCCAACCAGGGATGCAAATTTGTCCACGTACGAGGGAATTGAAGATTTGAAGAATCAACTCAAGTGTCCTCCTGTATGGAAATTATCGTCTTAGCCTCGTGGAGCATCTGGTTACCCAGGAATTAATCAGAAAAACTTTCGGGCAATGAAATCGACCCATCGTTTGAGGATCAGAACAGCTCGCTCGAAATGGTTATCTATAGGACAAATAAAAAGACACAAATCTCGTATGGGAGAGTGGTACTAAAATTTAATGTAAAATTTTGTTGTCTTCCCCCTCATTTCCATTGAAGACAGTTGAGTTGAGGGACATTCAAACTGGACAGCCTCCTAGCCACCATAGACATTTAAGATTTCATTATATTGGATGCGGAGTAGATAGCCAAGATTAACGTGGGCGGGCCGTCGTGGGGGTCGTATCGACACCATAGGCCATGGGGTGCTCGTGGGCTGGCTAGCTATTCCACAAACAAAATTGGTGGCCAGTGAAACTCTAGCTCTCTCTGGGCGATTGCGAGGTGATAACGATAGTGTGGGGCAACGGTGTGCTCCTCTCTTCACACCTAGGTACGCCATTGCTGCCAATATCACCTTCGGGCAGTAGCTCCTCCCTACCATCTAGAGTGCCGTTCGCCGTTTGCATGGTTCCCCTCCCCTCTCCTCTCTGGTGATCTAAAGTATTCTTTTTGTTTTTTTAGTTCATATCGTCAATCCTATTTATTGTTTTCTGAGGATATAGGTATGAAAACAGCCACGGTATCACGCACCTTTATATTCTAGTTTTCACACATCATCACTTATATTCATATATCCAGCTTCATTTTTTGTTAAGAATAAATAGTATAGATCATCTTTAGTTTTTTCACTAACAGAGCAAAGCAAGATCGTACAGAATCACATACTCCATTTGCGTCATCATGTAGATCGTTTTAGACACTAACATAGTTTTCAAGGTGACATTTTGACAATCAATTTTTATAGATATGGATAAGTTATTTTATATGAATGATCGAGTCCAAATATATCAGACTTAATGGATTCTAAAATAACCCTATATCGGGATATGGTGGGAGTATATAAGATTAAAGACAAGGAACAAAAATACACACATCAGTTGCAGAACGTTAAAAATCTGTGTAGTACGTTCGTAGTTGGCTACGCTATTCGTCAATCTGGGATTGTCGTACGTGGTTCGCATGTATCGTATTCCCGTAGAGGATGTGAAAAGTACCGTCCAGAAAGCTCCGGGGTTTGTTGATCTGGATAGCAGCGCATGTCATTTTCGCACCAATACATCAAATTAAAACCATAGCCGGTGACAAAAGGCCACGCCAGCCTTTGTTTATCCTGTGACGGAAGACACACGCAATTTGCTTTTGTTCACGTCCTTTTCAACCAAAGGGAATAAGATTATTCTTTTTGTCTTCTTTGATGTCCCATGCATACAAATACACAATCTTCTGATCAACGGAGCCTAATGGATTAAGTCTTTAAGTTAATTTAAGTTCGCCTTACCATTTCGACCGTCCTTACATTTTATTCCACACTATGCAAATAGGAGCAGATAAAATCAGATGTTGGTGGAAATATTTATACATAAAATAGAAACAGTTTATTGGAAATATGCAATATTATTTTCTGACATATAAATTATGTGCGATCCCTGTATGATAAAAACACTTTTTAGTGCAATCAAAACTTGCCCTATAAAATTTTTAAATTAGATTACAGATGTATAACATCTTCCTATCAAATAGTGCAGATTAGAAGATATACCTGTCATCACTTAATTAACTTCATAATTGCAATTACGCACTATACAACTTTTATCCCACCACTCATCGATGCACCTCAAAAGACCGGCCTCACATTACATCGATTGCCTTGATTTCTTGCTTGAATCTTAGGTAGATCCGTCAAAAAGGTTAGAGAGACTTCGTGCGTCAACTAAACAAAATTTGGGTGTTGCATTGGAACTTCTTTCTTCCTTGATCTAGATCTCACAACGATGATCCTTGTCTTGCTCCACTTTCTATATGAACTAAGACTTAATCCCGCTCTTTATAAGACTTGATTTTTATAAAATTGGAAAATTAGAATTTACTAAAAGAAGTAGATTTTCATTATCTTCTCATTTGGGTTTAATCGCACTTCTGTTTGTATTTGAGGTTTGCTCAATTAAGGAATTGGTACTCGTAATCCTAATCCCTTTCCCTCATATTCTCCTTCAATAGTTAATATTCCTTTCTCAAAACATTTAACGCAAAACCTCCCTCCATTAAATATTTGAGAAGATATTTCCAGAATTAGTGAATATGAATATTCAAATATTTAACAGCTTTTTATACCATCTTTGACAGTACATGCATTTTTGAATCAGTTTTCATTTTCAAATTAGAAATTAGTCTGATTCAATGATCTATTATCACATTACATTTCTGGTCTCTAAAAATCCCATAAAATCACAAGAGACTTCTATCAACATTCCTAATCCAATTTTGAAATAATTCCATGACTTGCAGTTCAAATTTTCAAATGGCTGCAAATCTAAATTTCAACCAAATTTGAATAAACTTGTTCTCACTGTTTTAAATACCAGAAAAATTCCACAAAATTGAGGGATTGTCTACTCAACATCCTAAACCCATATTCATGCTATTTTAACCCTGTACAGTTCAATATTTCCTAAAAGAGTTCAAATTTAAATTTGAGCCATATTTGCATATATCATGGAGTTCATATTTCCACTTCCTTGAAAAATCCAAAAAAATTCTATGATCCGCGCAGGATATAAAACCCATTTTGATCTTATCCACCTAGAGACAAATTTATTTTCTCCTCAAAATTTATTTTTAAGACCTCCGGCTGTGCACTATTCAATTACTAATAATCTCTCATTTTCTTCTATAGCCACCCAGCTATCTTCCCCCAGGGAACCACTTGGCATCCACTAGCCTCCTCCATCCTTCTTCTCTCGATTGCATGCTACTGCTGGTGCCGCTACTTTGAACGGAGCGTGCACTGCACACAGCAATAGCGACTAGCGCCATCGCCCGGCAACAACTACAACTGATGCCTTACTATGCCGCCATGTCCACCACCTCGATAGGGGCTCCACCGATGCGACATCCGTCTGCACTTCCCTTTCCTCTCCTTCCCTGTTGCAGCATAACAACATGCCATGGACACGCCCAAGTCGGCGCTAGCAACCAATCCTATCCCAAGCGTGCCAACATAGTGCGCTTCCAGCCATCACATTGTCTGCACCGGACGTTCCCCTTCCTGTGTCTCTGCCATCCTAGTTTCTGCACCGCTGCCAGCGAGGGCACGGAGCCCGTCCACTTGGTGCATGGTGCACTGCAGCCTGGCTATAAATCTGGCCCAAAGGTCACCAACGATGCGCTCTGTACTCCCTCACCTCCTCTTGGTGCTCTACAACCACCATTTTTGGTTGGGGGTTCTTCTTCCCTCCACTCTGGTCGCGATGGCCGCCACTACCTCTCGGTAAAATCCAAGCCACTCAACGTTCCTTTTTCCCGATACATCACTTCTCCATCCTCCCAATCCACCCAAGAGCCGCTTCTCCACTTATTCTCTAGGAAGAATTCAACAATGATGAAAGCCCCAATTCTAGTTCCACCGTTGACGATTGTTCATCCGCCCGTGCTACTCCTCTAGTATGTTTGCAACTCCATCTTCACCATCATTCGGGTCTTCGTGCCCCCACAAACCTTGTCTCACGCTCACCTCCCCTCTCTGGCCCTCTATCGCCGCTGGCGAGCACCGCCAAGCTGGGTGGCACAACGTCCTCTATTCTGTGAGGCCAACGAGACGACCCTACTTGTTGTGGCGCGGGTTAGATTAAAACTAACCCCGTGTCACTGACGGTCGAACAACATACGTTGGTTTTCATAATAATAACCAAGTTAAGCTTCTATGTGTATGACAGCATGACCCCACTTGTCAATTTTTTAAAATCTTGTAACCCTCCATGTTTACGCTTTCCTGTGCAGGAAGCGTGTTTCATCCGCTGAGCATTTCTCTTTACGCCTTTCTGCAGTTGAAAGCGTATTCCCCCCAATATGCCATAGACGTCACCCTATTCCCACCCAGACAGTATTTTCTCCCAGTGGCCTATTTTGTAAGTTTTGACTATAATGGTTGGTTATGTTGTATTATTCTGTGGATGGAATCACTTCGATTGTGGACAGTAGCTATTGATTATGGACTATTGTTAGTAAAACACAGAGGGTAATCCATTCATTAAGATCAGGTCCCGACACTCTCTCACCCTCCTTCCTCACCATCGTCGCCACCACCGCCACTATCCAAACATGCATTACCGTTAATATCCGTCGGTGTTCAAGAAATTGGCCTAGGTGGTTGTCAAGGTGGCACCTAGATATTGGGCTTTGAGTTGTACCGCCGTGATTTTGGTCTAAAAGGTGACCTGAGCAGACAACAAGGTCCTGCCTTACCGAATCAAGCTCCATCCGCATGGATTCGAGGTATGCCTGCAACAACCGAGCTCCTCTGACCTCTGACCACAAATAGGTATCCTGTAGAGACAAATCAACCGCAAGGGAGGAGGGGAGGCAGCAAAGGTAGGAGAAGCATCGGCGACAGAGGCATCGCACACTCGTAGATCAACTATGCTGCCAGTTGGAGCAGATACATATGCCACACAGGAACATTGTGAGGGAGAGAGGCAGTGGCTCTACATGCCGTGGTTGTGGGAACAAGGCAATATTTAGTCGCCATGGACATAGGATTAGGTGGGTCTTCTTTCTCGAAGACATCATATGGTGCCAAAATAATTTCTTTTGGAATTTTCCAAAACAAAGGGTTCTAGAGAGGCAAGAATCTGCACTCCCTCTTCATCTCCTTTTTTTTCTTCTTTTCTTCTATATATTCTTTTGAGACTTGCGTCCTGCCATCTTTATTTTCCTTTGTTCTAGCGGTTACAGATGAGGAGTGCTATCTTCATAGGTTTTTGGAGGGACCGCCTAGGCTCACCTTCCACCTACCACTTCCGCTTTTATCCACTAGCTACTGTCTCCACATTCCTATATAGCGAGCAGTGGGGTCTGTAATTTATGACTGACCGTGGTTTGAGCGCCTGCCTCCCACGCGTGTCGTTTTCCTCATGTATTCGTGTTCCTCTTCCTCTTCCCACTTCCTGCTCCTGCACGACTGTCGTTAGCGAGCTGCGGTGGGGCCGTTCTTGTTGATGGAACTATAGCAAAAGCGATAAATTGAAAAAAAAACAACTTTCAACCTCTAAAAATCTGACTTTCAACCAAAATCAGCATCAACATTCAACAAAAAAATAATCGACTTCTAACTCCTTGCACGTTAGCTTCCAGCCACCATGACTTACTCTTAACCAAGAAAAAACACGTGGAGCTCCATGTCAGTATCAATCATTCCAATTGCTTCCTAGCATTCTTTCGCCTCCATCCACCATTGTCACACCTTGTGCTACACAACATAACAAATCTAAGCGACTAGCCATGTCGTCCACTGCCGAGTCATCGCTCCCTCTACAACCTGGAGTAGGAGACCGTTGAGTTGCAACACGCCTGAGACGAAGACGACACGAAGGTGGAAAGGTCAGATAAATCGCCATTGTGTGTGACGTGTACACTAAGCAGTGATGATAGCAGGAGTGAAAACGACGGCGTGAAAGTGTGGGACTAATTTCGCCGCGCTGCTACGACCCCACCTTCTCCTTTTTCTCTCTTCTTCTTCGTCTCCTCGCGAGCAGCACACTCCGCTTCGTCTCCCTCCCTCTCTCTCTCCTCTCTTCCTCGCCGTGCGTGCACGCGCTAGGGTTTAGAGATCTCCCCCTCGCTGCCCCCGCTCCCGAGATCCGCGCCGTTCCCGCCTCCGGCTGCCGGGGCCCCACCTCCGCCACTCGCGCCGGATCGGAGGTGCTGCGTGCCTGCTCTCCCTCGCTTGCTCTCTCTCTCTCTCTCTCTCTGGTCCTCGGGCCACCTCTCCGCTGAAATGCGCCGCTGAGTTATGATCCCGAGCGAGAGCGATCGGCGGCCGCGGCGGCCACGATGAGGCACGTCGCCTGCTGCTGGGCGGTGCTGCTCGCGGCGGCCGCCTTGGTCTCCGCGTCGGCCTCGCTGCGGCCGGAGGACCGATTCGGCCTGGTCCCTGCCGAGGCTGGCGGCGGTGGCTATGGCGCCAGGGACGCGGAGAGGCTGCGCGGGGAGCTCCCGTGCCGGGCTTACGCGGCGAGCTCGCGGTCGTGCGAGGAGATGAACGGCTCCGGTTCGTTCAACACCACCTGCGTCATAAGCTCCAGCTCCTCGCTGGATGGTGATCTCTGCGTCTATGGCGATGGGAATCTTGAGATACGGCCCCACGTCAAGATCATCTGCCCTCTCAGGGGATGCTATATCGTCGTCAATGTCTCCGGGAGCATTACTATCGGCGAGCATGTGCAGGTGATCGCGGGGTCAGTTAGTCTGTACGCCACCAATGTGTCACTGGATCAACATTCCACCGTCAACACCACCGCGCTCGCGGGCGAGCCTCCTCCACAGACGTCTGGGACGCCTCACAGCCTGGAGGGGGCCGGAGGAGGACATGGTGGGAGGGGTGCGTCGTGCAAAGTCTCCAATGACACAAACTGGGGAGGCGATGTGTATGCGTGGTCAACGTTGGCCACACCGTGGAGTTATGGCAGCAAGGGAGGCAGCATGTCTGCTGATCTTCAGCTTGGAGGGGATGGTGGAGGCCGTGTCATGCTCAGGGCAAGTGAAATTTTGAATGTTGCTGGAGATGTACTTGCCGAAGGAGGTGTGGGCAGTCTCAGAGGAGGCGGAGGGTCTGGGGGAAGCATTATAATTCAAGCTTTCAAGCTGTAAGAACTGCATTTCTTCAAGTTTCACCTCTTTTAGTATCAATTACTGATTACGTTAGCAACGTGAAATCTTTGGATACCACAATCCATGTCCTCTTTGATATTTTCGTTATGTTATTTCCTCACATTTTTCCATGGGAATTAGCCTGTCTGGATGATATGTAGATAAATGAATGCACAATCTGGCTAAATATCCTCATAACTTAATTTCCCTAATGATCACTATGATGTGTTGCTAGCTAACAAATTTTTACAGCATTCTATGAATTACCACGTCATTGCACTATATTAGGCACTGGATGGATATGCATTCTTCAGGATCTAGTTAAGATTATATTTTTTAAGGAAAAAAGGGAATTGGAAACAAGAATCAAGAGTTTCTGTGCCTTAGTCTAGTTGTAGTGCAGTACTGCTATGCTAGAATTTGAGCGTAATTGCTGGGTTGAGTTGCGAACCACAATGCTATCTGATGTATTGCTTAAGTGTTGTCGGATATGATGGTCTGGTGCAAATCCAACGATACAGTCGATACTTAACTATGGCCCATAATATTTGGGCAGCCCACCAATAGGTCCAAATAATTGCAAAATCCAAGTCCCATTGAAACCCGACCCAGATCATTGTTGATCCAAATTGTGATATTAATGTTGTTATTCTTTGTAACCTAGTTCTGATGGTGGCCCACTCTGCACACATTTGCTCCTATCTGCATGCATCCGGTCAACTCCTCCGTCCATGACAGCTGCCTCTGCCCTCCTCCATACTCCTTGGCTTACCTTCTTTCACCTCCAGCCACATGAACGTGCACATCGGCTTTCCAAAGATGCCAGTGATATTGCTCAACACAGACAAATTTGCTGTGGCCTTGTCATTGCTTTGGTAGGCTTGGGTACTGAATGGGTCCTAGGCCCTCTAGGGCCAGAGTTGGATTATTCAGACTCACCGCATGAGTTATTACTTTTTCACTGTATGCACAAATTTACCTTTATTAATGGCTGTAAGATTCATAAACATTTCCCATAGGATTATTATGAAGCAAACCCCATACTTGTATGCTTTCTGTGGTGACCTGTGAGGTACAACTCTCCTTATTGTATAACATTCTAGATATGGAAATGGTACAATAAGTGCTGCTGGTGGTAATGGATGGAGTGGAGGCGGTGGTGGGAGGATATCTCTAGATTTTTACAGCATTCAACAAGATTTGGAAATTACAGTTCACGGTGAGTATATTCTGGCCTTAGTTTTTGTGCAACTGTTTTATAAGCCCAATGCCATTGTTTTTTCTCCACAGGAGAGCATAATCGGCTAATCTATTGCAACTTTAAGTGCAATAGATATTCATTGCTGGTTACTAATACTGTTTAGTGCCATGTATTGGTTCTCTCACTAGTTCGTAACTGTACCAAAGGCATTACGTGTGTGACATGCAGGTGCACGACATTCAGAAATAGCTCAACTAATGCAATCTGTTGACTTAGTTGCATTTGAAACTTCAAAATTTTCATTGCTTATGATGTGTTCATATATTTGGATGCAATTTCATTATAACCTTTTGCTAATAGCCATAGTATGCACAATACTTGTTTGGGTATTTAACTTGTGCTGTCTTGTTTTGGGACTGTCTTGCATAGAGTTACCGCTCTCGCCTGCAAGCATCTTTCTCGTGACTTATTGGTTTCTCCTTGTGCCACAACTGCTAAATATCCACTATCAAATTCTTGAGCTAGACATTAATGTAGGATTGAGCATCAGAACCTCAGAGGCATTGACTGTTTATATTCAAGTATATGCATTTATAGTACAATATATGTGCGTTAGCACGTTTTGGTAGTATAGTAGTGATTGTAGTGTAAAATTAGGAAAAATATAAAGTTTGTCAAAGAGATGAGAAAAATGTAGAGTACAGTTGGAACTCAGGTGCAAGTAAACAGATGATTGTAATGCTCTTTTTAATAATGTAATGTCTATCAAGTTTTAAAGCCTTGGTAATTTTAACTTGCAAGTTAGAGAAGCTTATAAAATCCTAAATTTGAATAAGCTAAACTGATACTTGCCCTGATATTTTGTTTACAATGTATTGATTGTCCTACCTTGTTAAATTCATTGCGATTAGGTCCTTCTGTGGAACTTGTGAGCCTCGATTTAATCTGCTACTGTTATGGCTCTTCATATTCATCCCGAGTTGAATATTGATGCATGTGTTTTTGGTCATGAACATGTGCTTTTTTCCTTCATAACTCCTCAGTTATGCAGTCCCTCCCTATTTCTTTGTCTTGTAATGGCAAACCTTTTCACATTCATCAGGTGGACAGAGTTTTGGGTGTCCTCAGAATGCTGGCGCAGCAGGTACAATATATGATAGTTCATTGCAGACTCTAAAGGTCAGCAATGGCAATTTCACTACACATACGGAAACTCCATTGCTGGGTTTCTCAATGACTAGACTTTGGTCAAATGTGCTTGTGGAGTGCAATGCAAAAGTGTTGGTTCCCTTGTTGTGGTCCAGAGTACAGGTTTGAATACTATCACCCATTAACACCACATTCATGATTGCTTCATTAATCATTATGCCTTTGTGTAACGAGAAATCTCTGAGGTTATTTAGCACTATATCTGTATAACGACACTAATATCCATATTTACTTTAAATGTCTTTTCCTCCGAGATCGTTTAGTATTGCATCTATACCACACTAATATCCAGTTGTTTCTGTAGTTGTATTTTTCCCATTTAAAGAGGTTCAATAATAAGGCCTGCACTAATCTAATTCTGAATATTAACACAACAAATTTATATCTTGTTGTTTGCAACAAGCTAATGCGATTGTAAAGTGGTGTTAGATATTTGGGTTTAGCACCACTACTTGAAATTTTGCTATGCTCTGACTAGGTTGTGACATGAGTGAGCTGTTTGGAAGTAGCATTATTTGAACTGGCTTGTGGTGTCCTCTGTTTGCAGTCACACACTGGCATGTCATATTGTCAATACTCAGTACATGTAATCGTTGAACACTTCTTGTCACTACTATGATCTTTTTTCTCATTCCTGATCTGTCTTCTCTTTTTTTCATTGTGGCTAAACTGTTCCATTCAGTTAGTTAATCATAATTTTTTTGTTACATGGGTCACTGAACAGTTACCCACTTACATTTACAGAATAATTTATAGTTGAATATACTATTTCTAGACCTGAGCCAGCAATGAAGTCTATGCATATCAGACATGTTCAAGTTTATTTATTATGCTTCTTTCTAATCTTATTGATTGAATGGGTTCCCATGCCCTTTATAATCATTGTACGTTCGTTCCTCTTTACCTGCTGATTCTTATTGTTTGATACCTTCCCTGTGTTCTTACCTGCATTTCCATTATTATATTCACTGTCCTTATTTGGCTCCTATTTTCTACTTTTCAGGTGACAGGCCAAATTAGACTACTTAGTAAGGGTAGCATCTGCTTTGGGTTGCCTGAAAATCCAATATCAGAATTTGAGCTGGTCGCAGAAGAGCTTCTAATGAGTGACTCTATTATAAAGGTATGCCTTGTTGTACATATTTTCATTGATGCTGCTAATAAATAATGATTCATATGCATCACACAGTAAAGTAATCAATTCGATCTTCGTCTAAAAAGTAATCAATTCGATATATATTGTATAGTGAACTATGTATCCGTCTACTGAAGATCTCATGGTCATCCAGCATAATTTGAAATTACAGGAGAACCTGTCCATCACGCCAAGCGACACTAGTATTCTGTATCCAGTTTTATTTTAGGGAAAAGCCCCTTTTCCATTTCGCAGTGATGGAGAGTTTTCCTTAGGCACCAAGGTGATTTAGGAGCTGATGACTCTTCCAAAGAAGAGCCTTCACATGGTCTATAGAAGTGAGGGCCTTAGGGGCAATTGAGGACCGGCATTTCTCCAAAAATGATCCATTAAAATCACTTGGGCCATGGGCACGATCATTGGAGAGTTCCTTGACTGTCGCACCAATTTCCTCTTGTGTAAAAGGAGATGTGAGTGTTTGAGAGATCCAACTGGTTTGTGGGATGACAAATCGGTTTGTGGGATGACAAATCAAAGTGTATATGCATATTTTCTTTTTTCAGGGGGTGGGGATTAGTAACACTTGTTTTGTCTTCAAAAGCATGCCATTGCGCCTGTAAATTTCAGTGGGCCAAGCCGTGATATAAGTTGGTATTCTCATCCCCAAATTTCACCCATCGAACTGCACCACGCTGTTTCCAGTAAATATGTCTAGTAGTAATCTGATGAGATGACGCTTCTAGAAATTCCATCACAGCCTACTGAGTGGACCTGCTCATCTAACACACTTCAGAATTTTCTGCAAGTTCTATTCGCTGGAGAAGCGTGAACTGTCAGGCATCCAACACTTGCAGACATGGAAGCATTGCTTGATATAGTGGGATTACATTCAACAGGAAAACATTTTTGATATTTGATGTCTAGGTTTATGCTCGTTCAGATGTAAGATTGTTCTTAACTGAAACTTAAGTGATATTGGATCGTATCTGTGCTGTATAGGGGGTATCGGAAATGTACCGTATGGCTACTTCATTATAATATCCTTTATGAGCGTTTTCTGCAGTCCTAATTTCGTCCTCTTATTGAAGGTGTATGGTGCTTTTAGAATGTATGTGAAGGTGCTCTTGATGTGGGATTCGAAGATTCAGATAGATGGTGGGGGTAAGGATGTTGTTCTTGCATCTATGCTTGAGTCAAGAAACCTTGTCGTTCTCAGGGTATGTTGTTTGAAAGCCTTATTGCTAAAAATATCCATCTTAGAAGTGGAAGTTCAGTTTTTCTCTCTGCTTTTGTGACAGCATGGGTCAGTGATATCTTCCAATGCTGCTTTGGGAGTCTATGGTCAAGGACTTCTTAACTTGAGTGGTCCTGGCGATGGAATCAAAGCACGGCGACTGTTTCTATCTCTGTTTTACAACATTGAAGTAAGATCATAGTATATGCATTGCCTATATTGTCTTTTTTCTGTTGTTGTACTGGTACTTCAGAAAATGCCATACAGTTTTCCCCTGTATAATGTTGACTTCTCTGATGGACATACATATAACATATGCATTGTTATGCTAGGACACTTCACTTATCTGTATTCTCAAATCTATTCAGATCTCATAAGTTGTAATTTCTTAAAGGTCTTTGAACTTGTACAATGTATACTTGAACTGTACTGCATGCGGGTCAGCAACAGAGCGAACCATCTGATGAACTGTTCATGATATAATCTATAGTTTTTTTTTATTAGCTGGAACTTACTTAGGTCCTGTTTGTCGTAGCGTAATCTTGACCTTGTCACTCGTATGATCTTTTGAACTTGGGGCCTTTTGAGGAGGTGGAGAATTTAGAAAGTACAAACTAGATATAAAATGCTTTATTGGGATTCTAGTGTGGAAGCCTTGTAACCTGATTCACGAAAAAAACTAAGCTAGCCCACACAGCCACCCATCAAATGTTTAATGCAAGCTTTGTTGTGCTTACTAGTATCTACGGCCAGAATCAGGATCAGAGCTCTGAAACCCGAATAACTTGAAAATGTGGTCTTGAGGGTTTGTTGTCCGCGGGAAGCAGGAAGAGTTTAGTAACCAAATGAAGGTTGGAAATTGTTTCCTTCCTGGTGACAATGTTTAGCTGTTTGTAGCTGGTGGCTGTGGTCTTACTTATGTTACTGTGCGTAGTTTCATATACGAAGCAGCATAACTTTTTTCGTAGGTAACATAGGACAGCCTCGGTAGATTAACGATCTTCCCATTCTTATTTTTATGCTACTCATCAGCTTTCAGCACTATGAGTTTCTTGGAAGCACTGCTTTATTTCTCGGGGTTCCCTTTTTGGTATGCTTGGTGTTCAGATGGTTCATGTTATCATATTGAACCAGCATGTGTGCTTTAAAATTTGTTGCAAGCATTTATAATTTTGTGACACTACAACTTTTCGTGATCTATGAGCAGGTTGGTCCTGGTTCCCTTGTTCAGGCTCCACTAGATGAGGATGTTCAAAGCAGCTTGTAAGTTCTTTTGTTTCAATGTAAAAATAATGATCTTTAGTTGCTTCTAAGCAATGCCGTGGATTGACGTTTGCGTATATCAGGGATGCACTTTCGCGCTGTGAAAGTAAAACATGCCCTAGTGAGTTAATTGCGCCCCCTGATGATTGTCATGTTAACAGCTCCTTGTCCTTTACACTACAAGTAAGGATTGTTTGCTGTCGTATTTTCTTTTCCAAAGGAAGCTCTTATATTCATTATTTTTAGATCTTTTTTTGTTGGTAGCTTGTAAATCTTCTGTATATGAGAGAAATTTCTGGGCAAGGAAGTGTCACGGTGGACTTTTAATTACATTTGTGCCTTTCCATAATCATTTCCATTCCACAGGACGAGTCTGATAGCTTGCTTGCGTGTGGAAATGTATAGTATACCATGTCAAATTGATATGTGCACTCCAACCTTCATGGTCATACAGTAGATAGAAGAATTTTCTCCATTGTG
The DNA here is from genome assembly GCA_019208055.1 of Stipa capillata. Taxonomy (NCBI): domain Eukaryota; kingdom Viridiplantae; phylum Streptophyta; class Magnoliopsida; order Poales; family Poaceae; genus Stipa; species Stipa capillata. The sequence continues at coordinate 207,331 of JAGXJF010000933.1, forward strand.
TTGCATTTCTGATATACTTTTTACATGCAACAATAACTCTATTGCCGAAATGCAAAATGTGCAGATATGCAAATTTGAATGGTTTCGTAGATTATAGCTAATACAGGATAGCTAACGTAACAAATGGGATAAAAAAGATGGAACCACCTCGTGCTACTAACATGGTGAGGGCGGTAAACAATACATCTTCGTGTTATCATGGATCAATAAATACTGTCTGTTTAGATGATATTTATTTCCTCCTGCCAATAAAATGACATTAAATTCATGCTTTTCTCATAGTTATGTGTGTTTGGGTTTCTGTTAAATTGGGTGGCTATATTGCAGTTCAGAGTACGAGTTGTGTTCTAGCCTTCTTTTAAGAAACTCACATTTTACAGATTTGCCGTGTCGAAGACATAACCGTCGGTGGCATAGTCAGGGGGAGTATAATTCATATTCATCGAGCAAGAACTGTGACCGTTACAAATGATGGCGCAATAAGTGCCTCAGAGTTAGGTGATTCTGTGTTTTTGTGTTGTAATCAGTAAAAGAACTGGAATCACCTCTATCATTGTTGTAACTTTGTTCACTCAGCTATTGGGATTCTTTTATAGGTTGCAAGGAAGGCATTGGGAAAGGAGAGTTTATTAAGTATGGAGCTGGTGGTGGTGCTGGGCATGGAGGCCAGGGTGGTACAGGGATTTACAACGGAATGAGAAGTCAAGGAGGTCAACAATATGGGAATGCTTATCTTCCATGTGAGCTAGGAAGTGGTAGTGGTTCTGCTGAGTCAGCTGATAACAGTGCTGGTGGGGGGTTAATTGGTAGGTACCATTTTGCGTAGTCTTGTATATCCTCTTTACCTATCCTTCAGATGTACTCATGCATTTTTTGTTTTCCTTCAAGCTCTTTAATAGCATCACCTGAGTTGCTATCAGCATAGTTTTTCTTTTTCTTTTTCTTTTTCTTTTGCTTGGCATGCATTGTGCACTGCACAATGAGTGCATATTCTGCTAATTCACTCCTTGACTTAACCTTTTCTTTTCAGTTTTTTTGGGAAATAAGTACATTTACTTTGCAAATCTTTTGGTACCACTTATCTTCTAATTTCTGTTCAATTTCCTGATCCAGTCATTGGATCCATGAAATGGCCACTTTCAAGATTGTTAATTTATGGCTCGGTGAGCTCTGATGGTGAAAGCCATAGAGGCACGACTGGAAATTCCAACGGGACCTTTAAAGGTGGCATTGGTGGCGGTTCTGGAGGAACAATTCTTTTTTTTCTTCAAGGGCTTCTGCTAGAGAAGAACTCATCATTGTCAGCATCTGGTGGCAATGGAGGTGTACATGGTGGAGGTGGTGGAGGCGGTGGCAGAATACACTTCCACTGGTCAAATATTGCTACTGGAGACGAATATGTTCAGATTGCTTCTGTCAATGGTACAGTAGCATCAAGGTATGCAATCATGTAAAACTGCTGATAATAATAGCGGAGGTTGCTTGGTTGTATCTTTATAAAATCAGCTTCTAGTACATATCCCTCTGTCTCTAAACTCATGACGTGATCATGTTATTTCCATACTGTTTGCATCAGCTATGTTATCAGGACGTTTTTGAATGGTTTTCTTTTAACCAGTTTACTTGATACTGTGAACTCCTTCATAATGACAGTTACATATTAGAACAGGATCATATGTTAGTTTCTATATTGATATGTATAGTGACAAACTTATACCTAGTTCCGTTACTGCACAAATATTTGAAAAACGATTATGGGAGTTATATTGCAATCACAACGCCATTATTGGAGTTCTATTGCAATCACAACGTTCAAGCAGAATCCCCACCGAACTTGCTTATTAGTTGGGATGGGATCTTAGGAATTAGGACAGTTAGGAAAGCCCTGGAACATACTAATAAAATGAAGGTGCAAAGGCCGCCTAGGCCCATAGCACTCAGGTCATTACAACTTTATAGTCAGCTAAGATTGTTAACATAGTAATAAAGTGAAGGTGCAACGGTAATGTGAATAATTCAAATTGACTATTGATATGGCAAGTCGAAGGTATGATGACTTTTAGTTAGCGTAAAGTGGTGACATGTCAATTGAATAGATGTGCTGAACTAGTGTACATTGTTTGGTTAGATGATCAATGTGGCAATTTGGGTTCACATAATGATGAGCATCATGGTCATACCTTTATTTCAGTGTAATGCTCGGATTTTAGCTAGAGCTGAAATGACCTAGGTGAGACATTGTTTTGCAAGCTTAGGGACCTGCCAAATTATTTTTCGAGTCTAGGGACCTAACTGGTACTTCATTACAAAATCAGGGATCCATGGTGCAATTTATACAAAAAAGGCAAATTCTCATTCCATATGCATAGTAGAGTGTAAATTTCCTGAGACATACTTGTGGATTTTTTTTTCTGAGATGCATGTTTTCATTATGTAATGCAACCAGCCAATCACTACTATCTGTGTTGACCTACATGGGAGAAGTATGAAGGTTTAACAATTACCAGTGTTCCTTTTGTCATCAAGTATTTATTTGTCATAGAATTTTCATTGTGCACTGCCTTGAGCCTTGAAAAGTTTTAGTGAATGAATACATTCTTGTGATAACTTCCAATTACTGTTCTTTTGTGTAGTGGAGGATCTGGTAATGATGATGGATATTTTGGAGAAGATGGAACAGTAACAGGAAAGAAATGCCCCACGGGACTATATGGAACATTTTGCACCGTATGAGCACTAAACTCATCATGTCTTTGTTCATCCAGATTATATAGATAAACCATCTGATGTTTGCTGTTACTGGTAACACAAACAAGAGGAATAGTGTTCTTCTAAATACAGATACAATTTTTCTACCTATTCCTTTTTTTGAGAACATGCAAAAACTTTGCATTTATTTCGTTAAGCAGGAGTAAAATCCAGAATATTTACAGCAAAGGAACAGGAAAAAACTGAGAGGGATCAGGGCTAGGGGTACAAGAAGAATCCAACCCCAGGATGCAGCACAGAACCAAGCCTATCTCTCATGGTGGTTCGAACAACACACTCCGGACACTTGCTTCACCATCTTCAGCCTCTTCCTTGATTGAGTCCACCACTTTCACTAAGTCCTGTTTATTGAAATAATTTGCCCACCTTTCTCCATAACCTAGGCTTTTGGGTGAACTGGCTGATGCATACAATTCAATATGGTATCAGATCCAGGAGGTTTTGAGTTCAAGACCCGGCCAACACGCTATTAATGAAAATAGTTGTGGCCTACGTCGATCCCACGTGAGCCTAGACGTGAGGGGGAGTGTTGAAATATATTGCCTACCTTTCTTCATCAACTTAGGCTTTTGGGTGAATTGGCTGGTGCATGCAATTCAATATTGTTGCACATCCTTGAAGATGCTGCTGTTTCTTTCACACCAAACTGACCAAATCACTAGGATGAACATTGTGTCAAAACCTTTCAGCAAATCAGCCCGCAAGCTTGTGTGTCTCGCAATCCACCAGTCCTCCATTGTGAATTAGCTCCTGGGATTGCTCTGCTCACGGCAGAATCAACAGCAACAGCTGACAGGTCCAAACACATTGCATGTACAGGTGCTCCGCAGTTTTCTTGCAGCTGCAAGCAAAGAGGGCAGTGTGTGTGGTTCAGCAACTGCTGACATTCAAGCTCATCCGCTGTCAAACAACGGTGCTGCAAGGCAAGCCAAAGGAAGAACTTGCACTTGAGACGAGCTTTAGCTCTTCATAGGAATTTCCGAATTTATAAAACGGGAATGGAATTCTGCTCAAGGAAGAAGGCTTTGTAGACAGACTGCGCCCAGTTGAGGGAGCTGCTGTACGCTATATATGCATTGTTTTTTCTTGCAAAATACTTCCATAATAAAAAACCTTAAGTCAAAATCTTGCATTGGACACGGCCAATAGTAAAAAAAAAGACTTCTATTCGTGGATGGAGGAGGTAGTTGCTTTTTATGCATTGTTGTTTTTCTTTAACTTGCAGACGACCTTCTATTAGTTCCTCTGAAACCATTTACTGATTATAATTCATTCCAGGAATGCCCAGTTGGCACATATAAAAATGTTATTGGATCCAACTCATCTCTGTGCACCCCTTGTTCTCTGGATAGTCTTCCAAACCGTGCTGACTTCATATATGTAAGAGGTAGGTCCTTGGACTTGCATGGTTTTACAGGAATTTACCTTCAAACTTCTTGACTTTGCATGGAAGAAACTAAGCATTAACTTCGGCTTGCTAGGTGGTGTTACCCAGCCGTCCTGCCCGTATAAGTGCATATCTGCAAAGTACAAGATGCCAAACTGTTACACACCACTCGAGGAACTTATATATACTTTCGGTGGTCCTTGGTCTTTTGCAATTTTCCTATCTTTTACCATTATTCTTTTGGCACTCATCTTAAGTGCTCTAAGAGTTAAGATTGGTGAGAGTGATGTCACGTACCGGTCAACAAATGCAATCCACAATGATGCCTGTGACTCTTCCCCATTTTTGCTTTCATTGGCTGAGGTATAGTTCATTTCATACAACATAATCTTTGGATGTAGTCATTTAGAGCTATTAGAAAATCACCGGATTCAGGACATTGAGCAAATTAATCCAAATTCACTTATATATACTAAACAGTTACTTAATCAATAAAGTCGGTACGTGCATGCCTCAAAAAGAGAGAGAGAGAGAGACCTAAACAGTTATTTGTACTTCCTGTGGCTATCTTTCTATCGCCCTCATGTCGCAAATTCATGAAACCACAGACCTTTGACCTGTAATTTAGAGTACTTGTTGAAAAAAAAGGACTGTCTTCCAAGTTCCATCAGGAGAAATATGACTCACTGTGTACTATGTACCTCAACATTCACAAAGGTCAAATATTTTTTTAGAACAAAGGTCAAATGCTCATTATGTGATTTGACTAAATTAAAATTACTTGAATAACTGCCAAAAATTCAAGTACGATTAGCTCTAAAAAATGAGAAATTACTCAGGAATTCCTAGCCCCATTTGTTGACGAGTCTTGGTTCTTGTGCTTGTGCTGATATATAGGTACCTGGGGCCAGCAGGGCAGAAGAAACACAAAGCCATGTCCACAGAATGTACTTCATGGGGCCTAATACCTTCCGAGAGCCCTGGCATCTTCCTTACTCACCTCCTGATGCTATAATTGGAATTGTGTAAGTCACTTATATGTCTGCTTTCATTCATCTCAAACTGATTCACAAAAGTTAATACATTTTTATCGTAAAAATATGTCATCAGTTGTAAATTGATTTACATGTCACTAGTGTTCCACCGTAAAAGATTGCACTGTTTTGTTTGTTTAGTCATTTATGTAAATCGTCCATCTAGCTCATTGCTACTTAAAAAGCTTGGATGCTCTCGTACAGCCTCCTTGCTGTAGGATGCCATGTACCTTGGGCCCCAGCATCATTGCTGCACAAGAATTACATTTGTTTGACAAGACCAACTGGAACTTGAGCATAAAATGACCGCAGTATAAAACTTGTTTTTGTTAAAAACTCAAGATCCAACAACCCCTTAAGGCCTATTTGGAACACTGGAATTTTGCTGGAAACAGTTCACTTACTATTCTAAAAAGGACCTTAGTATTTACCTGAATTGATCTGGCTAAAATGTTGTGAGAGAACAATGTTTCATGTTTCCATCTATACAAAATGCATGCCGTCCTGACTGTAGGTGATAATTCTGTGTCTTTTTTTTTCTTCCAGATATGAAGATGCTTTTAAACCGTTTTATCGATGAGATCAATTTGGTAGCAGCCTTTGAGTGGTGGGAAGGTTCTGTGCATAGTATACTTTCAGTACTTGCATATCCTTGTGCCTGGTCTTGGAAACAATGGCGCAGAAGAAAGAAAATCCATCGTCTTCAGGAGTACGTTAAATCCGAATATGATCATTCATGTCTTCGCTCTTGCAGATCGCGGGCTCTATATAAAGGGTTGAAGGTCAGTAATCAGAATTTAGTCATGTCATTCGGTATTAGAACCAGCTGTAATGGCGACAATTTATTTTAAAACTAGAACTGGATGGTTCAGTTTGGCAATCATATAACCAGAAGCTATTCCTGGCTTTATAATATTGCTAACCAGTTTAAAGTCAACTAAGTTAAACCCCCCAAATTGGATGTAGCAGCATTGTTGCCATAACAGTGAGGAACCGGCTGGGGACTGCCAAGTTCAGCTGGGTTTCAGTTTAATGACGTATTAGCAGTGTATCTAAATTTATGGCCAAACCTCACTAAATACATCTGAAACTTGTGTTCAGAGAGAGATTATTCAGTTGGGTAAATACTGTTCACTTCTGATTTGAACGATACTGTTTGTTAGCTCTTTAACCTGAACTGTGAGTAGCACTGTGTTAGAGCACACAGGTAATTGTTTGAACTTAACAGGTTGGTTCAACACCAGACTTGATGGTCGCTTACATTGATTTCTTTCTGGGAGGTGATGAGAAACGACCTGACGTAACATCCACGATCCAGAAGAGGTTTCCCATGTGTTTAATTTTTGGTGGTGACGGGAGCTATATGTCCCCATACTACCTGCACAGCGATACATTGCTATCAAATCTTCTTGGCCAGGTAAAACGAGACAACTTAACGGTGGTGTTAAGGACATCGCTTCTTTTTGGTTCCTATGGATATACACAAGATTTTCCAATTATATTATTACATGAGGACTAGCGATTAGCCAGTAGCCACTTTGTCCCACATTGTCGAAGTGGAGACTTTGTTAGTCGTTGATCAGGATATGGTTGGTCATTGAAATAATGCATGATTAGTATTAATTGGTTTAGATCTGATATTCTAGATATCTTGAGCCTCTGTAATGTTTTTCTTGGCCAATATGCTAGAAAATGCATTTTTTGTTTGTTCAATCATTCCTGGTGACTCTGTTTCCTTTTCCTAGTATGTATCTACTGCAATCTGGAACAGATTAGTTGCTGGCTTGAATGCTCAGTTGAGGACAGTAAAGCAAAGCAGCATTCGGTCAACTTTGGGACCCGTTGTTTCTTGGATTAATAGTCATGGGAATCCCCAACTTGAGCAACATGGTGTTCGAGTGGAGCTAGGGTGGTTTCGGGCCACTACTTCTGGTTATTACCAGCTAGGTATTGTTGTAGCCGTGAATGAACACTTCTATAAGAGTCTCCACCATCATGAGCATGTACCAGACTTTGGTGATCGCTCAAGGTATGAAAGAATCACCAACTACATTATCATGTCTTACAAAATATTTCTCCTTGCTGTGTAAAATAACTCAATTTTTTAATCCTACAGGAAGAACTTCGCAGTTCCACTACAGGGTTCCAAGCAGGTAATGCAGGAACGGCCTTGCACAAGTTATGCTGTTTCAAGAAAGCGGTTGACAGGTGGAGTGAATGGTGGGGTCATAAACGAAGGAACACTGAAGTCACTGGACTATAAAAGGGATTATCTCTTCCCTTTCTCATTGCTGTTGCAAAATTGCAGGCCTATTGGCTACGCGGTAACCACTGGACCCTTTTTATAAGCACATAAATGGTCATGCTGTACATGACAATCACCTTAAATGAATACTTGCTATGGCATTTCAGGAAACATTGCAGCTGCTTATTTGTATTGTACTTCTGGGTGATTTTTCCATCACCCTGCTTATGCTTGTACAATACTACTGGATATCTGTTGGAGCTTTCCTGGCTGTACTGCTTATTCCGCCCCTTGCTTTGCTTTCTCCTTTTCTTGCTGGTCTCAATGCACTTTTCAGCCGAGGACCAAAAAGATCTTCGGTGACCCGTATTTTTACACTTTGGAATACTACTTCTGTCGTAAACACTGTAAGTCTTTTTAAGATGTGGTTTGTCCATGGACTCTGTTATATCTGGTATGACATGAGTAGAGCATATATCTGTTATTTCCTGTTGCAATCAGTTGAATTCTGTTGTAAGAGTATTTTACAAACTTGATTACTTGCATTTTTATTACTTAAATAATGTCCAAAGATTTGAATATATTGCTTCTGAATATGCATAAACAGACAATGTAACAGGCCTTGGAGATTTTATATATCTTATTTCTTTTCAGATGGTAGCAATCATTTATGGTGCTATGTACTCTGGGCTATCTTCTTTGGCAGTGTCTTCAGTTCATCATGTATCAAATACCAAAAGGTTAGATTCCTTCTGTTCTTGTATTGATAATACTTCAATTGACTTTCAGTATTCATTGTCCAATTATTTACGAGGGAGTTCCATTATTCATGAAACTGGCTTATTATAACTTACAAGACTTCCAACTTACAATTAAGAGATTATGTGGTATTTGTTGGGGTTAGGAAAACCTATATATAAACATGTCTAGTTGGGAATTCAGATGATTACAGACTTGCCAAAGTTTCTAATATTTTCCATTGCTGGTACAAACTTTAGATAATAATTCTGTATCAGAATACTGTCTTTTATGCTATCCAAATCTCTATTTAGATACTTTCATTTGTTGAGGAAGTACATGGCCAAATATTCAGTATTCCTATTTGAAAAACGTATAATCATGTAGAACTTTATTTGAATTGTGTCTTGATTTAAATTGCACAACTCTAGCTTTTTGTTTGGTAAATAGCATACTTAGAATTATGATCGGAAGATGCCGAAATCTAATATTAATTGGGTATACCTGGTTTCTGTCTCTGTCTGTAATTCAATCATATGATCTGTGTTTGGATGCAAGGAATATCTAAGCTCAATCCAAATTCCTTTATCAATGTATTTTGGATTCAGCATGGTTGCAGTCTGATCTGTTTACACATGTATCCGGATTCCGCATTCCAATCCTGCATGTTTTTTTAATTAAAAATGTTATTCTCAGATGATACAAAAGAAACCACAACTTACCATATCTTACATGCTGATCTGTTTGTTCTCTGGCATCTTCGCAGCTTCAAGAGTAGGGATGACAACGAATGGTGGATACTACCTATTGTCCTATTTCTTGTCAAGTCACTGCAAGCTGGATTGGTCAATTGGCATGTAGCGAATCTGGAGGTCCAGGATTATTCGTTATTTAGCCCTGATCCGGATAGATTCTGGGCAATGTAGCATCTGGTCGCAAGAATGGCACAATCTCGACAGCATTGTTCTGGCAAGCTGCATTTTGTCATTCGTCAGCGTTGTGCAGTCTCAGAATCCGATAAGCAGCGTCATGGTACTCTAAACCTGGAACTTCCTCCTATTTCTGGGAGCTTTCCAGCATAGTGCAGATATGTTTTAAGTAGAATGGTATTAGTCTGCAATATGTACTGGTTGTTAGAATAGGCTTTGGTGTTTTGAGTGAACTAGATTTCTGCAGTTTCTAGGTTTTAGATTAAGTTAGTGATTGATTGTACAGAAAAACACTGATGATATTGGCGTTCAAATGGTGTACATTCTGTAAGTAATAATAGTGAACTCATCGATTTTGTATTTGTGTTCTTCAAATGGTGTACATTCTGTAAGTAATAATAATGAACTCAGATCGATTTTGTATTTGTGTTCTTCTTTCTTTTCTTTAATGTAGCAGTTCATTTTTACCCAGAGCCGTGCCTTGTACATTACAGAATGCCATGATAATCAGCGGCAATCAAATATCTTGGGAGCCAGATATCTATACTACTACAGAAAGCCCCAATTAGTTCTTTGTTATGTCTATTCCACTGTGTTCCCAATTGATTCATAACGGTCTGATCCAGAATCTAGTGGCTTAGATTTCAAGTTTGTCCCAACATCTTGACCATCTATCCGTCCAATCCAATGGTCTAGATTTAAAGTTATGCTCACCATAGTCCACCCCAACTCATACGAAGCACCTCAAACCGCACCGACATTTTGATGGTTTGAACCTTCTATGAGATGGGGCAGTTAGAACAAATAGTATTGAACATATAGTAAACTTGTTTTCCAAGGAGAACTACATATGACAATAATGATATATTTATGTTTCTATAGTGACGTTCACTGATAAATCTATTTTTTGGTCGAAATTATATTGCCATGATTTTTTTAGAAGATACTATTGGAACAAATCAATCATACTAATCCATATAAACTCAAAAAGGAAAAAAGGAAAAAGAAAGACCAGATACAAGGCTGAGTGTAAGGCCGATTTCCATATACTCGCTGCAAGATGGGTGACTGGACAATATCGAATTTTAGAACCTTACTAAGCATTACGATATTCAGCATGCGCAGATTCAGCAGCAGGTAAAAATTTAATCACAACTGCTGGACATGTTTGGATTAGAATTTCCTCTAGCTTAGGGAAACACTTTCTTGTTTTTATTTGCAAATGATGGGAGTACATGAAATTATACTTTATTTGAATGTACATGCATGGACATCAGGCCACACTCGGCAAAGTAATAATAATATAAAACTTGTTACAAGACACGAGCTTCATTTTTCAATTTGTCAAGGAGCTCATCAACCGACGAAAGAATGACCCCTGCTTTCCTCTTTGGTGGTTCATCGACCTGAACCACCTCTATGTCTGATCTGATATCTACATTCAGCTCTGCAGGGGTTACTTTCTTAATGACCTTAGATTTTGCCTTCATTATGTTTGGCAGTGTCGCATACCGGGGTTGGTTCAGTCTCAAATCAGTGCTGCAAAACAGAATCCATGGTATAGTTCAAACGGGATGGCAGAAATGGAGACCAGAACTAAAATGCAGCACTAAGAACCAGAGATGTGGTAGGGACACGCTGAATCACCCATTAGCTGTGCTAAATGTAGCTTGCGAAGCGTATACAGAAGTAAAGCGCTTGAGTACTGTTCTTCTCCAACAGAGAATAATCTAATGGAAGCAAGATACAGAAATGTGTTGTGGAACATACGTGATCACTGCAGGTAGATCCAAGCATATGGTTTCGATTCCACCGTCGACCTCTCTCTCCACGGTAGCTTGTTGCTTCTCCTTGTCAAGTATCACCTGCCAAATTAAAACAGCAGCTTTGACTACAGTTTTCCGTTAAATAGAACCTTGAAAACTGCTGGCATAAGAATCTGAGGACGAAAGAGAGGTATGGATAATTGAGAACAATGCAATAAAAGAGATGAATCGTCTTTTGGCTTTTTTCACGGGAAATGCACCGAAATTTTTCCCCATATTTGCTTCCTTTGTTGCTTCACATGTTTGGTTAAGAAAAAGAAACCAGATGTTGGTCTGGAAGATGAAAATCAATGCTTCTATGAAGTCAATGGGGGTCAAATAAGAACTTGAAAATTGTGACCACTGAGTTCTTTATATCTTGCAAAAGGAAAAAAGGTTCTTTCGAAATGCAATAAGCCCTACAATTGTATTGCTTATCTCGAGTGAGTATCAAAAGATTAGGAGCTGGCCATAATAATCTAGTAAAACTGAAAGGACCATGTGCAATGATGAGAATTCAGTTGACGATCATACTGTAGGTGACATTACCAATTACTGAAAAGAATAAGAAACAACAAACCTTCGAGGCAAAGGTTCCTTGCGGCCAATTGAGCAATCCAGCAAGCATTTGTCCTGTTTGGTTACAATCATCATCAATCGCCTGTAATTACCAAAAACGTCGAACCTATATTATTAACAGATATATTCCAAAGAGAAAACTTTCTTAACAACAGTTTCTTGTTTGTCCTTTGTTTTCACTTCTTCGTGACAAAACACAGTAATAGAGATTTTGGGAACATGTCTTAAAAACGATTTCTTAAAGAAAAGAAGTTGAAAACATACCAAGCAAACAATTGACATTCCACTAGGTCAAACCAAGTAAGCAACAAAGTCAATAAGGGGAAAATGAGGACGTCCATGCCCTTCAGGCAACCACAAAAACATTTTGATCTATAACTCTTTCCTCGTGATATCCTTTAGACGTAAGATGCATTCTAATTCGAGCAAGAGAGTGGTTGCCAGGGCTGATAATCACATCATGATAATGTGACTGTTTTCCTGTTATCCTGACCAATGGACATCTAGAGACATGTTAAATTCTACTAGTACTTCCAGAAAGAAAAGAACATTGTTCTGTTAAGTTGAAAATATCATCTGTAAATAGCTTCTCTGATGTTTCATCTATAAGCTAGCATGGAGTATGGACAACGGAACAATGAGAACGGTTTTCAACCTTGATTTTAAAGCTACATCAACAATGACTCGGTAATGAAGCTGGTTTCCTTGAGATTGTCGAATAGATTTTCTTATCAGCACCACTTATGTTCTGGGTTGTATTTGCTCAAGTTTCAACAGTGAAAACTACGGTTCAAGTGTTAAGCAGCAGTTATGATGTTGGGCATGTCAGAACCACCAAAGGAATATGATACTGCAGGGAGAAATTAAAAGAAAAAGCAGGACTGTCTCAATTCTGAACTTTGGTAGTTAAAGCCTTAAAGGTGTCTAGATGTCATGGTTGCTGGACATAAGTACATTGCACAAGGCTGCAAGCCTGCAACCTAGCATCTCAAAATCGTACAAAATTTGTTTCAGTACAATGAATACACCTAAAGCAGGAATTAAGCCAGCAAGCATTGCTCATATGAACCATACCTTAGCTACCAAAATCTTATTTTTGGTGAAAATCAGTCAACTAAGCAACCAAATTCACACAACACTGGCACGACCAAAATCAGGGACTAAACCGAGCGCAATCGGTCTACCAAAAATCCAATCTTGAGCACATATTAGATATATTTCCTATAGAAGATCGCGCACCTGCTTGCCGAGGATGACGAGGCCGGGCTTTTCTTGGAGCGCGACGGCGCGGAGGATCTTGGCGACGGCGAGGGGGAGGAGGGGGCGCGCGGGGTCGGGGTTGTGGAGCACGTGGACGGCGCGGTCGGCGCCCATGGCGAGCGCGGTGCGAAGGGTGTCCGCGGACTGGGCGGGTCCGACGGTGGCAGCGACGACCTCCGCGGCGGCGCCGGCCTCGCGGAGGCGGAGCGCCTCCTCGACGGCGATCTCGCAGAAGGGGTTCATGGACATCTTGACGCTGGCCGTCTCGACCCCCGTCCGGTCCGGCCTCACGCGCACCTTGACGGCGTAGTCCACCACCCGCTTCACCGCCACCAGGATTTTCATCGTGACGGACGGCGGTGGCGACTGCGTGTTGCTCTGTACCTCGCTGTCGTCGTCTGTTGCGGCGAGCCGGGAAAGGGCGAGCACGGAGCAGGCAAAGCAAGCTGGGTTGCGAGTTGGAGTGTCTCACTGTTTCTGACTCATCACCCCACCTATCCTGCTATATGATACCATGCTCCAAACGATGAAAAAGGGCTACAGATAGCCGTAAAAAGTTCCGAAACAATTTGAACAGTAATAAATCGGAATAAGGTGAGACTCAGGAGGAGCATAACTTGGAATCAATATACATTGCTCTATCCGTAACGCATATACATATATAAGGTATAAGACATATATTATTGCGTCAGACATGTACGACGTCCGATTTTAACACGTTTCGTTGCGTGATTCAGGATATTCATTGACACCAAATATTATTGGAAGGGTTTGAATTCAAGCATATGTCTAGGCGTGGATTTTCAGGCAGAAACTCCAAGGTGGTTTGGCCCAAATAAACCAAAAGTCAGCAGCTCAGAACTGACCAGCCAACGACCGGATTGCACAGCATGGCTCAGCTGCAAGCGCTGCTCGTCGCCGCAGTCTTCGCGCTGGCCGTCGGTGGCTCACACGGCTTCGACTTCCACGAGGCCACCGTCGACGCCATCCACCTCGGTTTCAAGAACGGCAGCCTCACCTCCACGGCGCTCGTCCGGTTCTACCTCGATCAGATCGGCCGCCTCAACCAGCTGCTCCACGCCGTCATCGAGGTCAACCCGGACGCGCTCCGCCAGGCGGCGCGCGCCGACGCCGAGCGGCGTTCCGGCCGTCACCAAGCCGCTGGGCTCCACGGCATCCCCGTCCTGCTCAAGGACCTCATCGCGACGCGCGACCGGCTCAACACGACGGCCGGGTCTTTGGCGCTGCTCGGCTCGGTGGTGAAGCGGGACGCCGGCGTGGTGGCCCGGCTGCGGCGGGCCGGCGCCGTGGTGCTGGGCAAGGCCAGCCTACCCGAGTGGGCAAACTTCCGGAGCGTGCCGGGCCTTCGCGGCTGGAGCGCCCGCGGCGGACAAGCCGGGGTAAGTTGCGCCATGAGAAACTCTGGAATCCAGAACAGTTCAACACAAGAATTGCAATCTGTCACAAAACCTCGCGTGCAGTGCAGAAATCCTTACGTGCTATCAGCTGATCCGTGCGGTTCGAGCACCGGTTCGGCGATAGCGGCGGCGGCGAACATGGCGGCGGTGACGCTGGGGACGGAGACCACGGCGTCGATACTCTGCCCGGCGTCGCTGAACTCGGTGGTGGGGATTAAGCCCACCGTTGGTTGACGAGCAGGGCCGGCGTCGTACCCTTCACCCCTAGGCAGGACACCGTCAGGTAAGTAACAAAGCTTGTTAAGTTTGCACCCAAAAAAAGGTTGTATTGTTAAAGAGAAGTTAAGTATGTCGCACAACGACTTTGATGCATGTAATTCATACGAAACAGTCCAACTCTCACGTCATTCGGGAAAATTAACAGTACCCTAAACATGATCTTAAAATATCACATGAAAATCCAATTCTGCAGGAATCAGGAGACCAAACGGGCTAATGGAAGAGTGATGACTGTGTAAAACACGAAAGGGCAATAAACGAGTTTGGCTTTGAATTAAAGGCAAATGGGTAAAATTTTCCAAATAAAAGTTCTAGTACATATTATTATTTTTCTTGAGAAAATTGGTACATATTGTGAAAGTATATTTCGTGGTTAAGACGACCTCTGCTGGAACTACAGATTGAGTATTTCTCAGCCTAGCATAAACCTTGGTTTCACATGCAGACCAATATGTCGCACGGTGACGGATGCCGTCCATGTGCTGGATGCTATCGTGGGCTACGTCGACGCCCTTGACGCCGCGGCCACATCAGCAGCGTCCAAGTACATCCCTGCCGGTGGATACATGCAGTTCCTGAGGATGGATGGGTTAAGGGGTAAGAGAATTGGCATACCAAATGGTTTCTTTGATTTTCAAGTTGGAACAGTGCGGCAGATGGTGTACAAGCAGCATCTGGACACAATTGAGGTATCTTTCACTCTCGTTTTTTATTTAGAAAATACCAAGTAAAACATGTAAATGCACACACACGCATATCATCACATAAAAATTAAAAATAGACGAAGTTATCACAAGCACCTCCTATCGATGAGTGTGTTGGATAATCTATTTGGATGAGATACACATGACATCAAATCTAGAGTTGATTTCTGGTGAGTAGGGGTACAACCACCTCCATTGACCACCCAAGCAACAACTTGGTTGGTTCTCAACTTGTACTCCGTTGTTTAAACACTACATATCGTTTTATGTTTTGATACGGTGTCCAGTGCACAACTTTTATCGTTATTTTTTTTACGAATATATTAGTAATAAATTATAAAATTATCTTATTAAAACTATCCTCCATGATAAATCTAATGATATTATTTTTATTTTATCATTCTAAATTTTTTCTAAATATGAATAGTCAAAGTTATAAAAGTCTAACTGCACGTAGTTTAGGATATCATCTATTTTCGAACGGACATAGTAATTCTTTTTGTGAACACTCTGAATACTACGTATAAATTATCTGAATTTTCTTTTAATAAACCTCCATTTGGAAGGTTGTGGAAGTTACCTTGCATTGACTTTTAGCTAACAAACACGTTGTTAAACCTATCAGATTCACAAGTTGGTATTCTTCAGCAAGTTGTGAAAGTACATATAAATAGTCCACTGAGTAACATGCTAACTTCTTCTAATTAAGCATATCGTCTTTGTTACGCTGTTCAATCAAACATGCATCAAACAACAATCAACTACTAATTGATATGTCCTCTTGTTTGAAGGCAACATGGAGCGGTTGTGATGGAGAACCTTGAGATAGCCAACTTGAGTGTCATACAGGATCCCACTAAAAATGGACTGCTGACTGCACA
This sequence comes from Stipa capillata, assembly GCA_019208055.1. Lineage (NCBI taxonomy): Eukaryota > Viridiplantae > Streptophyta > Magnoliopsida > Poales > Poaceae > Stipa > Stipa capillata. The sequence goes on from JAGXJF010000933.1 coordinate 223,359, forward strand.
GAGTTCAAGTTAAACCTGAACAATTATCTGTCGGATCTATCCTACTCGCCGGTCCGTTCCCTCGCCGACATAATCGCATTCAACAATGCACATCCTGTCGTGGTCAGTTCCAAGATCAACTTAACAACATTTTAGTTTCTACATATTATGAATTACTAAACTTCACATTTGCATAAACTTTTGGATCGACGGACTGCATGCAGGAGAAGCTCGAACAGTATGGGCAGAGCCTTTTGCTGCTGTCCCAGAACACCACCGGAATTGGCTCGGCAGAGAAGGCCGCGATCCAGCAGCTTGGCGAGCTATCGGCGAACGGGGTGGAGAAGCTGATGAAAGAACACCGATTGGACGCGATCGTCACCCCCGACGCCGATGCTGCTGTCGTCCTCGCCTTCAATGGCCTCCCCGGCATCGCAGTGCCGGCGGGGTATGATGAGGCTGGAGTGCCATTTGGTGTTTGCTTTGGTGGTCTGCAGGGGTACGAGCCGAGGCTGATCCAGATGGCTTATGCGTTTGAGCAGGCTACCAAAGTTCGGAGGCCTCCAGTGTTGAAGCCATAGAAACAACTAGCTGAGTACGTGATGCCATCTTTTCTGTTAGAAGACGGTGTAGTCAGTGCGAGGGATCAGAAGTTTATACTTTGCCGTTTCCAGCCCGATCAATTGATTTTTTGGCAAGAAAAAGATAATTGTACAAAGAGAATTGTGCATGACATCGGCTGACTTGTTAGCCTATCTTTGCATTGCATACATATGGACATTTACAGCAGACAAACGCATGCTATCAGCTGCTCATCCTGTAAAACTACGGGCAGCAAAAGTTGGTGCAGACCAGCTTGCGCAGAATCGGCCGGACGAACACCGGCGTGCCATGGGCGTGACGGTGGTCGGACGCCGAAGCCGAAGCCGGCCGTGCAACGCCTGGAGACCACATCGCCCTCGCGCGCCATTCCCACATTTGAGCACACTTCCATTTTCAGCTTGAGCATCTCGACGCACCTAAGCTAGCACTACACCATGGCCCGGCTGCACCTGGCAGCCGTCGTCGCCGCCGCGCTCGTGCTCGCCGTCGCTGCCCATGGCTTCCAGATTGAAGAGCCAACCGTCGACGCCATCCAGCTCGGCTTCAAGAACGGCAGCCTCACCTCGACGGCGCTCGTTCGGTTCTACCTGGACCGGATCAGCCGCCTCAACCCGCTGCTCCACGCCGTCATCGAGGTCAACCCGGACGAGCTCCGGCAGGCAGACCGGCGGGCTGCCCGGCATATCGGTCCTGCTCAAGGACAAAATCTCCACGCGCGACAGCTACATTCCAATTATCGTTCTCAAGCTCCTTAACCTTCCGGTTCTTCCTCGTGACAATAATGTACGACTGCGGAGAACAGAGTCCATACTTGACAAATGACTTCGAAACTTTCTCGCAAAATATGTGATGCTCCTTTACTCTAGTGGCTGTGAGAATTAAGCTACTAAAATTTGTGCTTTTATGAGGACGAAGACGATGTGAAGTGGAAGCTGGGAACTAGCTAGGGGGAGTTTATGTGAGATCATTGTATCAATTGGTGTTCGGAATAAAAGAGGTGCTTTATTGGCTTTAGTTAATTCCTAGCAGCATTGTTTTCACATAACAGTTATTTTGCTATGCCTTGAGGCTGTTTGGCGTGCTTGCCTCGGTTTGATGTCACGTTCGGTATATTACTACCTCAGTTCGTAGATAGATAACGTACTAGAAAGTGTGCAATCAAACTTCTCTAAGTTTGACTCATGATATATTAGAAAATATATATCTGACACAGTAGTAATATAATAATTTTATAATTTTTTACTAGCTTATTAATATGAAAAATAATGGTTAAAGTTGCACATAGAAAATCATGCCCATGTATTTACAAATGGAAGAGCATGTTATTTTCCAATCTTCGTGAAAGGGCAACCTCCCGCCTCCTTTTATCACACTGAAAACTCATAGTTCTCCTTCAGCTCCAGATATTTTCGAAATTAAAAGTTCTTCAGGAGTCCAGAGAATAAAAGTTTGTTGCCTGGTTGGTGCTTAAAAGGTAGCATCTTACTAAAGACAGCTTAATGAAGGGAATCAGCTGGTTATCGATTCCGTCGGTCAAATGGAACTATTTGACCACCTGTTTTCTTTTGTATCATCCATTGGCAAGATATATGTATGGCATGCAAGTTGTAGCTCGTGCTCTTATAATTTGCCAGGTGCAGTCCATCACATGATACAAGAGGATCGTTGGCGGCATTCGTAGCAAAAAGAAACCGTTGTTTGATCATGGTCGGTGCCGTCGCGACTCAGCCACAGGACTATGAACAGCGCTATTTAGTGGCAAACTGACGATGAATGAATGAATAAAAGAACAGACAAAGAGAGAAGTTGAGGCTCGAACGCGCTAGTGCAGTTTCATTTTTCACTCGAGACTCACTCGAGCGAGACTAGCATTTGATTTCCACGTACCCACGCTACGCCATGCCTCGGCTGCTCGTGGCAGTCGTCGCCGCCGCGCTCGTGCTCGCCACCGCCGTCGCCGGTGGCTTCGAGATCGAGGAGGCAACCGTCGACGCCATCCAGCTCGGCTTCAAGAACGGCAGCATCACCTCCACGGAGCTCGTCCGGTTCTACCTCGACCGGATCCGCCGCCTCAACCCGCTCCTCCACGCCGTCATCGAGGTCAACCCGGACGCGCTCCACCAGGCGGCGCTCGCCGACGCGGAGCGGCTCTCCGGCCGCTGCCAGGCCACCGGGCTGCACGGGATCCCCGTCCTGCTCAAGGACAACATCGCGACGCGCGACCGGCTCAACACGACAGCCGGGTCGCTGGCGCTGCTCGGGTCGGTGGTGAAGCGGGACGCCGGGGTGGTGCGCCGGCTGCGGCGTGCCGGCGCCGTGGTGCTGGGCAAGGCCAACCTCGACGAGTGGGCCAACTTCCGCAGCCTGGAGGGCACCGGCGGGTGGAGCGCGCGCGGCGGCCAGGGCCGGGTAAGCACGTCGTGACATTCTCCTCAGTTTGCTCTGAAATAATTCTGGTGTACGTGTTGTAGAACCCGTACGTGTTGTCGGCGAGCCCGTGTGGGTCGAGCACAGGTTCGGCGATCGCGGCGGCGGCGAACATGGCAGCGGTGACGCTGGGGACGGAGACCGACGGCTCCATCCTCTGCCCGTCGTCGTTGAATTCGGTGGTTGGGATCAAGCCGACGGTGGGATTGACCAGCCGGGCCGGCGTCATCCCCGTCACCCCTAGGCAAGACACAGTTGGGTGAGTGATTCACTAATGATACTATGCCATCTGTTACTCCTTCCTTGGCTCATAAATGTACTTTCAGAAATATTTTAGAAGGCATGAAGTCAAAGCTTCTCTCATTTCGGCTACTCTTTTTTCTTGTGAGGATCATTTTGGCTACTCATATGTAAAAAAACTATGTAGATATGATTAGATTTTAAAGAATTATATCTTATCTTATGATTTTATACTGACATACTCGTAGAAATGTAATGTTGCATGTAAGAGACCGCACATGTCCATATCCAAAACGTTATTTATTCTTAAAGGAATGGAAACAAGTATTAGAATTGTGCCGTCTATAATGTGTACATTTAATATCTATGTATAGGAAACACTGCAATTACTATATTTATAAAGTGTCCTCACTAGATAACATTCTACAAAACACAACCACAAGAACTACTTTCTACTCTAATATATTTACAAAATCATGTATAATTTTAATATCGTGAAAGTAGTTTTCAAGTTAAATCTAAATATTTTTAAAGCTACTAAAAACCAAAGTTTGTAAAGTTCGATTACTCGTGTCCCAACAACGTTACTCTTTCATGATTTGAAGGAATAATTTTTTTAAACAAATCTAATGATACCATTTTCATATACCCAATTTTCAATATTACATCACTAGTAATAGTCCATTTTTTGTATCCAAATACATGAGAACTCAATTTTTTTTTGGGTCCATTAGATACAGACCGACTGAGCAAAGCAAGAATTAAGATGCAACTAGATGTTGCATTGGATGTTACTTGTATCTAAAAGACGTGTTTTGTGGATCCAATTTCGCCCCCTAGATAAAAGTTAAGGATATTGTGCAGTATGCACTGAAGGAATTGTTTTATTAATGAGTTTGATCATTCTCTCGCCAATATATGCATAGACTAGATGCGCTCCACATGGTCAAAGATAGAAAAATTGCATCCCCTATGAAGTTCAATGCGCACAAAACCCAATGTTTCTTATTGTGCAAATGGTGCTAAACAACCAGTAATGTAGTTCCTACATTAGTCTGTCTTTTTCATTTTTGTGTTTACAGTCCTTATATGGTCAAATTTTGTCCAAACTTTTGGAAGCGCACATATTCTAACATGTTCTCCCTTTTTTTGAGATTTTTTGAAATGCAAAAGTGCATGAACCAAACGAGTTCATACCATTCTTGGAGCACAAAATGCGCTTCTCAATTCCATAGATTTAAACCGCAGGCCAATTTGCCGAACGGTGGCGGATGCAGTCCATGTGCTGGACGCCATGGTTGGCTACGACGCCCATGACGCAGCAGCCACAAGGACAGCATCAGAGCACATCCCTCTTGGCGGATATCTGCAGTTCTTGAAGACAGATGGACTGAGAGGCAAGAGAATAGGCATCCCCAATGGCTTCTTCAGCTACCCAAATGGGACTCTGCAGCAGATGATTTACCAGCAACATCTCAACACAATGAGGTAGTACTTACCTAGCTAATTTCTTACCTGGATCAGTGATGTAAAATCAATCCAGAAATCACCTCCAGTTGTACTTTTTTCCTCTGAAGGAAACAAGGAGCGATCTTGATCGAGAACCTCGATATAGAGAATTTAAGTGTCATACTGGATACCCTTAACAATGGCCAACAGGTCGCATTACCAGCAGAGTTCAAGCTAGGCCTCAATGCTTATCTGTCAGACTTATCCTACTCCCCAGTTCATTCTCTCGCAGAGATAATAGCTTTCAACAATGCGCACCCTGTTGAGGTCAGTTCCAACTCCTAGTTGCGAGTTAATTTTGTATATATGTACTTTTCTCGTCGCGACATCGTGTTTTTTAGTTACATTTTCAAGCATATCCGAACTTCTTTTATCTGAAAAGTTGAGAACATAAAACTGTGAAATAAATTAACATGCATGATATACAGGAGAAGCTGGAAGAAGTTGGGCAGGTCATCTTCCTGGTGGCCGAGAACACGACCGGCATTGGCGCCACGGAGAGGGCCGCGATCCTTCAGCTGAACAAGCTGTCTGCTAACGGGATGGAGAAGCTGATGAAGGAGCACCAGCTGGATGCCATCCTGACGCCCGATTCCTCCGCGTCCGCCGTTCTCGCCATCGGCGGCATGCCGGGCATCACCGTGCCGGCGGGGTACGGGAAGCTGGGGGTGCCGTTCGGTGTCTGCTTCGGTGGGTTGAAGGGGTATGAGCCGAGGCTGATCGAGATGGCGTATGCGTTTGAGCAAGTTACCAAGGTCAGGAAGACTCCCATGTTCATGCCATAGAAACAAGCAAGAGGATCATGATCAGCATTGTCAGGAGCTGCATACATACGATTTTTTTTAATCCAATATATGTATCAACACATCAATTATTCAGTCAAGTGATGGTTGTTCAAAAATAACGCGCCTGTTTTCCAATCCAAAGCTTTGTTGTAGTAACATTGTATTTGATACTTGAACTGCCTTGGCAGTCTATACTAGCCTTGTAGTTACAGAAGTGCTCTACTCCCGCGGGAACAAATTCCACGTACATCTTATTGATGGTAGTTAGAATCCACAGCTTGCAAACATGGTTAGGTTCAGGGTATTACACAAAAGCTACCGTAACACAATTACTTACAACACAACCATCATTTCATATCTTGGCCCTATCATCTTTCCACAGTTTAAATCATCGCCCGCACATTACAACATGAAGCATCACTCTCACATTGCGCCCAAATCGATTTAGTAAATCTCTCCAAGATGGAAGGGTGTGAAAACACATTCCTTGAAGTTATTTCTTCTTCCCTGCAAGCAGTGGCGGAGCCAGGAAATCTACAAAACCTAGGCAAAACTCGAACTCGAACAGGTAGTGGGTAGTTTGGTGGGCGGCCCAGCATGTGTTTGGCAAGGTGGCGTGGGCCAGAAGCTGCAAGATGCGGCCCACAACCTTTACTGTCCGGGCAAAACGTCATTTTTTTTACCGTTTCTTTCAACATGTACGTGTAGAACTTCGCCAGAACTTCACTGTCGTGTCGCCGGAGAGCCCGGGCACTCGCCCGCTAGAGGGATGGTAAACCCGCCCATGCCTACAAGCTCACATGCCGAGAAATCCCCTCGTAGAGCCCACCAAATCATCGATTGGAACTCATGTCCAACCTAACCAATAGCGCAAGAAGAAGAACACGAGCAAGAGTGCACGTCCGCTACCCTCGATGGTTGTACACATGGTTGGGTCTCGAACCTAGATGAAACACAAACCTCAACTAAGTAAGCTCGAAAAAAATTCTTAAAAAGCCGAGAAAACAAGCTACTACTTAGACGATAAAGGAAATGAATTTATGTATCTAACATCTTGATGCCGTTGGACATCCTATGAGAGTTTTACCGATGACCTGAATTAGGCAAGCCAATGTTTAGGCAAGCCTAAAAATTAGATGGAAAGTTATTGTGCCAAACATTGAGATAATCTAAAAATATTGCTAACTTTTGACAAATTTTAATAATACTGAATTTAATATACCATTGGCCGGCCACTGGGTGCTTCTTCCGTCCAAGGTCGTGTTTGGGTACCCAAAAAATTTAAAATATACATCATATGTGTAACTTATGACATGTGGGCCTGTGGTAAACCCTAGCCCACTGTCCATCGCTCCGGTGCTCCTCCCCCCACTCCCGCAGCCGCCACCCGATCCCCAATCCCACATCCACTCCAGCACCGCGGCAGGAGGAGGCGGAGGCGCGGCCCCCAGCAGCAGCAGCAGTCCTCGGTGAGTTTTTTACGTCCCTTTCACCAGATGAGCCCCTGGTTCTTGTTTCAACTCAGCATGTTTCAACCTGAGATCTTAGTTCTTGTTAGGCACCGTGTGATTTTTATTTTTATTGCTGAATAACAGAATTTTGCACTTTGTATTAGCCGTAGCCAATTTCAATTTTATTTCTTGCTCTAGGCTTTGTTTAGTTGTTTACTAGTTCTTGCATTGCATCCTCGCACAAAGCTCAGCCGTAGCTACATATCAGCTCACCAACTCCACAAGCATCATAAGGTACTGCTACAGAAACTGAGCATCACATACTTGAGCTACATCACTAGTATGGGAAGAATTTCAAATGCAAAGCTGAATGTAATTGGTGTCATTATAAGCTGAAACAAGCCATGCCACTTCGCATTAAGTCTCAATTGAAAACTCGTTCTGCTCGGCATGCACCAAAAGCCCCAAAACAACACAAATCAAGGTTGTCAAAGGGTGAGCATGTTGCTAGGAAAGAACTTGCATTAATGATCCGTCTTCATGAGTACCCTTTATCTATGCTTGATCATTCTGGTTTCCAAAAATTCTCTTCTTCATTACAAGCACTGTTCAAGATAGTTTCTAGAAATACTATAGGAAGGATATTTTGTGTCTGCACGAAGCCCAAAAGAGCATGATGTTGAAGTACTTTGCAAATTTTGAAAATTGAGTCGCCATCACTACAAACTGTGGACTGTGAGCCATCAAAAGAGAGGCTACCTGTACATGTTTCTACGGTACTTTGTGAATTTTTCTGAGCATACTTGGTTGACATCTGCGTTTCATCTTGTGCAGCAGCGGCGATTCGGGATCCAGCCATGTCGACCAGCAAGGGCGGCAAAGGTGGAGGTGTGTCCTTGTTCGTGTTCTTCTTCTCGCGCTGCTGGTTCGGCTGGATTTGAGTTTCGATCGGTGGCTTGTGTGTTCTCTGAGTTGGATTCTTGATGTGTGCGGTTGCAGGGAAGAAGAAGGAGGTGAAGAAGGAGACGAAACTGGGGATGGCATTCAAGAAGGACGATAACTTCGGGGAGTGGTACTCTGAGGTGCGTTTTCTCGCCTTTTATGACCCTTGCGGTCTTGGTGAGGTTTGCTAAGTTGATTGGCTGCAACGCGGGAGTGCTTCAAGGTGTAATGTTGGGGTGTGATTTAAGGCTCTTATAGATGATTGGGGCAAGATATGATATGATAGCTGTGTTACAAGTTAGTGTGTTGTGGTAGCTTAAAGTCTGTGACGTCGGTAACAAATACTACTGAATTAGTCCGCATTGCTCTTTTTCAAACTCTCTTGGTGAATCACTGTTCATCTGTTGTTGTGGAAGAGAAAACTAGCAACTTCAAGGATTTGATATTGTGCTGTGCTAGAGTTTTTGCCTCTTGAATGAAAGATATTGCATTAGTTCACTTGTCATTTTGTTACCGGTGCGGTCTGCTATGTGAATACGTTTTTTCATTCCAAATTCTACAACTCATTCTTGCTAGGGGGCTTATTTGAAGCTTTGTTGTTTGTTTGTCCAGGTTATTGTTAACGGTGAAATGATTGAGTACTATGACATCTCTGGCTGTTATATCTTGAGGCCGTGGGCGATGGAAATCTGGGAATTGCTGAAAGTAAGTTTTATCCTATGAAATTCAATTTATTAAGATGTATTTGATCGACTATTAATATTTTCCCTTCTTAGTAATTAGATATAGTGTTGTAAACGCCAGTATCTCTGGTGATAAAAGAACGCCATCTCTATGTAGAGACTGATTTTGAGTGTCATGTAAAACTTGTTTTGTCAAGCATATGCCTTATCTTCTTGCTTTTTTATTTATTTTTCTTTTGGCTACTAATTTGGACTTCACTTTATCCAATTAACTTGTCAACATTTCATATGTTGAGTTATGACCCTCTTACACACTTAGATGTTTGACTTCTCTTCATCAATGTGTGGCTGTCTTGTTGGCAAGCTGTTGTTGCATCTGTTTTTGTAGGTGGATAGCCTCTCTTATCAGTACATTCTGACCTTCTTACTCTGGATTGCGGTATTGCTGGCAGCACCAGAACTCTTGCTTTTTATTTTTATATTTGTAGCTTATCAAGTGATATGGACATTATTATAACCCCATATCTTCTAGTAACGACTATGTACTTTTGTGCAGGAATTCTTTGATGCAGAAATTAAAAAGCTGAAGTTGAAACCTTATTATTTCCCTTTGTTTGTTACTGAGAATGTTCTACAGAAGGAGAAGGACCACATTGAAGGCTTTGCTCCTGAGGTGTGCCGTTTCCTCTTGTTCTTTACATTTAGTTCTGTATTTTGCCACTTAAGATATTGGTTTAGTCTGCTACTTGCATGTCCAACTATGGTAGTGATTTCTTTTGCATATTAACTGTTGAAAGAAAAAAGAAACTACATGAAACGATGCCTATATAAATCTTGAAAGTAGAAATCATTGTTTCTTTTGGTCTGGACACACCTTATAATATGTGTTTTCTTTGACCTGTGGAATGGTTTCTAATTGAATTCCTGAGGTAAACCAGAAAATCAGAGCTATCAGAATCATGTGAAGTATGACACTGTTTATTCTTTCTTTCTTTTTTTGGTTATGATTTGAGGTCATTGGACCTGAATCACTCATATTCATTTGTGAGAATCTGACGCACAATTCTCATGGTGAAACTCCCTGAGCCCCTTAATCCTTATGAAGCTGTTGTACTTAGGAAAGGTTGGTGTCAGATAGATAATTTAAATTCAAGCAACCCCTATGAAAGATACTATCCTTTTCTAGAATAAAGAACGATACTATCCTTTTCTAGAATAAAGAACATTAGTGGAATGAACAATGTATCTTGCCAACCTGTCTGAACTCCGAACTAGTTTTCTGCTCGCTATGCAGTGTGTTGGCACAGGCCGCTGCCTTTCACGCAACTTCCACCAGAGTTTGGTCAGACCAATAAGATTGGATAATGGACTGGTTGTGATTGTTGGCAGCTGTCACTTCTTTTCACCATTTCTGAGAATTTCTTTAGTCCATCAATGCTCCACGAAATCTGTATCTCTTTGATTAAAATTTTCTGCGTGTTGGTCCTAATAAGTTGTGCCATAACTATTTTTATATTATGCTTTGGCCAGTTATGTCAAAAAGAGATATAATTTGTTTTCCAGGTAGCATGGGTTACTAAATCAGGAAAGTCTGAGCTGGAAGCTCCTATTGCAATCCGTCCCACAAGTGAGACTGTCATGTATCCATACTTCTCTAAGTGGATAAGAAGCCATCGGGACTTACCTTTGAAGTGTAACCAGTGGTGCAACGTTGTTAGATGGGAATTTAGCAATCCAACTCCTTTCATAAGGTAGCTCATTGTTTGGTGGCTTATTACGTTTGTCTACGCACTTCACCCATTCTTCCTTAGTTCCTGTAGTGCCTGCAAGACGCTGCCATCATTGTCTTATTAGTGCCATAGTGCCTGATTGCTTATATATTGTTATTGCGAAGGCAAAATATCATTTATAAGTGAGTGAAATAAGTACAGCGGCAAAATGGCTGTTGAAGATAGTATTCCCAAGGTCAAGGACATCCCATTCTTTAAAATCATGAAATATCTCTAGCAAACACTTTCTTGCCAACATTGTGATTTTGTACCAGACCTTTTGGAACAAAAGGACCAAATGAAGATTGGGAAATGAGGCTCCTGCAACTTTGGAATTTACACTGAATTTTTTCACTCTGGCTACTTTATAATTCCAACATGGTATATGTATGGTATCTATAACACCCACCACTAGCAATCTGATGCTCATTAGCTAAAAAACCATGATATTTTCACATTTTTTTCAATGATTGTATTAAATTAATAATGTAAATTTCATGCACCTTGTGTTTCTGCGAAGGTGCATGATAATGGCTGTATCCACTAGGCCTTTTTTCCCACATAAATTCTCATCGGCTGCCTGAACTAAGCATTCTGCAACTGGTGTACTCAGGAGCCGTGAATTTCTTTGGCAAGAAGGGCACACAGTTTTTGCAACTAAAGAGGAGGCAGATGAAGAGGTATTAACTACTTATTTCTGCACTATGTTAATGTGGTTTTGTTGTAAATTAGTAGTATTGGATTGGTTTTGATGATTCTGTTGTGAACTTGTAGCGGTGGGTTGGTTTTATCCTGTATGAACTATGGGGGAACATATGGCTAGTCTGAATCAGCAGCTGACCTAGTATTAGTGTATGAAGTTATAAGATACGAGATTTCTACTGTGGATAATTTTTTCAATCTCTGTTATTTATTAATTACACCACTACAAACTCATAACCTCATTTTGATTTCTGAAATATAAAAGTTCATGTATTTATTTAAGTAGTTTTGCCCAAAACTACTAATTCTAAGATGTGTTCGATAAAATGATTCTATGAAATCTACATGTGAAATCAAAGGGATGATCCGAATGTCATCAGGTTCTCCAAATATTGGAACTCTACCGAAGGATATATGAAGAATTTTTAGCAGTTCCAGTGTCCAAAGGGAGAAAAAGTGAGATGGAAAAATTCGCTGGTGGACTTTATACAACCAGTGTTGAGGTATTGATATGAAAATCTTTGCTGCATGTTGTCTACATGTAGCTTTCTTAAAGCTGTCCTAGTAAGAAGACAAGTGATTTTATTTCCTTTACTGCTAGCTTAAAGTTTATAATTTTTCAGGCCTTCGTTCCAAACACTGGCCGTGGTATACAAGGTGCAACTTCACATTGTCTTGGTCAAAACTTTGCAAAGATGTTTGATATCACCTTCGAGAATGAGAAGGGTGAAAGGTCCATGGTGTGGCAGAACTCTTGGGCGTACACCACCCGCTCGGTAATTCTTTTTTTGGGTACTTGGAATGGATTCTTTTGGGAATCTCTTCTCAGTTTACCTTTTTTTCACTGCTGAAGTTTCGGAAATGGCAAGGGGCTTTCATATTGTATATTGTTGTACTTACCTGCTTAGACATCTCGCTGGTTGATGTAAATTGATTAATAAGCTTGTAGTTTGACTCTGTAAGGTGTCAAAACAGGTACATGGCATTTATGATGTCCATGTCTTCGGTTCTCAACATGAATACCTACTTTGTTTTAAAAGTATTCTGTTAACTTTGCCAAGGCATTCACATATTGATAAGCAGGAGCTGTTAAGGTGGGAAATGCTGGTATACATCTGGATGTATTTTCATGACAAACATATTATATGTTGTAATTAACCTAATTTTTGGACAGTTCTGCATAATTGTTTGTAAGGATAGCTAAGGTCACCTCCTTTAGAGTTACCATAACTCATAACAATTCCTACTCAATTAATATATTTTTTAAAATGAAACTCATAATGATTGGTGTCCCGTTTTACTTTTCCATCATGTTGAGAATTTAGTGTGCCCTGCTGACAATATCCATCTATCGTAGTTTGTATTGCATTGTACATTGTTTGGTGTTTGGGATATCCAATCTGAAGGTTCTACCTAAATTATGTTTGCATATGTAATATGTAACACATATGCTCTTCTTGCAGATTGGGGTAATGGTGATGACGCATGGCGATGACAAGGGCTTAGTGCTACCACCAAGGGTGGCACCTCTCCAGGTCATTGTTATTCCTGTTCCGTTCAAGGATGCGGACACAACAGCTATTAAAGGAGCATGTGAGTCAACTGTTTACACCCTGAACCAAGCTGGGATTCGAGCAGACTTGGATGCACGTGAGAACTACTCTCCTGGATGGAAATATTCTCAGTGGGAAATGAAAGGTGTTCCTTTGAGAATCGAGATAGGTCCAAAAGATCTGGCAAACAAGCAGGTACCGAGTTGTCAGCGTTAATTTATTAACTTGTCTGCCAGTAATCACCAGTATTTTTGTTATTGACTCTTGATCACGCAGAATACTTTTCCACATAAATTATTCTGGTTTCGTTTTTTGCTCTAGGACTATTCATGATAGTTAGCACTGCCTTTATATCCATCATATAAGGGATCCAACCTTATCAGAGGACCGGTTGCTCTCCCCCTTGGATAACATTTTTCTTGTTCCTAGTGGTTTCAATATACTAGATATTTTGCTTCTCTAACTTGTTCCTGAAGCCTACGATGAAGTGTAAGTGTCCATATGCAAAATCTAATTGAAAAACTGATAGTACATTAGACTTCTTTAACTTGTTTTCTTGACTTCACTTTTTTTAATAATTACTGAAAGGGTAGTTCAAGAAAGCAGGATGCGCTTTACATAGTATTGACGGGACAACGGTAGTACGAAATTCAAGTGATCTTTTGTTTTACGAATAAGTTTTGAAGTCTTGTAACTAATAAGCTTCTGTTCTTCGATCATTTGCAAAGTATCAACTTAATTCCTGACTGTTGTTGAGGTCTAAAGCTGGCAGGGCTTGTTTCTCCTGTTAAAAGTAGATTTAATGGGATACCATTAGTCCGAGGCAACCTTACACGATTGCTGGAATTGTTTGCATACACTGATTTATCGTTTATTTTGTCTTGCCTCAGTAACAAAATGATTGCACCCACCAACTGGTGCATCCGGTTACTAAACGGGATTTGTACAGAGTTGTAACAAGGAGTTGCTTCTCATCTTCCTGTGTTTAATTTGTCATCATTTCATGAACTTTCATTCTGCAGGTAAATGGAAATATAATCTTTTGTCTTTTCAGGTGCGCATTGTCCGGCGAGATAATGGTGCAAAGGTTGATATTCCTTCGACCGATTTGGTTGAGCATGTTAGAGTGCTACTGGATGGGATTCAGGATAACTTGTTCGAAACAGCCAAACAAAAGAGAGATGCCTGCATTAAAGTCATCAGCACTTGGGATGAATTCACAGCAGCTCTGAATGACAAGAAGTTGATCTTGGCTCCATGGTGTGATGAAGAGGTATTTGAAGGCCTTTTCTACATTTATCATATTTCCCTCCACACTGTTATCTTTTTCCAGGAAATATCTTAGCAACAAAATTTGAATCCTAGATATTCTACAGTGCTGTAATTGGCTTTCCGCTCAGCATATTCATCATACAGTTTCTTTCTTTTGGTGCAGGAAGTTGAGAAGGACGTGAAAGCTCGGACAAAAGGCGATCTCGGAGCTGCCAAAACATTGTGCTGCCCATTTGATCAACCAGATCTTCCAGTAGGTATGCTATTGGACACCTAACGTGCCTTACGGCCTGGATGCAAATTACTTTTAGGTTTTTGTTTTGCTACATTTCTTGCATGCGCGTACGTGGCTCTGACCTTTCTGTGATATTCTGGACCAAAATTCAGGAACTGTGTGCTTTGCTTCTGGAAAGCCTGCGAAGACGTGGTCATTTTGGGGCCGCAGCTATTGATTGATCTTCTCCATGTGTTCTCTTACCTGCCATACTGCAGTTTTCATCATTCATTTCCGTTGGCGAAGCCATTGATTTCATAGACTTGTATTCAGGGAGTCGAAAATACACTGGCTTGGTTGTTGCAAAGATACATCAATTCAGCATGCAGTTTTACTACTCTTTTTTTTTCTCTAAAGAAAACTTAAACCCCTGCATTATATTAAGCATTGTGGGGTCTGAGGACCCAATAGATCATTAGAGCATCTCCAACCGATTCCCTATATGCATCCCTATCCCTAATTTAGGTGAGAACAGTGAAAAATCATACTCCAACCGAATCCCTATCCCAATCCCTATCACTGTTGCATCCCTATCCATCCCCCGTCGTTCCTCAAATCTGAGGAAGTACTATTCCTTCCCTATCGCTCAACCGCCCCTCTCGTCGCTCCTCCGCCCTGCCTCCCGCGCCCGTGCGGACTTCTCCATCGGCTTCGGCGCCGCGCCCGCGGAAGTTATCCTCGGCCCCACCGGCGAGCCCCTCCTCACCATGCGCCGCCGCCTCCGCAAGCGGGCCTTCCGCCCCAAGCCCCGCGGCGGGGATGAGGACCCCTTCTTCGAGTCCAAGCCCAAGCCCCGCGGCGGGGAGGAGGATGAGGAGAAGGAGACGATGGGGGAGAAGAAGATGTGCCTCGGCCGTCGCCGCCGCCAAGGCCGTCGACACCCTCTTCGGCTCCCGCCTCCACCACGACGACCTCGTCCTCGCGGGCCTCGAGTCCGAGAAAGCCGTGCGCAACTCCAGCCAGGCCGCCGCGCTCGTGGCTGCCGTCATCTCCTTCCCTCTGGTCCCCGAGCTTCGTGCGCGGGGGCGAGTCGCCGGCGATACTTGGAAACGGCGGCTCTGGTGGTGGGGAGTGAGGGGCGCAAGCGGAAGGCTCAATGAAGGCCATGACAGGCCGGGCCGGGCTTTCCAAGAGTATGCAAAAAATTATAAATTAATTGATCCATAAATCTTATGTTCAACTTTGCAAAAAATTATGACATGAATTTGTCAGTTGTCAGGAGATTGAAAAAATATCTCAAACACGTAGCAGTTTGTTTGATAAAATGAAAATTAAGATCTTCAGGTTTTATTAGAAACAAATTACAGAAGTAGCTTCACTGGGATATCATATTAATAAAGCGGTTTTAATTTTTTCTTTACAAACAACATGTTAGTTGGTGGAAACTAATAAAATATAGAAGAGTGGAGTATAGGGAATGAGATTTGGGGAATCGGTTGGAGTGTGAGGAAATTTTAGGGAAGGAATCTTTACTGTAGATTTCCCAAATGGGGATATAGGGAATGAATTTTGAGGATTCGGTTGGAGATGCTCTTACAACCCACGATTACAAAAAGGGAGAATCATATTTAGACTAACCGTTCCCACGATCAATCCCATCTGCTGTATATCCCAAAGCGTGGCCCCATGTCCTACTCTGGCAGAACTTTATCTCTACAAACCCACCATCCACCTGCATGCAAACCGTGTGGGGCCCACCATTACTTATCTTTTACGAGTATCTCATTCCCCATGGTGTTCCCATTTTCTCCGGAGACAGTGTTTCTAACACCTCCTCTTCTCTCATGGAGCATGGTAACGGCGCCCGTGCGCTTCACGATGCTATCTCGGCGACTTGCCGGCGTTCACTCCGCTTCAAGCGTCATGGTGGCGGCGCCCCAATCTCATTCGTGGGTCGCGGCCACGGGGGCTAGCATTTGTCGTCGCAGCCACGACATCAACCTTCACACGCTGTGGCCTCCACACATCGCGGCCTCCCCTCCCTTCCCCTTCTTCTCCAGCACGGGGAACCAAGCATGCACGTCCCTGTGGCTAGCGGCCGCCCGCATCAAGGAGATTGGTGCCCGTTCTAGAGGTTTTTGGGTGATTCTTTTCCTGATTTATTTAAATGAATGTTGGTGTTTTTTGAGGGTTGATTTGTGATTTTTGGTAGAAAGCTGTAAATGATGAATTGAAAATTGGTGTATAATGAGTTGAAAGCTCAGATCTGAGGCTAAATTTAAGCACTGATTTGATGTTTTTTAGTTGAAAGCTTAGTTCAACAAGTTGAAAGGTGTAACGAAGTTGAATTTGGGCTGAAAGTTGAAGAGTGCAGGATTTAAAGCTCGGTGATTTCTAGTGGAAAGTTGGCAGTTTTATGGTTGTAATCTGGATGAACATGAGGGAAAGTAGGTGATACTTGGGTTGAAACCTCTCGATTTTTTTGGTTGAAACCTCCCGATTATTTGGTCGAAAGTTCCTTCTCTTTTCCATTTTCTCATGATGAACTAAACAGAAGAGGATTAAGACGACATGTGGGGTTGTGGTCGTTCTGACCACCGGTGTCGGAATCGACCGTTTGAGAACGGTCGTCCGTAAATTGTTAATGCCCTATAAAAAGAGTACAAGAAAAAAAGAGATTTACAAATTGCCCCTTCAGACACAAGCGTAGCTTGCAGGATTGGGCCTCTGACAAGGAAGGAGGCGTCGCTTGCAGATTTTCATCACCTGACCACTGATCAAAGAACCGGCCGCACTTCATAGGGGCCTCTCTCTCTCTCTCTCTCTCTCTCTCCCTCCCTCCGGGGCGCCGCCGCCTCCGTCACCAGCCTCTCTGCCCGCCCTTGCTAGTCCATTTTGAGCTCCACCAGCGGCAGCGCCTCTAGATTCAGCCTCATCAACCGCCGCTTCCGCCAGACCCCCAACTTCACCAGCAACAACAAAGTCACCCTCACTCCCGTCCCGGCGGCCGATCTGGAAGCGGACGTCCTCTCCTTCACCTTCGACGGACATGGACATGGTCACCTTTACCTACTTGGATTTTAGATTCTCTTTGGATTTTGGTTTGTGATGTGTTTCGATGTCGAAATGTTTCTAATTTCTCTGACATGCTCATGTTCCAGACTCATTCCATGGTCGATGATTTCATCTCTGAGTTTCAGTGTTCAAATCTAAATAGTTGCAAAAGTGTTTATTATTGGTCCATGTTTTCTCGTGGTCCGACAGGGCTCGAAAGATCATGAAAAATGTCAGGTTTTTTTTTCTCATGATGGTGAGTGTCGGGGTTTATTTCCGGCAATACTAATTATGGGGCAGCGTGAGCACAGCAGATCTAGATAGGTGCATACGGGAAACAATGTTTGAGCAGGTTCAGACCTCATGGAGAGGTAATACCCTACGTCCTGTGTTTGGTGAATGGTATTGATTATATCCCGTATGAGAATATGGGAACTTATATAACTGATTTCCTTAGCTACCGATCTGAGAATCCTCACCCGGCCTTATATAGATGACCAGGGTAGTATTTATCTATGTCTTGTACTCCAAGTCGATGAGGCGCCTCCGTGTAGAAGTCGGACTCCGAGCAGTCGGTCCGGCCCACCCTATGTCCAGAGGGCCGGATTCGTCCGCCTTAACGATATCCGGGTGCCATGTCATCGTCAATGAGGGATCTAGAAATGATGCATAATTTTTTTTTCTTGAACTGAATGGTGAAACCGAGTCATGAAATGGTAAAGAAATATGTATGTATTTTTTTTTATCATGAAACGGTGAAGAAATGTTGTACAAGAGATTCTTCAAAATTGTTCAAATTTGATATTTTTTTCATGATCATGATAAAAGATAAGTCATCACGCTACTGGTGGCCTTCCCACTGATCGAGCATCTGAAAAAGTATAAAAAGCAACAGCCAAAGAGATACTCCTATTACATACTCCTTCTCCCTTTGGTTTTGAAAGCTTGATATTTTAGATATTGATACAGTCTACAAAATGTAACTTCAACCACTATTTTTTATTATAATATATTTAGAAAATCTAATAAAATTATAATATTATAAAAGTACTTTTCGAAACATATCAACACATATGATTCTTAAGTGTTAAATATAAATATTTCTAATATTATATATAGTCAAAATTTATAGAGTTCGACTAGATTTTTGTCCAAAACGTCGAGCTTTTAAAGATCGAAGGGAGTACAATTTTATAGCTAGAAGCTAAAACACACACGTGATGGAGATGAAATTACAAGCCATTACATAACTTTAGAGAAGTGGTGCGGTTAGGTAGCATATATGACTTTGACTTGGCTGTGGCTGCGGCTGCAAGCTCTTGCCTCCGCCGTCGTGGCTCTGGTCGCCGCCGGCTGCGGCTGCTGCCGCGGCGGCTTCGAGTTCCACGAGGCCACCATCGACGCCATCCAGCTCGGCTTCAAGAACGGCACCCTCACCTCCACGGCGCTCGTCCGGTTCTACCTCGACCAGATCACCCGCCTCAACCCGCTCCTCCACGCCGTCATCGAGGTCAACCCGGACGCGCTCTCCGAGGCGGCGCGCGCCGATGCCGAGCGCTCCTCCGGCCGCTACCAGGCCACCGGGCTACACGGCATCCCCGTCCTTCTCAAGGACAACATCGCGACGCGCGACCGGCTCAGCACGACGGCGGGGACGCTGGCGCTGCTCGGCTCGGCGGTGAAGCGTGACGCCGGCGTGGCGAGCCGCCTCCGCGGCGCCGGCGCCGTGGTGCTCGGCAAGGCCAACCCCTCCGAGTGGTCCAACTTCCGCGTCGTCGAAGACGGCTGGAGCGCCCGCGGCGGCCAGTCGGTGGTAATCTCAATTTTCAACGCAGCTCAGAAAATTCGATCTTTGTAGTGGTGATTCCTGATAACTTCTATGGTGCCATACGTGCTTTGTGAAGAACCCGTACGTTCTGTCGTCCACCCCGGGCGGGTCCAGCGCCGGGCCGGGGGTCGCCGCAGCGGCGAACATGGCGGCGGTGACGCTCGGCTCCGAGACCGACGGCTCCATCCTCTGCCCGTCCTCGTTCAACTCCGTGGTCGGGATCAAACCAACTGTGGGATTGACCAGCCGCTCCGGCGTCATCCCCATCACCCCTAGGCAAGACACAGTCGGGTAATTAACCAGAAACAAAAATTTAACCTTCTTCTTCTTCGGAAACACATTCTAATTGACCTCCACGAAATTCTATAACTGTGAATGTTTGGACAAGAGTATACACAGTTGTTAACTCTGGATGTTTGGAATGCAGACCAATGTGTCGAACAGTGTCGGATGCAGTCCATGTTCTGGATGCCATTGTCGGCTACGACGAGCTTGACGCCGAGGCCACCGGAGCAGCATCCAGTTACATCCCTCCTGGTGGGTACAAGCAGTTCTTGAGGATCGATGGACTGAGGGGCAAGAGAATCGGAGTCCCAAATGGCTTCTTCCAAAGATACGGAGACATGCAACTGAAGGTGTACAAGCAGCATCTCACCACGATGAGGTACTACTTACTTCCGACCGTGCTTGTGCTTTTCGACTGATGATATAGTCTAGAGTACTGTTAGTTATCATGAATTGATTCGTACTCTTTCGTCCAAGGGAACACGGAGCCGTCGTGATCGAGAACCTGGACAATGCAACAAATTTGACTGCTCTGTTGGTTGATATCTATTCCAATGAGGGGATTGCAATGCGAGCAGAGTTCAAGCTAAGCCTGAACGCATATTTGGCAGACTTGCTGCACTCCCCAGTCCGCTCCCTTGCCCAAGTTATCGCATTCAACAATGCACATCCTGTAGAGGTAAGTGTACAAAATCAACCGAATCTTTCATCTCAGTTCTTATAGCTTCAAGAATTACAGAATCCGCAGTTCTTCTGTAGTCTTGTCATTTGTAAAGTATCACATTTGTCTGCTTAACCCATGAATGTTTTGTGTATTTGACCCACGAACCTCAGAGTTCAGAGTTTAATCGAACGTTTTCTGTATACCATAGGGGGAGTAAAGTAGATAACTTTTGTTGCCAATTCCTAAATACATGTGCTGAGACAATATTTTTAGCTGGCTGAAGCAAAACCATGGCATCTCTGTTGCAGGAGAGGCTGAAAGATTTTGGGCAGGATGACCTTATCGCTGCCGAAAAGACCAACGGCATTGGCTCCGTGGAGAGAGCTGCCATCCGACGGCTGAACGAGCTGTCCGCGAATGGGTTTGAGAAGCTGATGAAGGAGCATCAGCTGGATGCGATTGTGACACCCAACAGCGACGCCTCCAGCCTTCTCGCCATCGGCGGCCACCCCGGCATCGCCGTGCCGGCGGGGTACGACGAGCAGGGAATCCCCTTCGGCATATGCTTCGGTGGGTTGCAGGGTTACGAGCCGAGGCTGATCGAGATGGCTTATGCTTTCGAGCAGGTTACCCAAGTGAGAAGGCCTCCAATGTTCAGGCCGTAAAATATACAATTAATACGAGTTAAAATACTTGGTTAACAACAACTAGCTTCGTTTTCTTCAGTATTTTGTTGATACTTGATACCGTCTTCTTGTTAGAAGTCGTGGTTAGTGACGGGATGAGAAGTTTATTTTGTGCCTTTTTCAACATATGCCAGGTCTGAAAATAAACTATCATAAGAGTTGATGTCTTGTACTGGAAAAGCCATGAAAAGGCAAGAGGAATATGGAGAAATTTTCGTCCGTGCACAGGGGCTCAACACCGGGGGCATCCAAACCTGAGCCGCTGCCATTTTAATCTTCTTTTTCTCCCCTCGTCGCTGTCACTGCTGGTCTCCACACGTCCGCTCTACACGGTGAGGCTTTTAAGCGGTGGTGGCGGTGAGGCATCTCTTCACACGTCTGTTTCACCGATTTGAAGAAGGCTATGCAGATAGATTCCTCCAGATTTGATCAGGGTGATTGACCGGTCGCACGCTAGGATAGGCGTGGTGGCTATGGGCTGCTTTACCGGGGAGACCGAAGAGGGCCGAAGCAGGCATGGCGCTCGGGTGCCATATCTGTCTAGCAGCGTGTGTTGCGCTCTTGCGCTCCCATAACCGGGTAAGGTGGTTGGCAGCATCGCTCCTCAAGGGGCCTCTTTTGGCGCGGCAAAAGGCGGTGGATCACGGTGGCTTGACTGACCGACGAGAAGATCGTGGCAGACTTGAGTCTCCGTATGTATGTAGGCGCATTTCGCTTCAACGTGGCCTCCCTTCCGACGGTCGAGACTCCATTATGTAGGATGAGCGGTGACCGTGACGATTCGTAATGACGAAATTGGGGATTTGGCTGAGGCTCCAGTGGTCAGCTGCACTGAACACCAGAGCTTCAGGGTGAAAACTGTTGGGAAACGTGCTACGCAAAATAAAATTTTACCGCGCACAATCCACCCCAAGATCACTATCGAGGTGCAGGCAACGAGATCATACCTTCGACGATCACGTCAATGCAGCGGATAAGTTGACCGATGTCGATGAAGTCCGCAGACTCCCGCAGCTAGGTTATACCTCACAGCCGCGAGAGCGATCTCCTCGCGAATAGTTCGCCCGATCGAACGCCGAAGTATACGACGTCTCCGAGGTATCCACGCGTACCGGATCAGCGACACTGCGGTAATGTGTGGACCAGCACACAAGAACAGTGGGGATCTACGAGAAGGAGAAGCAGCAGCATGCCGGCAGCTGTACTAGATCCAATCTAGAAGAGAGAGAAAAAGAAGGCTGTGGCCAATCTAGAGATGGCCGGCCTAGGGTTTAGGGCTGCTTCTGGGGCTGCCTCTGGGGCCGCTCGGGATACCCTTTGAGGTGCCCTGCCCCTCTATTTATAGGGGTTGGGGCAGCTCTCCCTATGCAGGTGGAGTCCTACTCCAGCAGGGACACCCTGGTGGAGTTGGTCCAACTCCACCAGAACCTTCTAGAACTTCTGGAACCTTCTAGAACCTTCTAGAACTTTCCGGAATACTTCCGGACATCACCAGAACCATCCGGAACCTCCCGGAACACTTTCGAGATCATCCGAAACACTTTCGAAACCCTTCTCTCTCGTTCTCCATAAATCGTAGCATTCCTAAATGTCGCTAAAACGTTAAGCGTGTGACCCTATAGGTTCGAGTATATGTGGACATGTCCGGAACACCTTCCGGTCAATAATCGTCAGCGGGATCTGGACACCCATAACGATTCCCACATATCATCGAAGATCTTTATCGAGCGAACCTCGTATTACCGCATATCATCCTTTTGCCTCACGATACGTTACACAACCCGAGGCGAGACTTTGATGGTATCCCTGTGATCAACTCCTTGATCACCATACCTAGTTATCCTCGTTACCGATTTGTACTCTTTTCTCGTTTCCGTATTCCGGTATCCCGTGACTAAACTTTTAGTCACAATACCTGGCCAGACGATGCTGGACACTGTAATACCGAGTGGGCCCAGAGTGTATCTCTCCATCGCCGGATGGGCAAATCCCAGTCTTGAGATATCTAGAACCACGATATACTTTCTGGTGTACCTAAAAGTCACCTTTATAATTACCCAGTTACGGAGTAACGTTTGATGACCCCAAAGCAACCATCCGGTATCCGGGTCTACGATATTCTCATGGTCTAAGGACGCAAGTAAACGTTAACATATAATGAGAAGATACTGACAACATATTAACGAAGTGATCTTGCAGTATCTCATAAGGGGGTCTATCCAACACTATTGTTACCCTAACAATGTGTTCCCATTATTACCGGCATCCTTGTTACATTAACAATGCCCATGATCAGGAAAACAAGACCATCAACAATACATGAGCTAGTCTAGAGGCCTGACTAGGGATCTGAATGGTGTTTATTATTCCACACATGCAATTAGGTTTTCCTCTGAATCTCATATTCAAGAACCAATGCAATTCTAGCATAGAACATAAACTTAATCATGAACATAAAAATAGAATAATAACAACTTTATTATTGCTTCTAGAGCATATTTCCAACAGTCTCTCACTTGTACTAGAGTCAATAATCTAGCCAATGCTTAAACTCCTAACACCTATGGCATTCCGGTGTTGCTCATGCTTTGCTTGTGGTAGAGGCTTCGTCAACGGATCTGACACATTCAGGTCTGTGTGTATTTTGCATATCTTTACGTCTCCACGCTCCACCAATTCACGAATGATGTGGAATCGGCGTTGTATATGTTTGGACTTCTGGTGGGACCTTGGCTCCTTGGCCTGAGCTATGGCGCCACTATTGTCACAATAGAGCTCCATAGGATCCAGCGCACTCGGAACCACACCAAGCTCGGTGACGAACTTCTTAATCCAAACGCCCTCCTTTGCCGCTTCCGAAGCGGCGATATACTCAGCCTCCGTTGTAGAATCCGCCACAGTGTCCTACTTGGAACTCTTCCAGCTCACTGCGCCACCGTTCAGTGTATACACCAAGCCTGATTGAGATCGAAAATCGTCCGGATCTGTGACAAAGCTGGCGTCGGTGTAACCCTTTACAACGAGCTCTTCGTCACCACCGTATACGAGAAACATATCCTTAGTCCTCTTCAGGTATTTTAGGATATTCTTCACTGCTGTCCAATAATCATGACTTGGATCACTCTGGTATCTGCTCGTAACACTTAGAGCGTAGGACACATCTGGTCGTGTACATATCATGGCGTACATGATTGACCCAATCGCGGATGCGTATGGAATCTTACTCATGTGTTCTCGCTCATCAGTTGTCGAAGGACACTGATTCTTGCTCAAACTTTTCCCATGCGACATCGGCAAGAACCCCTTCTTAGCGTTTTCCATACTGAACCTCTTCAGTACTTTATCTATATATGTACTCTGGCTTAGCCCTATTAGGCGCTTTGATCTATCTCTATAGATCTTTATACCTAATATGTATGCTGCCTCGCCTAAGTCTTTCATTGAAAAATTATTTTTCAACGAAGTCTTAATATTGTCAAGAAAAGATACATCATTCCTTATCAACAATATGTCATCCACATAGAGTATTAGAAATGCTATTGCGCCCCCACTTACTTTCTTGTAAACACAAGCCTCTTCACAGTTCCTGATGAAGCCAAACCCTTTGACCACTTCATCAAAGCGAAGATTCCAACTCCGTGATGCTTGCTTCAGTCCAGAGATGGATCTCTGAAGTTTGCATACCTTTCCAGCATCCTTTGGATTGACAAAACCCTCGGGCTGTATCATATACACGTCCTCGGTTAGCTTTCCATTCAGGAACGTTGTTTTGACATCCATTTGCCATATCTCGTAATCAAAATATGCAGCAATCGCTAGAAAATCCGAACATACTTAAGCATCGCTACGGGAGAGAATGTCTCGTCGTAGTCAACTCCTTGAACTTGTCAGAAACCCTTTGCGACAAGTCGAGCTTTATAGATGTATACATTCCCATCCGCGTCTGTTTTCTTTTTATAGATCCATTTACATTCGATAGGCCTCACGCCTTCAGGAGGGTCCACCAAGTTCCAAACTTGGCTCTCGTACATGGATTCTATCTCGGATTTCATGGCGTCTAGCCATTTAACGGAGTCAGGGCCCATCATTGCTTCCGTATAGGTCGCAGGCTCATCGTTGTCTAACAACAATACCTCGTCCAA
Source organism: Stipa capillata (assembly GCA_019208055.1). Classification (NCBI taxonomy): domain Eukaryota; kingdom Viridiplantae; phylum Streptophyta; class Magnoliopsida; order Poales; family Poaceae; genus Stipa; species Stipa capillata. Next base: position 248,147 of record JAGXJF010000933.1, read on the forward strand.
AAACCACTGTGGTTTCGTGCGAATCCTACCAGACCTTCGTGGTTCAGCTGCTGGCTCGACCGAAGTCTCTACATCACATGTAGGGGCTTCCGTATCAGTCATTGTGGAAAACTCCGAAACCACTTTCGGCGTTGCATTACTTTGACCTAATGACGAAGATTCACCAATCTCGTCGAGTTGCACTATCCTCCCACTCACCCCTTTCACAAGAAACTTTTTCTCGAGAAACACACCGTTCTTTGCAACAAACACTTTGCCTTCGGTGCGGTGATAGATGGAATACCCAACAGTTCCTTTGGGATAACCAACAAAGAAGCATTTATCTGATTTGGGATCGAGCTTATTTGGTTGTAAACGCTTTACATATGCATCGCATCCCCAAATTTTAAGAAAAGACAAGTTGGGTTTCTTCCCATGCCATATCTCATATGGTGTCATTTCAACGGATTTAGATGGTGCTCTATTTAGTGTAAAAATGGCAGTCTCTAAAGCATAACCCCAAAAAGATAATGGCAGTTCAGTTAATGACATCATCGATCTTACCATGTCCAACAAGGTTCGATTACGTCTCTCGGACACTCCATTCCTCTGTGGCGTTCCGGGAGGCGTAAGCTGTGGAACAATTCCGCAACTCTTCAGATGTTCGCTAAACTCGTAACTCAAATACTCCCCTCCGTGATCTGATCGCAGAAACTTGATTTTCTTGTTACGATGATTTTCTACTTCATGCTGAAATTCTTTGAACTTTTCAAAGGTTTCAGACTTATGTCTCATCAAATAGATATACCCATATCTACTCAAATCATCCGTGAAGGTAATGAAGTAGAGGAATCCACCGCGTGCAGCTATACTCATTGGACCACATACATCTGTATGTATGATCTCTAATAAGTCAGTCGCCCGTTCTACGTGGCCTGTGAACGGCGTTTTAGTCATTTTACCCATTAGACAAGGCTCGCAAATGTCAAATGATTCATAATCAAATAACTCCAAAAATCCATCACAATGGAGTTTCTTCATGCGCTTCTTTCCAATATGACCCAAACGGCAGTGCCACAAATAAGTGAAATTCAAATCGTTTGTCTTGCGACGTTTAGCGTCAGTGTTATGGATGTGTGTATTACCATCAAGATTGATAATAAATAACCCATTCACAATGGGAGCATGGCCATAAAACATATTATCCATATAAATCGAACAATCATTGTTCTCAGACTTAAACGAATAACCGTCTTGCAACAAACATGATCCAGAAATAATGTTTTTGCTCAAGGCCGGAACATACTAACAATTATTAAGCTCTAAAATAAATCCTGAAGATAAATGTAGAGGTAGGACACCGACGGCGAGCACAGCAACTTTTACTCCGTTCCCGACGCGCATCGTCACCTCATCCTTTGCCAGTCGCTTAGGCCTCTATAGTTCCTGCATCGAGTTACAAATATGAGCAACCGATCCGGTATCCAATACCCAAGAATTACATTGCGGACCAGCAAGGAATACATCAATAACATGTATGACACTCACACCTGAGCTGGACTTTCCAGACTTCTTCTTTTCTGCCAGATATTTCTTGCAGTTCCTCTTCCAGTGTCCCTTCTCTTTACAGAAGAAGCACTCAACATCAGAAGTGGCGCCAGTCTTGGACTTCTTAGGTGTGTCAGTCATACTAGCACCCTTGGATTTGCCCCTTTTTCTTAGACTTGCCCTTCTTCTTGAAGTTGGTTGTTTTATTCACCATCATCACATGATTGGCGTCCTTCTGGATTCCACTTTCAGCAGTTTTAAGCATAGTAAACAATTCACCCATACTCTTTTCCATCCCATTCATGTTGTAGTTCATGATGAAGCTACTATAGCTCGGAGGGAGTGAAGCAAGAACAAGATCAGTGCCCAACTCTTGGGAGATTGGAAAACCTAGCGCATCCAACCTTTGCGCGTACCCAGACAATCTGAGTACGTGCTGACTCACTGAGCTGCCCTCAGCCATCTTGTATTCAAACAAGGCTTTGGATATCTCATATCTTTCAGTCCTTGCTTGCTTCTGAAACAAAGCTTTCAGCTCCTGGATTAACTCATAAGCAGCCCAATTCTCAAAACGCTTTTGAAGATCAGGTTCCATGGAGGCAAGCATGACGCACTGTACTGTAATGGAATCATTGCTCTTAGATTGATAGATACGAGTCTCATCATCCGTAGCGTTAGCGGGGAGTTCACCGAGAGTTTGTGATAGGACATAGTCCTTCTTGGCACTCTTGAGGACAATCCTTAGATTACGGTACCAGTCCATAAAGTTGTTCCCAGATGAATTCAGTTTTTCTTTCTCAAGCAACGCGCATAGTGGAAAGGTGGTTACGGGTGCCATAGATCTACAACTTAAAAACAAATACACTTTAGACATTGTTCATGATTAAAGCAACTTAAATTAACACTTAATTAGAGTAAGCTCTCACTAAAACCAATATCCCTCATAATTGATTATTAGTGATTCAAGATCCACGACTCACTTACTCCACCATTGATGTGACATCACTGATGACGGAATAACGAGACCGGTAGGTCAACATGCCAATCATATCCCATATGACTCTCGTTCATCTTTCGATGGGTGTGTTCCGAGCCCAAGACGATCTTGCAAAGCTCGTCAAGACAACCGAGTGCCCTGCTGCGCGAACGGTTCACGCCTGCCTCATATATGTCAAACCTATCGTACCCATGTGACATGGCGCACCTCAGAATGGCAAATACTCCAGACGGTGCTACACTTGGAAGAACACTAACTACTTTGATATTTGTGAGGGATCACCATATTTAACAACGTCTACCACGCATCAAACAAGGTGCATAAAAGGGATTCACATCACATGCAATTAAATTATTGTGATATGGTATAGCCCCTTTTGTTGAAGAAGACTTCTTCAACATCTTTTGGTGGAGAACTCCTTCTTCGCGTACGGTGTAGCGTCGAGGTCCATCGATGTAAGATTGTCACCACCATGTCCTTGCAATTATAACTATTTGCTATCACATAGCTAATAAAATAAATGCATTACATGACTTTCTAGTTGACGCGTAGGTCAATACAATAAATAATGACAATCGTATTGGCTCCTGCCGATTGCCGTACTCATGACATGCAGGTCATGACAAAATTAAAATTACAAACACTTTGCACCTCATACAATCACATTGCATCACATAGGCTATACCACATCACATGCATACCCTGCAAATACAAGTTAGACGCCTCTAACGTTTATGCTACAATACGTGGCTTTATGGCTACGTTGCGAACCGTTTACTACCTACGTTACCATAAGCACGATTGTTCTTGTAGTTATTTAACTGTCGGGGTGTATGGAATTGGAGACTCGGAAATCTCGAACCCCATACTAAACTTCGTCATACGCATGACCCCCGTGTAGATCACATCTACAAGCCCGCTCATTGCAAATTTATCTTTCTCAACTAAAGTGAAACCAAAGTCATCCTTAGCATGTCTCGATCCGAAGATCGTAAGGTTCGCCGGACCTCTGAAAATTTCACGATGCCGCCGAGATCAAAATTTTGCAATGAGAGGGAAATAACAAGAAAATCCGGTGGTAGATCTCATCTAACACCCCGCACATCATATATGCAATGCCGCATATCACATATACTCTAGTCGTACCTACAACTACGCATAATACTGCTCTGATACCACTGTTGGGGAACGTGCTACGCAAAACAAAATTTTACCGCGCACAATCCACCCCAAGATCACTATCGAGGTGCAGGCAACGAGATCATACCTTCGACGATCACGTCAATGCAGCGAAGAAGTTGACCGATGTCGATGAAGTCTGCAGGCTCCCGCAGCTAGGTTATACCTCCCAGCCGCGAGAGCGATCTCCTCGCGAATAGTTCACCCGATCGAACGCCGAAGTATACGACGTCTCCGAGGTATCCACATGTACCGGATCAGCGACACCGCGGTAATGTGTGGACCAGCACACAAGAACAGCGGGGATCTACGAGAAGGAGAAGCAGCAGCGTGCCGGCAGCTGTACTAGATCCAATCTAGAAGAGAGAGAAAAAGAAGGCTGTGGCCAATCTAGAGATGGCCGGCCTAGGGTTTAGGGCTGCTTCTGGGGCTGCCTCTGGGGCTGCTCGGGATACCCTTTGAGGTGCCCTGCCCTTCTATTTATAGGGGTTGGGGCAGCTCTCCCTAGGCAGGTGGAGTCCTACTCCAGCAGGGACACCCTGTTGGAGTTGGAGTCCAACTCCACCAGAACCTTCTAGAACCTTCTAGAACTTCTGGAACCTTCTAGAACTTTCCGGAACACTTCCGGACATCACCGGAACCATCCGGAACCTCCCGGAACACTTTTGAGATCATCCTTCTTTAGATAGATCCGGCAATGATGGTGCGCGAGCCATACCCTTCTTAAAGGTGTTGTCTTTGAAGCGAATAGTTTTTGGGGTGAAAACCCTCTATTTGTCCTTCGCCACATGGATCCGGTAACGACGGCGCATTCTTTATCTAATCGAATATTTGAGGTGGTTGTTCTAATTGTAAGAGCAACATGCCGTCATGTCAGAGTTGGTGGTTCTCTAGTGAAGCTGGCCATAAAGTGACCCTTTTCATCATTTTGGAAGCCAATCTCGGCATGGACACTTTATACGTTGTATAAATAAAATTTGGCTGTATACATCTTATAATGCAGAGGGGAGGATGACTCTTCTATTATTAATTTTTTTAAAGATTATATGGAACCGAATTTTGAGAAAAAAAGAGTTAATTTGTAATGTTGGAATAGTATTCCCCTATTACTTACTAGTATCTTTTTACGAGGTGACAAAGGGTGTGGCGGAGAAGATGGATTATATATTACAGCTCTAAGTTCTTATGGAGAGAAGAGGGCATAAGAAATATCATTTGGTGAATTGTCCAGTCACATGTATGTCTGTAGATGAAGGTAAGAACTTAAAGATGTGAATGTTTAGTTGCTATTAAAGTGTACCAAATTATTTCGGTGCCAGTTCACCTGTAGCAAGACTTTTATACTAAAAAATAATAATAAATAAAGTTGCTTCTTGCGTGGCCTGTGATGATCATGAGAAAGTTTTAGCATCACACGTTTATAAATATGAGTTTATAAACCCATAGCGGTTGTTAACCCGAGTTCCTGATTTATGGCGTGACATCGTCCCTAATAGTTGCAAATTAAGTAGTAATGGTCCCATCGTACTATAGAGTAGACGATAACATCTTTGTTTGTAGTCTTTGTTTGACCTGTTTCCTTAGTAAGAATCTTCCATCACCCACTATGTTTGATATGTTCACACGAGTTCTTTCATGTGGTTATTCTTTTGTTTCAGTAAGTTGTAAAAGTAAAAAATCTTTTCTATTGCACTTGAAAGGTAGCAAGAGGTATAGGTATTGGTACTTCTCTATTCTAAAAGAGATAGGTACCAGTGAAATCTAACCATCCTTTGAGGGTGCGTTTGGTTGAGTGGATGAGGTGGGATGGGAGATGGCCATCCATTTTTTGAGGGATATGGAGTGTTTGGTTGGGTGGATGGGGTGGATAGGGATATCCACCCCAGAGGAATATTCCCCTCATATGCTGGATGGAGATGTTCAGCCAAATAAACCGGATGGGCTCATCCTAATTTTTACTAATCATGCTTAACCTTGCTAATCATGGTTTTTTTTGCTAATCGTGCTTTTGCTAATTTTTTCCCCGGATCCGCCCGCGCTCCGGCCGCTCCCCGCCCGAGCTCCGGCCGCCGCCCCCCGCCGGCCACTCCCTGCCCGAGCTCCGGCCGCCGCCCACCCGAGGAAGAAGCCGCCGCCCCCCGCTGGCCGCTCCCCTGCAGCCCCGCCGGCCTGCCCGAGCTCCGCCCCGTCGCTAGCCGGCCTGAGCTCCCGCCCCCTCCCGAGATCCGCCCCACCGGCCACCGCCCTACCTCGGCAACGCCCGCCCCGTCGGCCCCGCAGCCCCGCCGGCCCCCCCGAGCTCCGCCCCGTCACCGGCCGGCCCGAGCTCCCGCCCCTTCCCGAGATCCGCCTCGCCGGCCACCGCCCTAGCTTCGCCCCACCGGCCCCGCCGGCCACCGCCTGGAGCTCCGTCCGCCGCCCACCCAAGGAAGAAGCCGCCGGTGAGAGAGAGAGAGAGAGAGAGAGAGAGAGGGGGGGGGAGGGATTAGGAAAAATAGTCACTGACATATGAGGCCCGCATGTCAGTGGCTCATCCAGTTGGATCCATCCAATTTTAGCCAAACATAAAATTGATCCATCCAGTCCACTTCAATCCACTGAACCAAACAAAAAAATGGTTCACCTCATCCCAAAAAATTGGATGGACTCATCCCATCCCACCTCGCCCCTCAACCAAACGCACCCTAAATATGGGTAAATGTATGGGGGTGCATCCTCGGCCGCTCCACTCGAGCTCTCTCTCTCTCTCCCTTGTGTTTCCAGCACATTCCACCAACGCTCCGTGGAATTCTTAACTCTTCTCCGCCTCATGCCCCTTTCCTCGAACTCAGGAGCTCTAAAGATTAACATTCTTGTGTAAGACTTCCACAAAATTTTGACTTATATAACATAAAATTGATATCATTAGTTTTATTTTCAAAAATATTTTTTTATAATTATAATTTTATATCATAAACCACATATAAATTAAATAATTATTAATCAAAACTTTATCTTAACAAATCAACATACGTCTCACATTTCTGGTTTTGAACTAAAACCAATCTAGGACGGAAGCTGGCGACTCGTGGTTCTCCCTTGCCTTGCCCAGTCCTAAATTCCTAAATCACATTGGAAAGAACTAAGAAAATAATAAACTAGAGCAAACGGTTCACCTAATCACCTAGTCACAGATCGGGAGGAAGCATCGTCAGTAGGAGGGCGCAGCGCGAGGGGGAGTCACCGGCCACCGCCGGCGGCGGCGGCGGCTACTGTCTTGTCTGAAGCAGAGCATTGGCTTGCTCTAAGGTTTGCGAGAATTCAAATTTGGTGGAGCTTGGAATCCATAGTTGAGGCGCGGAGTCGATTCTTGCGTCTTCACGGCGGTGGCCACGCCCGCGCCTTGTCGTCTCGGAGCGGGGGAGGGAGGCGGTGCAGGTCGACTCGCTGAGAGAGGTAGCATAATTATCATGCTGTCCCTGTCGTGTTGGTACTCTCTCCGACAACTTCCCCAGATGCCAATTGGGGCCTCCCCGCCAAGTCCTATGCCGCCGTCACCGCCAACGCCGAGATCGAGGACCTCCGCGCCACCAAGTTCGAACTCGAGGAGCAGCTCACCAACGCCGGCCAGGAGAACAAGACCCTTGCCGCGGAGGCCCACCGCCTCGAGGGGCTCTACTCGCAGGCCAGGGACGACTTCACCACCGCCGAGCACACCGCCGCCTCTTCCGAGGAGGGGGTGGCCTCGCTCCGTGCGGAGGTCGGGCGCCTCCAGGGGCCTCCTCCTCAAGCACAAGAAGATTGAGCATGAGACGCTAACGGCGGAGGTGGAGGCCGTTCGCCAGGTGAAGCTCAAGCTCGAGAAGAAGATGGAGGACCTGAAGGCTGCCGCCGCCGCCGCCGCCGCTGTGGATCATGTTTCATCGCTGATTCTACATGCTTTTGGTGGTGACTGAGGAACGCTGTATGCTTGTTGGTTATGGCTACTGGCTTACTGCTGCAGCTCTGCCCTTCATTTCTGTTCCTCATCTGCTCAATTATCGTTATTGATGGTTTGCGCTTTGGATCTCTGCATCACTGTGAAAATTGCTTATGGTTTGGTGATGTCCCTATTGGATCGATTCATGAAACGAGTCCAACGCACTAGTATTATGCTATTCAACTTTGCTCCTGAGGCATTCTCTGCTGCTTGATTCTTGTTGGAGGTAGTACTAGTTGAATCTGGTTATCTAGACTAGTGTCTGTTTAATCACATGAGTTGCTGTGCGGAAGTATAACTTATGATTTAGATTGGGTGCCATGATGTGTGTAATATTGTTCCATTTGTGCATAAGCAATGCATATGTCTTGTATGATTGTTATTTACTAGATATTAAAATAATATATGTTGGAGTAGGGGTCCCCGCGCTAGCCTGTTTTTCAAAGCCTTCCGCATGTATTATCAGGGACCACACTGACACCATCAAGAGCAGCCCCAGTCTTCGCCGTCATTGCGGACCACGTCAACACCGTCAAGGGCAACCTCGGCGTCCGTCATCGTCGAAGTCTACGTCGTCAACACCGCCAAGGGAAACCTCTCGTCACTAAGGGCAACCTCGACGTCGTCGACATCCTCGACATCCGTCATCATCGAAGTCTACGTCGGCGACGCCAGATCAAGAGCTACACCGACATCGCCAACGATCGTCCCGGTGTTCATCGCCGCCAAGGTCCGCGCCGGCATCGTCGCCGAAGATGCCAGAGAATATTCTCCGAAGATGCCCGGAATATTCTCCTAAAAATATCTTCTATGCACGGGAAATGACGACTACGCCCTTGTAGAAGTCCCTCTCATGTGAGGGCAAAATTGTAATCTCACCTTTTCCATCCTCCAACCCTATAAATACCCCCCTAGGGTAGAGAGGAAGGGGAGAAAAAAATCTTGTAACCCTAGCACATTGCTTCAATAGAAGAGTAACTTTCACTTCGTCGTACACCAGAGCGGTTTCGCCTCCTCGTACACGGCTTGTGTTTCACCCTGTCGTACGTGTTTCGTTCCTCGGCTTGACGGACGTTTGGAAGGTCTTACTCCCTCGCACTCCTCGTGCACCACCGACGGTCCCTGTAGCCGTTTGGGGGTGCCATAAGTTTACTATCTAGACTTGTATCTACGACAATATACAAGAGTTTAACATAAAAAGTATTGGAGTGTGAAGAGATATAGAGAGAAAATATTTTTAAAAAGCTCTTAATGAAGATAGAGAGAGAGAGAGAGAGAGTGAAATTTAGAGAGACAGCCAGAGATGCTCTGATTAGTTTATCGAATTCTCTCACCAATTAATGGACTGAGAAGGGAGAATTGTACCATACCCAGCGACAAACCTTGATTAGTTGTTGCGACATGCAAAACCGGTGGAAAATCAGCAGCTCCTCCGTGGGCATCGTATTGAATTTTTTGAAGTGATTTACGATTCAAATAACTATCCTATCGACCAATGGTTAGGGCCTGTTTGGTTGGGCTATGGCTGTTGACAAAGCTGTTGTTGGCGGGCTGTCTGAAAAAACTGCTGTGACTGTGAAAAAATGAATATATAGGTTTTGGTTGATTCAAACCATCTATAGCATTTTGGAAAATGAGCACTGAACCTTCAGCACATTGTAAAAAGCTGGTAGAAGGTAGTTTTTCTAAACAGCTGAATTTACACTGCAAAACCCATAGGTACCATTGGCAAAATCTTCTGAAAAGCTAGCCGTTTTGGTTGGCTGCAGCTTTTTCTAATGAAAAATCGCTGAAAAACCCAACTAAACATCCCCTTAGTTCAAGTAGAAATGACATAAGATCTCTGACCTCGTGTGCAAATTAAATACTTGAGCTACAAAAGTCAGATGTTGTAATTTGCTGCAGCTTTTTCTAATGAAAAATCGCTGAAAAACTCAACTAAACACCCCCTTAGTTCAAGTAGAAATGACATAAGATCTCTGACCTCGTGTGCAAATTAAATACTTGAGCTACAAAAGTCAGATGTTGTATTTTGTAAGACCTTTTATTTAGAACGATCCTATATTAAGTGACACGAAGCAATTTCCGTTCCATAAAGCGGTGGCATCTTGGTTCTTAATTTGGCTCCAAACACCAAGCAAAGAAGCAGCTCCTGTCTTGTCAGAAAGCAGTCCGATCCAAGGTCTAGGCCCTGCTTTATACAAAGAATAAGAAGAAAAAGAAAAAACAATTCCATCTTTGTTCTTTGGCTCCAACCCCAAGCAAAGAACCACGCATATACATATGCTTTGGCAAAAAGAAGAAAAGAAAAGCAAGCCAAAACCCACACACAATCCCAGCATTGCATACCATATACACAGCCAACTTGCAACTAGCTACCATCCACAGCTGCTCTCCAGTATGCGCATCCATTAGTCGTTCCTCCTTCACCTGACATAATTAGCGAAGCAACCGATACCAACATATTCTTGTGCAATCTTATCATCATCACCACACAAGATGTAGCTGTTTTCTCTGCGGCCGATTGAGGTACTACTGCTACTATATATGATTAATTCTTCTGCTATATAATTGCTCGTACCTTATTTAGTTTCCAAAAGAAAAGGTGTATTTATTATTCATTTACTAACAATTAATGTTTGTATTCATTTACTAACAATTAATGTTTGTTGATGCACAGACATAACTAATACGCACGCTCTTGTAACTAGGTACTAGCAAAATAATTTGGAGGTGCGCATGGATTAGATTTCTGGATCTAGCTAGCTTGCTTCCTGTGCCTACTGGGCCTTGGATCACTCACAAATTCATCATGCCTTTTAAAGTATTCTCTCGAAACAGAAATGTAAGGCATATTTTGATTCGTTAAGATAAGATTTTGACCAATGATTATTTTATTAATATGTGGTTTATGCGATGCAAAATCATAATCATAAGCAAGTATTTTTGAATATAAATCTAATAATAATAATTTTATATCACGTAAATCATATATTAATTAATAGAGTAATCATTGATCAAAGTGTTGTTTTAATGAATCAAAATACGCCTTACATTTCTGGATGGAGGGAGTATTTTTCTACATACACATCTCATGCTACAGGAATATTTCTCTCCCTCTCCGTATAGTATAATTACTAATATAACCGCTTGATTAGTTGATGAGCTTTTGTATACAACAAGGTGTATATGCATTTTAGATGGTTCACCGATCGCTGCACTAGCTTTTTGAATAAATTAATTAATGTTGCTAGCTAGATGAAATCTACTACGCACATGACTTGGACTCAACCTAATCGCCATCAATTAATGCAGTCTATTTTGGCGGATGACGTCGGAGAGGCGGTACGACAGATAATCCCTTATCTAGTGGATACGACAGATAATGCATTCTACTTTGATGGATGGGATGGTCTGGGTGCTTCTGCGGTCCTTACATCTGTAGCCCGAGACCCTCCGCCATCGCTGATGAAGAAATTCAGCAAGATTATCCACCTCGATTGCTCGAGGTGGAAAAGTCGAAGAGCACTCCAGAAGACAATCGCACAAGGACTCAAGCTTCCTCGAGGGATAATGGCTATTTTTGATAGGCAAGATGAGAAAGATGATTGGGGTGGGATAGATGAAAGCTCCAGAAATGAGATTAGTGATGTCGGGAGAGAGATCCTTCGAGTCCTACTGGACCACAAATGTTTAGTGGTCTTTCATAATGGAAGCGACGATATTGTCGGCGGAATGGGACCCACGGTCCCCCGAACCGCCGGCGCAGGCCAACCAGAGGCCACAGGGCGTGACACGTGGCGGCCTTATCGGCAAAAGCCCCGCTGGAGAAGCAGGTGGGCCCGGTGGTCAAACCCGGGCACTCGGGGGACTCCCCCGAGTGCCACGTTCGTGCGAGCCATCTAAGGGCCTTGCGGTCCCGAGGGTCCCAAGGCCCAAGAATCAAGGAAGCGATCGGGGCCCTCTCCCCGAGCGACCGGCATCCCGCAAGGCGTGGGCCCAGAAGAGTGCTCGGGGGGGGTCCCCGGGCGGACCCCCCGAGCACCTCCCCCGAGCGGAGTCCCGAGCGACCCCCCGACGGACGCTCCCCGAGCGCCCGGGGTCGGCCAAGGCAGTACGGGACAGCTGGCGTTCTCCGAGGCCGAAGGGCTGCTCGGGGGAGGTAGCGCTCGGGGGTCGTGGGGCCCCCCTGTGGGCCCTCCTCCGGGCTGCCGCAGCAGTAAGCTGGCTTCTTCCATAAGCTTAGTCCCGGCAGAGGCATTTAATGCCTGTCATTCAGGCATTAAATGCTAAAGTCCCGTATGGGCATGATATCGATCAGGCCAGTCCCATCCCCGCAGGGCAAATCCCTTTTTGCCATAGCCCCTGTCAGGGGATGGGGTCCGTCTGACAGGGTTGTTGACCGGCCAGGCGCGCTGCTCCGCGCGCCCGCGTCGCTGTCACCCCTTTCCGCCCCTTTGGGTCAAATCACCGCGCGCCTCGTGGCCCGCGTTTGGTCGCTGACTGGCGCGGGGCCCAGGGCGGATACTTCACCGACTTAGTCAGGAGGGGCCCGGCAAGCCTCTCTTCGCGGGTCCCGCTGAGCATAAAGCTGTCAGCCCCGGCGGAGGGCATGGCGAGAAGACACGCGGCGCGAAACACCGGCGCGGCGCATTAAATGAAGAGGTAGGCGTTTCCTTAGCGCTCACGATACCAGGTGCAATAGCCTTTGCTTGGCCTCTGTGGTGAACCCCCGGCTATATAAGGGGAGTTCCCAGACCATGCAAAGGGTTCGGATTCCAGAGAGAAAAAGGGGCGCTGGTTAGACTTCTTTATTCGATATTAGAAGATCAGCTAGCCTGTTTGTAAGGAAGAACACCCCTGTAATCTTGAGAGGATCAATACACCCACAACGAAGCAGGACGTAGGGTATTACACCTCCGGGTGGCCTGAACCTGGAAAAATCCCTGTGTCTCCGGCATCAAGCATCATAACCGCCCTCATCCTTGAAACGCCATCACCGGCTCATAAGAAGAACTCTATATCGCCCCAGGCCGAACCAACAAGGGGGTCCATTCGGACCACCGCTAGAGACGTTTACTCGTCGACAGCTGGCGCGCCAGGTAGGGGGCGTCTAGAGTTTTTCGAGCCTGCTCCCATGGCGAATCCCGATCTGCCCCAAGATGATCTGCCTCAAAATGAGGTGAGCTTGGGCGGAAACGAAGCATCGGACGAGTCGGACCCCGCCGGCCTCGACGATCTGCTCAACGACACCGGCGGGGCGTCATCGGCTGCTGCCCGCTTTGAGTTTCGGCCACGCGCGCGGGCCTCTGGAGATGTTTGCCGGGCCTTCTCGGCCGCCTCCGCCTCGCCGTCGGCTGGACTTTGCGGATACCGGGGAGGAAAAACACGCTGCAGGCGGCGCAATACCTCCTCGGCATCCTCCCGTCCCGGTGCCAGCGGCGTCCCCCGTGGGCCCGTGGCTCCAGGACCTCGCTAACCTGGTCGACACCGCCCGACGCGAAGCAGCGGCCAGGAGCGTCCACGCTTCTTCCGGGCGCGCCGGTGCCCGCCACCGTCCCCTCAGCGGCTTCGCCGCCGGTGCCAGCGCGTCTGCCGCGCGCGCGCCTGCCGGTGGTCGGCGCGACGGATCTCCACCCTCGGTCGCCTCTCCGGCACGGGGGAACCCTCAAGATCTTCGCCACCGCTCGGTAGGCGCGAAGTGGAGGACGCACGCACCGTCATCGAGCGCCAGCGCGAGCGCGACAGGGCGGACGAGGTCCATTCCTCCTCCGGCCCTGTCGCCGGCCGCGCGCGCTCCCGGGCGCATCACCCCGTCCGGCAAGACGAGGAGACCGGCAACCCCCGTTATGGGGGCGGGTTGCCAGGCCTTCACGCCCGAACTTCGACGCGTCACCTGGCCAAATAAATTTCGCCCAGAGCTGCCGCAGAAGTACGATGGGTCTTTCCACCCTGAGGAGTTCCTCCAGATCTACCCCACCGCGGTGGAGGCCGCTGGAGGCGACGAGAAGGTCATGGCCAACTGGTTCCCGATGGCCCTCAAGGGTTCGGCCCGGTCCTGGCTCATGAACCTCCCCTCAGGATCCATTTCATCCTGGGAGGACCTTTGCCACCAGTTCGTGGCGAACTTCCAGGGCACTTTCGAGCGTCCTGGCACGGAGAGCGATCTCCACGCTCTCCGGCAGCGAAAAGGGGAGACGTTGTGGCACTTCATTCAACGTTTCAGCCAGGTGCGCAACACCATCCCCAAGATATCTCACCAAGCAGTTATCGTCGCTTTCCGACAAGGAGTCCGCGACGAAAAGATGCTGGAGAAGCTGGGCACCCGGGACGTCCAGTCCACCGCGGACAAGTGCGTTAAGGCGGCGGAAGCCCGTGCTTGGCATGACCCGCGCCCCGACCAATCGACGGTCAAGGACGCCGGCCCTTCTCGCTCCTCCGGGAAGCGGGATAAGAAGGGCAAGAAGCGTAAGTCCGAGCCCGTCGCGGCGGCGGAGGCTAAGCCTCGTAAGCCCTCGCGCGGCGGGCCCAGCGGCGGCAAGAAGCCACCCCCGAGCACCTCAGCCGAGTTCGGGTCTGTGGTGTCCCATCCACGAGACCGAGCGGCATGACCTCTCCGAATGCCGGACGGTCAAGTTCCTCGCCGAGAGGAACAAAAAGCAGAGGGAGGAGCGCCTCGCCGAGGGCGGTGACAACCCCGGCGGACAAGAAGAAGACCTCGGTTTTCAGGAGCCGCAGGCGGTGGCATGCATCAGCGGGGGCGCCTTCACGCCCTCTTCGCGCCGCCAGTTTAAGCTTTTGGCGCGTGAAGTGTGCTCAGCGACCCCGAGCTCCGACGCATCCCGAGCGCTCAAGTGGTCGGCTTCCCCGATCACTTTCGACTGTTCGGACCACCCCGCGAGCATCTCCGGCGTGGGACGCCTCCCGCTCGTGGTCTCCCCCACCATCTGCAACATTAAGGTAACCCGCATGCTTATCGACGGGGGCGCAGGGCTTAATCTCCTGTCCCCCGAAGTATTTAGCAAAATGCAGGTGCCACCTGGGGACCTGAAGGCGACGCTGCCGTTCTACGGCGTCTCTCCCGGCCTCACCATGCCTTTGGGCCAGGTGTCCTTAATGGTCACCTTCGGCACCAAGGGCAACCATCGGACCGAGAACATCATCTTCGATGTTTCCGAGTTCGAGCTCCCCTACAACGGCATCTTGGGGCGTCTGGCGCTCGCCAAATTCATGATGCTTGCCATTATGCTTACTTGACGATCAAAATGCCGGGCCCCAACGGCACCATCCACCGTGCCAGCCGACATCCAGGGCTCCGTCGCCTGCGCCGAGCAGCTTTTCTCCAAAGTCGCTGCTGCCTTCAACGACGCCCCCGAGCTCCCCGAGTCCTCGGGTCCGCCTCCAACCAAGGCCAGAGTCGCTGCCGATGACTCTGTCCCTGTTAAGGAGGTGGCCCTGGGGGCAGACGCGTCCAAGACCGGCAAGATCGGCGGTCGCCTGACCGCCAAATAGGAAGGCGCGCTCGTCACTTTCCTCCGGGCAAACGCTGACGTGTTTGCGTGGCAACCGTCCGACATGCCCGGGGTCCCTAGGGAAGTGACTGAGCACCGTCTTGCCGTGCGTCCCGACGCTCGGCCCATCCGGCAGAAGGTGCGCCGCCAAGCACCAGAACGGCAGGAGTTCGTCCGAGAGGAGGTCGACAGGCTCCTCGGGGCCGGCTTCATCCGGGAAGTCCTGCACCCCGAATGGCTCGCCAACCCCGTCGTCGTGCCCAAGCCGAACGGCAAGCTGAGGATGTGCGTGGACTACACCGACCTCAATAAGGCTTGTCCTAAAGACCCTTTTCCTTTACCTCGCATCGATCAGATAGTAGATTCCACCGCGGGGTGTGATCTTCTCTGTTTTTTAGATGCCTACTCTGGTTATCATCAGATTAGTATGGCGGTAGAGGATGAAGAGAAAACTTCATTTACAACCCCTGCGGGGACCTTTTGCTATGTCCGCATGCCTTTCGGGTTAAAAAACGCTGGCCCGACCTATCAACGGGCCATGCGTATGACTTTGCAGTCGCAGCTGGGTCGCAATGTAGAGGCCTACATCGACGACCTCGTCGTCAAGTCAAGACGCGAGGAGACGCTCATCGAGGATCTCGCCGAGACTTTCAATAGTCTCCGCAGTACTCGTATGAAGCTGAACCCCGAGAAGTGCATCTTCGGGGTCCCATCCGGCAAACTTCTCGGCTACTTGGTCTCAAGCAGAGGCATTGAAGCCAACCCCGAGAAGATCCGGGCCATCGACTAGATGCGCCCGCCAGTTCGCCTCAAGGACGTGCAGCGCCTAACGGGCTGCATGGCTGCCTTGGGACGATTCATTTCCAAGCTTGGGGAGCGGGGGCCTCCCTTGTTCAAGCTCCTCAAGAAGTCGGGCCATTTCGAGTGGACCCCTGAGGCCGAGCAGGCCCTCGAAGGCCTCAAGAAGTACCTCACATCACCTCCGGTCTTGGTGGCGCCGAGACCCGAGGAGCCTTTGCTCCTCTATCTCTCGGTGACACCCCGGGTGGTAAGCGCCGTCCTCGTCGTCGAGCGGGAGGTCGGGGCCGAGCTCGCGGCACCCCTCGACCCGTGCGCAAGAGCTCGGGCCGCCGCTCCCGAGTGGTGACCCCGAGCAGCCAGAAGAAACCCCCGAGAGCGAGCTCCCGAGCAAGGCTCTCGGGGGAGCGGGCGGAGCTCTTGGACCCGAGTCCCCGAGCGCCCCCAATCCCGAAGGCTCAGCCCATCACCCAGCGTACCCGAGCAACCCGTCTTGCGCGGGGATGAAGTCAATCGCTCGGGGCTGGCCCGAGCAGCCTTCTACTCGGGTGCGCATACAGCAGCATCCCGTGTACTTCGTCAGTGAAGTATTGCGGGACGCCAAGACGCGCTACCCTCAAGCACAGAAGCTCCTCTACGCGGTGCTCGTCGCGTCGAGGAAGCTCCGGCATTATTTCCAAGCGCACGAGGTCCGGGTGGTTACGGCCTTCCCCCTCGAGCGAATCCTCCGCAACCGGGAGGCCACTGGACGAGTCGTCGAGTGGGCCATCGAGCTCGGGGAGTTCAACCTCCGCTTCGTCAGCAACCATGCAATCAAGAGCCGAGCTCTGGCCGACTTTGTCGCCGAGTGGACGCCGGTGCCAGAAGACGAATGCGAGCAACTCCCCTCCGACCCGGGTCAGGGAGGAACCGAGCACTGGACGCTGCACTTCGACGGTTCCCTCACGCTCAAAGGCGCGGGGGCTGGAGTAGTTCTCACCGCTTCCGACCGGTGAGACCCTCCAGTACGTCGTGCAGTTACTCTTCCGCGCCACCAACAACATGGCCGAGTACGAAGGCCTCCTTGCAGGGCTGCGCGCCGCCGCATCCCTCGGGATCCGCCGTCTGCTCGTCAAGGCGACTCCCAGTTAGTCGTCAATCAAGTGTCAAAGGAATACCAGTGTTCGGACCCCCAAATGGCAGCGTACCTGAGCGAAGTCAGGAGGTTGGAATGGCGTTTCGATGGCCTGGAGCTCCAGCACATCCCTCGCCGCTTCAACGACGCCGCCGACATCTATCGCGACTGGCCTCCTCTCGGGAGCCGGTCCCGGCTGGGACCTTTGAAGAAAGGCTCTCTCGGCCGTCCGTTGAGGCCGCCGACCAAGACGAAGGGGGAACCTCGCGCTCAGGCGAGTCTACCCAGGCGGCACCTTCAGTGGGAAATCCTCCCGTCAGGCCACCGCCGGGTGAGCACCTCGTGCTCACCATCTGTGCTCAGGTCGTCCCTTGGATCTCCGAGATCCGGGCATACCTGAAAGAAAATATCCTTCCCGAAGACGAAGCCGTTGCAGAAAGAATTGCGCGGCAATCAACAAGGTACGCGCTCGTAGATGGGGACCTCTATCGGCGCGGCACCAATGGCATTCTTATGAAGTGCATTTCTTGGGAGGAAGGCCACGATATACTCGTGGATATCCACGAGGGTGAGTGCGGTAGCCATGCATCGTCTCGCACGATGGTCGGTTAAAGCCTTTCGGCAAGGATTTTACTGGCCGACAGCCCTCGAGGACGCCTTTGAGCTGGTTCGACGCTGCGAAGCCTGCCAATTCCACGCCAAGCAGATACATCAGCCCGCTCAGGCACTCCAGACCATCCCCCTCTCGTGGCCTTTCGCGTCTGGGGGCTGGATATATTGGGGCCGTTCCCCCGAGCAGTCGGGGGCTACGAGTACCTCTACGTCGCCATCGACAAATTCACTAAATGGACGGAAGCCGAGGCAGTCGTCAAGATCAACAAACAATCGGCGATCAAGTTCATCCGAGGCATCATGAGCCGGTTCGGGGTGCCCAGCCGCATCATCACCGACAACGGCACACAGTTCACGAGCGACGCTTTCCTCAAGTACTGCCAAGCCCTCGGGACAGAGATTTGCTTCGCCTCTGTCGCACACCCCCGAGCCAACGGGCAGGTTGAGCGTGCGAACGCCCAAGTCCTTCGGGGGCTCAAGACAAGATCTTTCGACAGACTCAAGAAATGCGGCGCTGGCTGGATAGAAAAGCTCCACGCCGTCCTTTGGTCCATCCGGACGTCCCCCAGTCGGGCGACCGGTGAAACCCCCTTCTTCCTCGTTTACGGGGCAGAAGCGATGCTTCCTTCCGAGCTCACCTTCCGCTCCCCTCGGGTCGCGGCGTACTCGGAGGAAGATCAAGACCGGCGCAGACTCGAAGACGTCAACTTCCTCGAAGAGCATAGATGCCGAGCCGCCCTTCGCGCTGCCAGATACCAACAAAGCCTTCGCCGCTACCATGAGCGTCGTGTCAAGCCAAGGTTTCTCGAAGTCGGGGACTTGGTGCTTCGCCGGGCGCAGACGCGGGAAGGCAAGAACAAGCTCTCCCCTATGTGGGAAGGTCCATACCGAGTGACCCGAGTCACTCGGCCAGGCTCGGTGAGGCTCGCTGCCGAAGACGGAATGGAGCTGACCAACTCCTGGAACATCGAGCACCTGCGCAAGTTTTTCCCGTGAATAGCCCGGGTAAGTTTTTGCTTTTAGGGCCGGCTCCCCGAGTGCCAAAAGCGAGTCATGGGAAGTGTCGGGTTCGTCACCCCAAGCCCCGGTCGCTCGGTCTGGTTCCCGAACCCGAGCGCCGGTCCGGCCAAAGGTCACCCGAGTATCCCGCGCGCTCGCACCCTCGCTCGGGGGCTCCCTTGTATTCCCAGCTATTTACATAGCATTATGGTCTATAAGATGCAATTTTCCTTGATATGAATCCCCCGTGCAAAGTTTATATTCCTTAATTCAGTATCAATATCAACACTTCCTCCATAGTTCGCAAAAGCGTGGCTTTCCGCGCGGTGCGGGGCTCCCGAGCCCCCATCTCTCGGTGCGAGTAGGTCCCACCGCTCCGAGCCCGAGCAGTCAAGCTTATCCAAATACTTGTTGTCGGGCCGTAAGACGTTCGGGCAATTAGCTGTACCCCGAGCACGTCCGAGTCAGGGCAAATAAGCCCCTGGCCACCGTGCTCCGCTGGTCAGCAAGACCGAGCGCCACCCAACTTCATGTCAGCCGGATAGCTTCACTCCTCGCGCTCGGGACAGGACGGCCGACCCGAAAACCCGAGGGCCGCGTTAACAGGCAAACCCCCCGAGGGACCTGTGGAAAACACCCCTTTTGCTAAGAAAACCATATAATCATTCGCAAAGTGAGCAGGTTCACCATGATGAAGTTCCCGGGCACCGCCTGCCAGATCAATACCAAGTCACAGGGCGCCAAGTCACCTGAGGCCCGATCTCTAAGCTAAGCTTCTAATCGCATTTCTATGTTTTCAAAGCTCCCGAGCACTATATATGAACGACTAGTTTTTCCTCGCCAATTTTTCCCAACTGCCTTCTGTGCTCGCGATGGGTTTATACCTGAAGGCAGCGATGAAAGTCACGGGGAGTGCTTCGGGTTGTCCGCTCAAAGCCCCTGGTGTCCTGCCTGGTTTCTTAACCCTGGACATCAGCCTGGTAAATAAGCCGCCCAAGTACCCTACGCGCTTTCACACGCGCCCGGCGGTGTCTTCCAGTAGCGTTTCCAGAGACATAAGGAAGCATTGCCGAGTTAAAATGAAAGTTCTCAAAGTTAGGAAAAATCATGTAGATACAATGATTAACGCAATACATATCAACAGTTAATTGTTGCAATGATTGTCCCGAGCGCAAAAACTTGGGCAAATTCTGCAGGCAAAGTCAAGAAGATAAAAGAAGCTCGGCTCGGGGACACCCTGTGTCCCATGGGCCGGGCCTCCGTAGCTTCAGTCGCAGCGCGTCCCAGCTCTCGGGGGCTGGGGGCTTTGGGGGCCTTCGGGGCGTCCCGAGGACCGTCCTCCGTCCCTCTCCGAGCAAGAACCGGACGCTTCGCCCGAAGCAAGCAAGGAAGTGAAGCCATTTCCAGTACAAGTACAACAAGAAAGAAAAAGCAAGGATCAAATGGCTTTCGGGCCAAAGATCTCTTTTGCATATCAGAAGCTTAAAAGTTCTTACAAAGGGGTCAAGCCCCGGGCTAAGAAAACAAAGACAGAAAGAGGGAGGGGAGCTACTCTCCGCCGGCGCCGCTGTCGCCGTCGCCGGCGCCTTCGCCATCGCCTGTGCCGGCATCCCCCGAGTGGGAAAACCGCTGGGCAATTTCATCAGCCGCCCTGCGGACTGCCTTCCGGGCTTCCTCCTCGGCGGCCTCATCGATCACCTCGAGCCCCTCCAAGGCTGGCGTCAAAGGAAAGTTTGGGTCACGGCCGCGTAGCACGCCATGTGTGTGCTCCGCCACCACGACCGCCAACTCCCGCCTTCTTCCTCAAGGTGGCGGCGCACGGCTTCGCCGAGCCCCTCGAGGCGCTCGGCGATCCTCTCGAAGCCCAAGGCGACGTTCGCCGGGTCGGCGTCGTAGCCCGGCAAGGAGGCGGTGCCAAGTCCAGCAGCCTCAGCGGCGTTCCTCGCGCGAAAGAAGATGGCCTTCATCACCCTCACCGTCTGGTCCCGCTCGGTGACCAGCCGGACCTTCTCCCTCTCAATCTCCTCCGTCGCTGCGGCCGCCGCTAAGGACTCACGCTCCCTCAACTCCTCCGCCTCCCGGAGCTGTGTTGGAGATTGCGTTTGGTCGCCTTTGAGTCTTCGAGCCGCTGCTTGAAGTGTTCGCTCTCCGAGCGGAGCTGCGCCATCTCCTTGGCGAGCTCCACGTGAGCAACGGCCACCCGCGACTCGACTTCGGCGTCCAGCTTATTCGCCGCCTCGTCAAGGGAGTGCCTGAGTTGGCCAAGCTGCTCCGCTTTCGCGTCGAGCTCTCCGTCCCGGAGAAGCTGCTGTTTCTGCGCGGCGAGCGAGCTCGGCGGCGAGCTGCTTCAGCCGCGCCTCCTCGTCGGCGGCGCGCTTCTCCCGCCTCGCCAAGTCCAGCTCGCGCGGCTTCACCAGCGCGACCGGCGGTTGAGCTCTCGCTCCTGCCGATCGAGCTCCTGCGTCCTCGGGATGATCTCCTACCTCATCTCATGGAGGATATCCGCTGGCGCTCGATCTTGGCAAGATCATTCTCGTACTCTCGCTTGGCGACGCGAGCACGGGCCTCTAGCATCTCCGCCATCTCCCCCAAGACCCGCTCCCGATCCTCTAAGGACTTCTCCTTGAAGAGGAGATCCTCGCGGAGCTGATCGATGGCGGCATGCGCGGCCTCAAACATATCGGAGGGAGCCCCCCGAGACGTCTGGCCTTGCCGCGCAGAGGGCTACTCCTCGGCGGAGCAGCAAGGCCTTGGCCCCCAAGCTCCTCCTCCTGGGGCTCGGGGCGCCCGGCCACGATCAAAATCCCGGCCTTTCCCTCGGGCCAGATACCTTCTGCCCCTCCAACCGGGGCCGTTCCTTGTTCGGTTGCCGCCACCCGCTCCTCGGGCGCGGCAGCACGAAGTTCCTCCGCCGCCGGCGTCTCCTCCGTCGTCGCCGGCACCTCCACCGTCGCCGGCGCCTCCGTCGCGCCCGGCGCCTCCACCTCCGCGCTTGGGGCAGCCTCCTCCCGCGAAGCGGCGTCAGCACTCGGGGCTGGCGCCGTGCTCGGGGTCGGCTCGCGCTCGGTGCAGAGGGCGCGCTCGGGGGCGGGCCCACCGACTCGCTCGGAGCCGAAGGGCCGCTCGGGGGCGTAACCGCGCTCGGGGTCGTTGAAGCCCTCGCCGAAGGAGGAGGACTCGGGGACGGGCGAGTTCTCTTGCGCTCCTAAGAGAACAGATGCAGACAAGTTCGGGTCAGCACCCGAGCAGGACACTTAGCCAAAAAAAAGGAAGGAAAAAGAGAAGTTGGAGGGAAGAAAGTTTTTCAAAACTTACTGCCACGAGCCCCTTAAAACATGGCGTTCCACGCCGAGGGGTAGCGGCGGATCCTTCCTCTTCTGACCGGCGGCGGCGCCCGCGTCCGCCGCCGACGCGCCTCCAGAAGGCGCGACTCCAGAAGGCCTTTGCCCGGAGCCGCTACCTCCTGCCCCCTGGGCCGCAGAGCACACGGGCGGAGGAGGCGGCGGTGCAGGGCCACTGCCTCCCGCCCTCGGCGTCGTAGGGCGCACGGGCGGAGGCGGTGGCGGAGGCACCGGGCCAGAAAAGCGCAATGCGGGCCCTCCCTGCACGGAGGGGCCCGCCCCGGAGCTGCCTCCCGCGTCCGTCGGTCGCCTCCCCGTGGCCGGCGGTGCTTGTGGACGTAGCTTCGGCGCCTGCGGCCGCGGTGGCGGGGACGGAGGGGGAGGGGCTTGCCCCTTGCCCTTCGGATCGGCCGGATCATGGATCACGGCGGGGGCCCTCGGCTCCTGAGCTGCCCTCGCCGCTTCGGCCTCCTCGCCGCTCGCGAAGATCCGAAGGCCCCACCGCAGGCCTGCGGCTGCCGTCCTTCGGCGGGGCCATGATGCCCTTCGCGTCGCACGACGGCATCATGTCAAGGATGGCCTGGCGATCTGCGCTAACGCAGAGCGGCAGGTCCGGCCGCGACAGGGACGGCGCTCGTGGCGTCCGGCACCCCGAGCAGCGACTTCAAGATGGCCGCTAGCACCGCCTCGGTCCAGTTGTTGTCGGCGCCGACCTCCGTCCGGGTGACGTCCATGTCCCCGGTGTACATCCACGCCGGCCGCTCGCGTTTCCGCAGCGGCGCCAGCCGGCGTCGCAGAAAGTCGCCGACGACCATGGTGGCAGTCAACCCCAACTCCCGGAGTTGGGAGATGCGAAGGGTCATCACCACCAGCTCGTTGTCGTTCTCGGCGAGATTATCCCACGACTTGTCATGCCTCGCCGGCTCCTCCGGAAGAGTGAGCGACTGCGCCGGGTCAGTGTTGATGTAGAACCACATCTGACGCCAGTCGTCTCACTTGCTCCGCAGCGTTTGCTGGATATAAGGGTCGGCGAGCTTCGGGCGAAGCTGAAAGTTGGCGCTCCCGCTAACCTCCGTCCGAGCCGAGCCCCGGCTCCTCCCGACGGAGCGGAGGACGAAGTAGTGCCGGAACAGCGGCACCGACGGCATCACCCCCGCGAACATCTCGCAGAGGTGGGCGAAGATCGCCAGCACCACCACGGAGTTGGGGGTGAGGTGCAGCAGGTGAATGCCGTAGGCCTCCAGCACCTCCAGGAAGAAGGGCGAGAACGGCGGAAGCAGCCCGGCGGCGAGGAAGCTGGCGAAGATGACGGTCTCGTCCGCCCGCGGCGCCGGCGGGTACGTCGCCGGCCGAACCTTGTCGGGTGCGGCCGGCCTCCGGCACCGCTACCTTCCGAACCTTGTCCATTGCCTCCTCATTGAGGAAGCGGGACTTGGGGAGCACGGCGTCATCGGCGTCCTGCGCCAGGGGGGTCGATCGGGTGTGGCGGCGAGTCATGGCGGCGGGGATGGTGGCGAAGAAAGAGGCGAAGGTGGCGAAGATGGTTTTTTCTTTTCGGATGGCGAGAGGAAGAAGACGGAGAAGAGCGCCAAAGCTTTGGGAGCAAAGTGTTTGGCGCAAAATCCGGAAGGTCGAAAAGGTGCGGGGCCGTTTTTTCTTTTTAAGGAAAAAAGGCTTCGGAAGTTGCAGACCGCCCACACCCGTTGATCTTCCGCGCGATCGTGGGTTGTCAGTTGTCAGTCCGCTGCCACTGACAGTGGGCCTGCGGCCCGCGCGAAACCCGGAGGGCGTGCAATCATGGCCTGCGGAATTACTGCCGCGCGCAGTAAAAACGCAGTCGCACGAAACCCGGGGCACGCAACCGCCTGCGCGCGGCATAAAAAGGCGCGCGCCTTTCCCGCGCGGGGCAAAAACCGAAGCGCCGCCGCCAGGTGGAGAGAGCGGATTGGCCGCCCCTTCCACCCCGCACGCGCGCATTAAAAGCGCTCCTCGGCAGGGCGCATGAAGGTGGGCCGACCTCTCTGGTTGGCCCGTTAAATAAAAAGAAGGCCTTATCCCCAGTCGCGGTCCTTCGGGTCGCGGCCCATTGGGCCGTCACTGGAAGACAAGGCCGGGGGCTACTGTCGGCGGAATGGGACCCACGGTCCCCCGAACCGCCGGCGCAGGCCAACCAGAGGCCACAGGGCGTGACACGTGGCGGCCTTATCGGCAAAAGCCCCGCTGGAGAAGCAGGTGGGCCCGGTGGTCAAACCCGGGCACTCGGGGGACTCCCCCGAGTGCCACGTTCGTGCGAGCCATCTAAGGGCCTTGCGGTCCCGAGGGTCCAAGGCCCAAGAATCAGGAAGCGATCGGGGCCCTCTCCCCCGAGCGACCGGCATCCCGCAAGGCGTGGGCCCAGAAGAGTGCTCGGGGGGGTCCCCGGGCGGACCCCCCGAGCACCTCCCCCGAGCGGAGTCCCGAGCGACCCCCCGACGGACGCTCCCCGAGCGCCCGGGGTCGGCCAAGGCAGTACGGGACAGCTGGCGCTCTCCGAGGCCGAAGGGGCTGCTCGGGGGAGGTAGCGCTCGGGGGTCGTGGGGCCCCCCTGTGGGGCCCTCCTCCAGGCTGCCGCAGCAGTAAGCTGGCTTCTTCCATAAGCCTTAGTCCCGGCAGAGGCATTTAATGCCTGTCATTCAGGCATTAAATGCTAAAGTCCCGTATGGGCATGATATCGATCAGGCCAGTCCCATCCCCGCAGGGCAAATCCCTTTTTGCCATAGCCCCTGTCAGGGGATGGGGTCCGTCTGACAGGGTTGTTGTCCGGCCAGGCGCGCTGCCCCGCGCGCCCGCGTCGCTGTCACCCCTTTCCGCCCCTTTGGGTCAAATCACCGCGCGCCTCGTGGCCCGCGTTTGGTCGCTGACGCGCGGGGCCCAGGGGCGGATACTTCACCGACTTAGTCAGGAGGGGCCCGGCAAGCCTCTCTTCGCGGGTCCCGCTGAGCATAAAGCTGTCAGCCCCCCCCCCGGCGGAGGGCATGGCGAGAAGACACGCGGCGCGAACACCGGCGCGGCGCATTAAATGAAGAGGTAGGCGTTTCCTTAGCGCTCACGATACCAGGTGCAATAGCCTTTGCTTGGCCTCTGTGGTGAACCCCCGGCTATATAAGGGGAGTTCCCAGACCATGCAAAGGGTTCGGATTCCAGAGAGAAAAAGGGGCGCTGGTTAGACTTCTTTATTCGATATTAGAAGATCAGCTAGCCTGTTTGTAAGGAAGAACACCCCTGTAATCTTGAGAGGATCAATACACCCACAACGAAGCAGGACGTAGGGTATTACACCTCCGGGTGGCCTGAACCTGGAAAAATCCCTGTCTCCGGCATCAAGCATCATAACCGCCCTCATCCTTGAAACGCCATCACCGGCTCATAAGAAGAACTCTATATCGCCCCAGGCCGAACCAACAAGGGGGTCCATTCGGACCACCGCTAGAGACGTTTACTCGTCGACAGATATGATTGACTTAACTGGTTTTGGCATTCCCCCACCTGAACCATTCGGCACCAAAGTATTGTGGACCTTCCGCGGGAGGCTACGGCTCAATCCAAAAATTCATAACAAGGTGGATGAATCACATCTTTATCTTTATATTTCACCCATTTCTCCCAAGTGGAATTCTTTGCTACAGGAAGAGGCTAGGGAAATTGCTCGGTACGCACGTAAACATGGGGTCACCCCTAAAATAGCTCAAGAGTGTTGCTTGTATCTGCTGTCATTAAATCACAAGGGCGGCCGCATCATGGACTACAACTGGGTTACACATGCTTCCAACTATTGGGTCTGTGATGGGATCATACAAGCAGGAGGTCAGTCTGACCAAGCATGGGAAATTGCTGCTGCTCTGCATCAACAAATACATCTAGAAGATTATTCATCAAATACACTACCCTCCTTTGCTTATCATCTGCAGACTCCAAAACGATGGATATTTGCCACCAAATCCAACGTGACATTACCTCGAGACTCAACGTCATTCTTCCTTGTAAACCAAAGTGGATCTGATCCTCCACCCAATGGGATGTTTCATCAATC
Source organism: Stipa capillata (assembly GCA_019208055.1). Taxonomy (NCBI): domain Eukaryota; kingdom Viridiplantae; phylum Streptophyta; class Magnoliopsida; order Poales; family Poaceae; genus Stipa; species Stipa capillata. Next base: position 274,252 of record JAGXJF010000933.1, read on the forward strand.
CTACAATCTTCGTGTGCTCAGGTTATGTGGCTGCACCTTCAATTTCTCTTCACCACCTTTCCGTTGTTGCCGCAGCCTAAGGTTCCTGGGATTAGATCTATGCAAGGATCAACCGCAAGGAGATGATGAGAAGAAGGAGATACTAGAAATGGAGTTTTTTTGGAGCCTATGGGTGCTAGACATATGCAACACAGATTGGGAATTGGCTTCATCATCTGAGATAATAGAGCAGATGGCTGCAAACATTAGGGAGGTACACATAAAGAAAGGACGGTTTTGGCACTGTAATTTTGCATGGAGACAACTGCACAACCTTAGCAAGCTTCGAGTAATTGAGCCTACATGCCCTTGGGAGACAAGAGAAATGGATGAATTCACAGATATGGTGAAGTTGGATCTCCTTGACTTGTCCGGAAATAGTACAATACAAGCTCTGCCAAGCTTGTTAGGAGCAATTCGCCTCAAGACTCTGGTTCTAGATGGTTGTGTCGGATTGGAACATATTGGCCTGGAAGGACTCCCACAGTCACTTGATCCTTCAGCTTAGATGCAGGAGCGGGAGATGAAGCTAAAATTTCCCTCATCTCCTTGGTTGGTTGTGTAAGATTGATGAACTTCAGATTGCGCGGGTCATTGCAGAAACTTGAGGAGCTGGACCTCTCAGGCACAAAAGTCAAAACACTTGACCTCGAAGATGAGGTGGTGCAGGTCCCATGTCTCCAACGAGTCATGCTGTTGGGATGTGAGCAACTCCGTGCTGTACTTTTGGCCAGAAGAGGGGATGCCCCAACTAAGTGTGCTATGCATTGATACTCGAGGAGGAGGAGGAGAGGTTGGAAGAACGCTACCAGATTCTAAGAAGTTAACATATTCTCATGCGTATGTTGCTATAATGGACATGAGATTCATTCAGTTAATGGTGCTAAGAAGTTACGATGGGTTTTGTTGGAACACCGATAGACTTAATCTACACCTCTGCATATCTGCTACTAGCATAGATGGTGCACAGAGCTACAACAAGGAGAAGATAGACCTTGCTAGTGTTGGAAAAATAATGGGGCCGTCCCTACCCAAGTCATCAATCACCAATCCTTCTTACTGCACCTACACTGATGTCAGTATTGACAAGATAATTATTGATCATGACTACAACAGTGCATTGCAGCTTCAGCCGTCGGGCTGCCATGTGGAGATTGGTGAGGGAATTATCAATACTAATGTGGAGAGTGTACAAGGAATCAAGGCTATCATCTTTGCGATGAATGAGGCTGAGTCGTTGCATGTGCACGACAACTCTTCCATCACCACTGTTATCCCTGAACACATGATGTCCATTGAAGGGGAGACAGAACTTGGATGGCAACATCTGAAATGGTGTCGTGTGGAGAGATGCCCCAAGTTGCGCACTGTCTTTTTGGCTGCTGGTCATCCTAACGACGATATCGACTACTTTGCTGAACTAGAGACCTTTTGGGCGGCTGATCTCCTGACGGCCCATTGTATTTGGAGCAAAGAAAGGATTGTCGATGTCACAGACACTAGTAGCTTTGAGAAACTGCGGAGCATACACATCGACTCCTGCCCAAGGCTCACATTTGTCCTCCCGTTGTCGTGTTTCTACACCTTGAGCAGCTTGGAGACACTCCACATCGTCAGCTGTGGTGATCTCAGGCAAGTGTTCCCCGTGGAGGCAGAGTTTCGACATGATGTTCAAGAATTCCCAAAGCTGAAGCACATCTACATGCATGAACTTCCAAGTTGCAGCAGATATGTGAGGCCATGATGTTTGCTCCAAAGCTTGAGAAGGTCAGGCTCAGGGGATGCTGGAGTCTCAGACGCCTTCCGGCCATCAGTGAATATAGTCATCGACCCGTCGTGGAGTGCGAGAAGGAGTGGTGGGAGAAGCTGGAGTGGGACGGGCCGGAGGTCGGCCACGAGTCTTCCCTCTTCAAGCCGTGCCACTCGTCGTATTACAAGAAGCCCCTGCCCAGAGGCTCAGTCCTCCGTTGAACTGACCAGACTGTGCAGGTGTGCATACACATGCTCTTCCTTGTTTTCTATCTTGTTTCATGCATATCTTGAGTACATCTGTTACCTGCTACTTGAATTGCAAATAAAATGCATACATTTGTTTTTCTAGATAAAGGAAGAATTTCATTACTTCCGGCCTCTGCATAACAAGATGCATACATTTGTTTAGAGCCGCAATTAAATTAAATCCCTCTGCATACTAAATTCCTTGATCTAGCTACTCATTTATGCATTAAACGACCCATTCCTTGATCCACTATGCTTCCATTAATCAGCTCTAGCATTACCTATGTAGGTTTGGTGGTGGCAAGACGACGACGTCTTGCTACTGCTATGTTTGCTGCAACGGTTCAAGCGTTTGCTTGCCATGTTGGTGGTGGTGTGTTTTCAAAAGAATAAAGCTTGATGCTGTGTGTGCCTATACCTCACGCGTGTCTTCCCAGCGAGAACGAGACGACGTATCATCTATACGTGTGGTTTGTTTTCTTGTGCTTGTAATAAAAAGGGTCTGATGTGCCTACCACGGTCACAGACAGAACCCCATGGTGTGAGACTGCTGCTTGCCGAAGACTATGAAACAAAGTTTGTGTGATTGATTCATCATTCGTGCAATTCGCTGGTGTATGTATGCGTTGGGGATGTTAATTAGCAAGTCTGATAGCTAGCTACAACTGGAAGCGACTCCAGCCCCTAGCTGCTGGCATGCATCTGCATAGCCCCCAAAATTGCTTTAAAATCTGCATAATCCTCTTCTCAGTGTGGTTATTTCTCTGATCTAACTTTTCAACTTAATGCATTAATTCCTAAAATTTCATCAGCAAATCTTAGGCTCAATCGATCCTAGTGTATATCAAGTATCCTCTAATAAAAGAAAGTATGTCAAGTATCAAAGATGTTTGAGCAGATCTTGCTTCAAGAGTACATGGCCTGTAGTAAGCCGGAACTAACTAGCTACATTGAAGATTGAATTCAACGCCCATTGCATTCTTGGAGGATAACTGGACCCCGTCGAATGTTTCAGCACATCAGACAGGACATAGTGAAGAATTAATTAAGTGAAAATATTCACTATATCTCGGATCTGCTAGCTGCAGGAGCTGGCCGGGAACGTACACGCTGGATACTGATCTGATTCGATCTGTATATTTTAATTTACAGATGCCTCTTTTGATGTTGATGAAAATTCCTGTCGGCCGGCTTAATTTGAGAGCATGAATGAAGATGCGGATCTCAAATGATGCATGTCCGATCGGGTTAGCGAGGTGAATGGAGGAAGCTCAAGGTGCCAACCCAAGTCCTCAACTTGTGCTCTATCTCTTTCTGATGGACTAACATAAACAAAATTTGTCATGGCAGCCGTCGCTCGCTCGCTGGGATCACATACCTGTGTTAATGCGCTAAATTAAGGTCAATGTTGATACCTGTGTACTACGTGGTGGATTAGTTTCAGTATTATACTGTACTAGCTAGTTTTGTTTCCAGGGAGGCTAACTATATATGCACTGCAGCCCACTTGTGTGCCAATATCCGATTTGTATGGCTTGAAAAATACAATACAACTGTGAAATTGCTTCGTACCTCATTAGCCTTGTAGGATCGATCTGCCGAAACTTTAAATTGAAAATTAATAATCCGAAAATTATGCTATTTGGTTGTATGTACTCGGCTTGCCGGCAACACTGGAACTGCTAACGTATTTTGTTCATATGGAACAGTGCAACCACTCGTACTATTATGTCGTACCCAATGATCAAGTGTGGATCGTATAATGGCTTTAAATTAAACAGGATAATGTACAATAAGATAATTTATCATGTAGAGGGTGTAGATAATTTATAATGTAGATAATTTAAGATAATAATGTCATACACAACTTATCGTGGCAATAAAAGACACCCATCAAGTGATAGGCTGACGGCGAGGGTTGGAAGGAGACTCCTGCGAGACTCAGAGTGCGACACGGGACTCTAACCCTAGCCGCCCCTCCAGTGCCTCTCCTCGCCGCCACCGCCGACAGTTGGTGGCCCTCGTCGGTGGAGCCTCTACCCAGCGTCTCGCTCCAGCGGCTCGATGGCCCCCCCGGCTGCTCTCCCCCAACGATATGGTGGTTGCGGCTCCGGCGATGCTCGCGGTTGGATCTGGACAGGCCATGGCTGGATCTAGTCCGGCTGACAAGGCGTGCTGGTCCCGTGGAGCGGCTCTTCAGGCTTTCCGGCGGCCAGGCTCGGACGCTCGGGCGGCAGCCCCGGAGGTTTTGGTGTGACGGTCATGGTCTGCATCGACATTCCTGTGCAATTGAGGGCGGCGTCCTTGCACAGCTAGGTCTATGCGGATGTCGGGTTCATGTTGCGTTGTGACCTACCACTACCGGAATCACGACGTTTGCCGAGTGCCGGAAGCTTTGCCGAGTGCATAAAACACGGGCACTCGGCACAGAAACCCATAAACCGAGTGTCCACGTCAAAACACTCGGCAAAAATACAACACTCGGCAAACCAGCTATTTACCGAGAGCCTTCATCTTGACACTCGGCAAAGAAGCTCTTTGCCGAGTGCCACACGCGTAACACTCGGCAACTATAGAGACACGTGCCCTTACTCCCCGCGGTTGACGGAGAGGCGACGGCATGGTTCCTTTGCCGAGTGTTTTCCGTCGGGCACTCGGCAAATCAGCGGCCCCGTTAGCACTGTTCATGTTTGCCGAGTGTCCTCTTTACGGCACTCGGCAAACCATTTTTTTAAATTGTTTTCTTAGTTTCAATTATAAAATTATTACTTATATAGTGGACCATTTTGTTGTAGGAAATAAAGCACTCTTGTTCCATTATTTATTCTCTATTATTTTATTTATTTCTTTTCTTTTCTTTGCTTTGTTTTTTTCTCTTTTTTTTCTTTCTTTCTTCTTGTGTGAGGTTTGCATTCGAAGCGACCGCTGCTTCGTCGGTTAGCCCTAAAAATTTTTCTACAGTCAACATACACCAATACATGTATCATGTCAAACTTTGGCATTTTCCAGGGTCCAGTTGCTATATTTAAGCGATTAAATGCATTTCTAGGCCTTTAATGGATATAATTCAAACTTGAGCTGCAGGTACATGAAATAATCACCAGAAATGGGTTTAAAAAATCTTATTGGTGGTCTTTAATGTATGTTTAGGCCTTATGTAAGGAAAGAAGAGGAGTCCCAGACACCAGGTGGCCGAGACTCGGGCACCAACATGGTGGTTATTGGCATTTTAATTCTCATAAATTTAAACGAAACCCGAAAATCACGAAACTTGGCATGGTGTCATGATATGACCCCTGAAGCCTGTGGTAAAAATTTGAAAATGTTTCACAAAAGTTGTCACGTAGACTGCTTACAAACAGGACCATCTCCGAGGAAGAAACAAGGTTTCAAGAGGGAACAGGTCAGGTTTGCATGCGAAGCGACCGCTGTTTCGTCGGTTGGACTTGAAAACTTTTCCACAGTCAACATACACCATTACATGTGACATGTCAAAATTTGGCATTTTTCCGGGTACGTTTGCTATATTTAAGCCATTAAGTGCATTTCTAGGCATTTAAAATTTAGAAAATATTAAATCAATTCAAAAATTATGGAAACTCCTACAAAACAACTTATATGTAGTATATTATATGTAAAAAATATATTGAGGTATATAAGATAAAAAATGTATTAGGTATACAAGTATTGCATTTGGGCAAGTCATATGGAGGGTCTTTGCCGAGTGTAACACTCGGCAAAGTTGTCTATTTGCCGAGTGTCTAGTTTCTGACACTCGGCAAACAAGGAGACACGTGGCAACCTGTGTCTATGCAGGTCATATGGAGGGTCTTTGCCGAGTGTAACACTCGGCAAAGTTGTTTGTTTGCCGAGTGTCTAGTTTCTGACACTCGGCAAACAAGGAGACACGTGGCAAGTTGTTTGTGCAGGTCATATGGAGGGTCTTTGCCGAGTGTTACACTCGGCAAACACGGGACACGTGGCAAGTTGTTTGTTTGCCGAGTGTCTAGTTTCTGACACTCGGCAAACAAGGAGACACGTGGCAAGTTGTTTGTGTGCCGAGTGTCCGCGTTCGGACACTCGGCAAACCGTGGGCACTCGGCAAAGTGCGTTATTTAGGGCACCAATCCCCCGCCGCCGGCCATTTCTAATTTGCTCCCTCCTCCCTCCTCCCCGCCGCCCCTCCTCCCCTACGGCGCCCCCGCCCCCCTCCCCCTCCTCCTTCCTCCCTTGCCGCCCCCCTCCACCGCCGCACCCTCCTCCCCGCCGTGTCCTCCTCCCCTCGGGCGCCGCCCCTCCCCCGACCCCGACGCCACCCCGCCGCCACCCCGCCGCCGCCGCGCCCTCCTCCCCGCCGCCCCCCCTCCTCCCCTCCGGCGCCGCCCCTCCCCCGACCCCGACCCGGATCTGCACGCCGACGCGCCCCAGGACCCGCACGGCGGACTCGGCGGCCGCCGGCGCCGCAGGGGGTGCCGCTCGCGCCGCCAGCTCAACGCCGCCGCCTCCACGCCCCAAGCTCGCCGGCCTCCTCCGCCGGCGCCGTCCCCGAGCGCGCCCCGTCCTCACCCTCCGCTCTAGGTCTTCCCCAAAAACCTTGAATCATTTCTGTTGAACGAAATCATGCATCATTACTCAATCGAAATTGCTGTATGCGATTCATGATCTGAACAGTGCAAATTTGTTTGTCCTTTCATACGAGTGGTGAAATTTGGTACATGAATCAACAGATGTTAATTGGATGAATTTATTTGATCAAAGAATTAATCAATTGAAGTGCTAGTATGCCTTCCAAAAAAATTGATCTTCGAAATTAGGGTTCTCTCTCAGGCTTAGGGGAGGTTGCTCAAAGAGGTAAAGCCTAGCAAAGAACAAGTCCTTATGCAAAAGATGAGAGAGCACTAAAGCAAAACTTGAATCATTTAACTCTTGAATCATTTAGCTCATCATTTAACTCTTGAATCATTTAAAATGTCTTGTATATTGGCAACCTTGTTATACAGATCAATGTATTATATAGAGAATGAGTGAAATTTTGTATAATAGAATCAAAGGGAATTAGAAAACCACCTTTTAATGGGGTGACAGTGTCTAGGGGCATGATTTATCTTACTAGAGTTCAAATCCTTATGGTCATATTTGCACATACGGAAATACGTTTAGTAGAAATTTAGTTAGATTTACGAATTTATCTCCGAAATCTATCAATTCTAGCATGTGATTAGAAAGCGTGCTTGTATAGTTATGTTTGTATGATGTGTGTATGACTATGTTTGTGGACGCGTGGAAATAAAAGAAGAATTGAAGGGAATTGATTCAATGTATGTAGGAGAAAAAAGTGAAAATTATGGAATTGTTCGACATGGTCATTGTGTGCTAATTCCTTAGCTATCTTTCTTTGCTACCTGTTGCATTGCATACATGGTATTTACAATGGTATCTTTTAGAAAATAAAAAACACAACATACATATTTTAATATGTCTTTCCACTTTATAGTAATATAATTATTTTAATGCTTGTGTATCTGTATTGAAGAGATTGTGGGTAGCTGCTGGAGGGAAGCTTTCGAATTTTTTTTATGGTCAAGGACATTTGAGATTGTGCTTGTTAAGCACTAGGCATAATAGCCTCTTTATTTCCAAAACTCTCCCTGATTTGTATCATTGGACAAGAGTCCTAGACAGTAGAGAATGGGAAATGCAGACTGGTGAACATGACATTATGCCTGCACTAAAACTTGGCTATGATTACCTGTCTTTTCATATACAGTCACGTAACCTAGGCGTCTCCCGTTCGAAGGAGTTATGGTTGTAAATATGCAAGTCTTTGCATATCTATAACCGTAACTGTTTCGAATTGTCCACGTTTTTTTGGACAGCCCGAGGATGTGTAGATTGGGTTTGTTTCCATGCTCTACTCCGATCCGAGACAGAGTTTCGGCAGCGTCTCCCCGTTGTTCTCCGGATACACATTCTCTTGGCTTGTTGCCGAGACGTGTATTTGGAGAACAGCGGGGAGGTGCTGCCGAAATTCTATCTCGGATCGGACTAGAGCATGGAAACGGCCCAATCTACACATCCTCGGGTGGGATTAGGATCTATCTTTACCTACTACATAGCTGATGCACGTCTATTCCCAAAATATCAGAAGATGGATGATCGTGAGTGGATGTACGCTGGCCGCTCTAGTCAGGGATTGTTGAGCGATGAATGGATCGAGAAGACCGATGAATTCTTGGAATTAGCATTCGCTAGTGCTAAGGGACCTCGTGGAACTTGGTGTCCCTGCAGTATCTGCGAAAACGCACGTCAACAAACAAAGGAGGTCATGGGTCAACACCTCTGTAAGTATGGGTTTATGTAA
>JAGXJF010000934.1:0-241795 GCA_019208055.1 Stipa capillata
TTTATGTAATGTATGTTGACTTTGTGCATACAAAAAAAATCGACAGGTACCTTATTGTAGTTGATGACTTGTGGGATGAATCAGCAGGGAAAATTATTAGTTGTGCCTTTGCAGAAGGTGGTAACGGAAGTAGAGTTATAGTAACCACACGGGTGGATGATGTGGCTCTCTGGGCGTGTCGCAATGACCGTGAGTGCCTTTACAGAATGAAGCCCCTCGAAGAGCAAGACTCAAGAAGGTTATTCTTTAATAGAGTATTCGGATCTGAAGATGGTTGTCCACCCCAATTTAAAGAAGTTTCCGCTGAAATTTTGAAGAAGTGTGGCGGATTGCCGCTTGCAATTATCACTATAGCTAGCTTGTTAGCTAGTCGTCAAGCAAGATCAAGGGACGAGTGGGAGAGCATAAGGAATTCTCTGGGCGCCAAGTTTGCTACAAAGCCCACCTTAGAAGAGATGAGGAGTATATTAAACCTTAGCTACATTCATCTTCCTCTTCATCTCCGGGCATGTCTTCTGTACCTTGGCATGTATCCAGAGGACAAGGAGATTGGGCGGGATGATCTGGTTCGACAATGGATAGCTGAAGGCTTCGTCAATCATTTGCATGGATTAGATTTGGAAGATGCCGCGAAGAGTTATTTCAATGAGCTTATCAATAGAAGTCTGATTCAGCCCGAAAAAACCACCTATGGCGAGGTGTTGTCTTGCAGAGTACATGATATGATGCTTGACTTGATACTAAGCAAGTGTCAAGAGGATAATTTTATCAATGTAGTACACAACTATGAAGACATAGCAAGATTGCATGACCACGAGTACAAAGTCCGCCGATTATCCCTGAACTCAAGCGCTGGTGGCGCAAAATTAGGGACCATTGCTACTAGCTTGTCACAAGTTCGATCGTTTGCACAATTCGGAGAGTCCGAGTACACACCTCCTCTTTCGCTATTTAAGTATCTCAGGGTGCTGGTCTTTGAATTGCCGGGCACTTCAGACAAGACAGTCGACCTCACTTCTATCGGCCAATTGTTTCAACTGAGGTATTTGAAGATTTTAGCATATTCTAGCAGCATAGAGCTCCCTACTGAAATTAAAGGGCTTGTTTATTTACAGACGCTGGAAATTTTTGGTAGTGCGCCACAAGGCATCCCGTCAGATATAGTTCACTTGCCCCGCTTGTGCCGTCTGTCTCTTCCTTATGATATAGGGCTGCCTGAAGGTATCGGAAACATGAAATCACTGCGTGCTCTGTATTGTTATAATACGGGGGAGAGCTCGCTGGAGGATATTAAGGGCATAGGCGAGCTGACCAACCTGAGGGACTTGCAGCTCTTCTGGCAGGCTTACGAGTGTGATATGGCGGCGGCAGGGGTTGCTTATGCTTTGTTGTCCTCGATTGGAAAGCTCCGTGACTTCAAGCGCCTTGTCCTCTATTGCCGGTATCCTATAAATTATGACGATCAGCTGTACTCATTATCCAACCCTCCTCTCCATATCGAGGCACTTTGTTTGGAAAGATGGACGTTCAAGGGAGTTCCTGAATGGATTGGCGATCTCCATTGCCTCCGTGTACTGACTCTACGAGTTGAGCATTTGTCGACTCACGAGGTTCATGTTCTTGGAAAGCTGCCCTCCCTTGTCGGCCTCAATCTCAAGGTGTCGCATATCCCCGAAGACAGTGCTGCCATAATCTGCACGGGATTATTCCCAGTTCTAGAGGGCCTCCACCTCCACTCTAATGATGACGTCACGGCATGCATGGGGTTCGAGGCAGGGGCTATGTCCAAGCTACGAAGGCTCACTCTAAATTTTGGTAGGAGGTGGGGCGGCGCTACACCAGTCGGCATGGAGCACCTGAGAGGCCTCGAACAAATGTATTTGGATATGTACACTTCTATGGATAGTGAACAACTTCGCCGTGATGCCATGTCTGCATTCACGAACGCCGCACAGGAGCACCCAAGCCGTCCTTCCGTTATAATCGAGTAGCCTTTCAATTGGCCTCCTCTCTAGCTTTAAGCTAGTTAAGCTATTTTGCTTCTTTTAAATTATTCCTTGTATTCTACTTCATTGTTTATACAGTCTCAGATTGTACGAGTTTCCCAGCTAGTCTTTTAGTTAATCATGTGTAGAGTTTGGAAATATTTGGTCGTATCTAAATCTTAGTTACCTGAATACTGCATCATGCTGTACGTCCAGATATATCACGTGATTAAAAGCTAAAACTAGTAAGGGACCCTTTAATACTACTAGTCGAATCCGTCATGCAACTGCGTTTGTAGAATTAATTTGGCTGTATCCATCAGGTTTGTAGAATTTTAAAGTATACAACTACTGAAATCTGACCGGTTCTTATATCTCAGCGTTATTCTGAATCCAGGACGACCCTCCAAAAAAATCTCAGTTCAGGATCGGTTCCGATTGCAGTCATTTTGACATTCTGAAAAGAAAAGAAAGAAGTGGTTTCAAGTAGCATGTTACAGCAAAAGTACGCTATTGTGGGTTGCTTGGGTAAAAAATGGGTTGGGTTGGTTCGGTTCCTAGGAGATGCTGATCGGGTTCTGTCGGATCGAAAAAGTAAAGTACGCTAGCGTGGGTTGCTTGTGAAACGGGCAGGGTTTTGAGTTTTGAACGGCCTACCTGCAATTGCCAAAATAAGATTAACAAGGATATGTCAAGTACCTTGACCTGGAAATTACACCAAGAGAATAAATAATCCTTCAGTTATAAGGTCTGTCAGGTACCTTGAATTGGAATTTCATGGGCATCCATCAAGTTTGCAGATTATTCAAGTCTAAAACTGGTGAAATATAATCGATTTTATATATCAGCATAACTCTGCATTCAGAACTGCTCTCAAATGCAGTTATTTTGACATTCTTTGAAAAAAGGTTCAAACATTACCATTGTGGCGGCGGCTTGACATCAGGAGCACACAAACTTTGTTAAAATCATTCAAATAGTAGAATTACATGCGTTTTTTTACTGCTAAAAATCACTAGCATGAAACACGAGCACAAAAGCTACACGTTACAAGGTTCAGAAAAGAAAAAAAATGTTCACCTTGGATCATATTGTGATAACACTAGCCCAATCATCACTTTTCTCCACATGATCATCTAGGTCAGCCGGGAGCATGAAACAAGGATGAAAATTCGGGCCAAGTCAGTTTTGTTTTGCAGCATGGCGTGTGCCACCAAGGTACATCTACTTTGAACATCACATACAACAGTAGATACAACCATAGTTTTTTTTTCAGTGAAATTTCACCGAAATTTCAGAAATTTCAGTGCTTTCAGTAGGTCCCGAAAAATTTGTGTCTCGGCCAAAAAAATTCAGCACTTTCGGCGGGTAATCTGAAATTCTGAATCTGTTGCCGCCGGGCGCCAGGGCAAAACATTTGGCCCACCCACAGACCCAATCCTCCCACCATCTGAAATCCAAATCACAAAATTCCCCAACTCATATCCCCTAACCCTATTCCCCTCTGGCGGCGGCGCAAGACGAGGCGCCGGCGCGCCGCACAACGGCCGGGAGCCCGGGACTGCACGGCTGCTCTACTCCCTCCTCACGAGTCCCCTACTCCCGTGCCTCCTTCTCCCTCCTCACGAGCCCCTACTCCCCTGCCTCCTTCTGTTTCTCAAGTCTCAGCACGAGCGGCGCCGCCCCTGCTCCGGCACGAGCGCGTGCGTGAAGGGCCGTGAGCCCGTGACGACCTCGGCTCAGCAGAGGCAGCAAGTAGTGCCGGCCAGCTCTAGGGGCAGGGAGAGGCATGGCTGGTGCAAGCGGAGGGGTCGGTGGCAGTAGCAATAATTTTGGCCAAATTTCGGTCAGATTTCGGCCAGATTTCGGCCAGATTTGGTCAGTTTTCAGGCAGAATTCAAATGCCAATTTCGGCCATTTGGCCGAATTGCAAACCGAAAGAACTGAAATTTCAGAAATTTCACTGATTTCAGTTGGGTCCGAAATATTTCCGAAACCGAAATTTTTTTCTATGGATACAACAACCTGGTGGTTCAACGCGGTCTTCAGTACCGGCCTTCCGAGAAAGGCGATGCTGTCAATTATTATGCTGGTCTACTGGCACATCTGGAATGAGCGCAATGCAAGAATCTTCCGCAACACCTCCACCATGCTGCCCATCTTAATCGAGAGAATAAAGAACGAGGCCAAAACGTGGGTCATCGCCGGGGCAAAAAAACTAGGCGCCATAATTCCAGGAGAGTAATCGTTGTTTTTTCTTGAAGCCTCTGACCGTGCTGTAATTACCGAAACTCTCTTCCTTAATCAATGAATTGAGGCAAGCCTTTTGCCTCCGTTTCAAAAAAAAATAACCTGGAAGACAACTGCGTGCATCTACCACAAGCATCTATGATTTTCTGTCGTCGGCGACCTCCTTACTCGGTCCGCCTTCGGATGTAGTTTCAGTTGTTGTTCCGTCCAAAAAGCGGACGATGACAATGGTGATGTTATCAGCACTCCCTCTTTGAGAAGCTTCTCGGAGTAGTGTCTTTGCTGCTTCCTCCGAGTCTTGTATAGGCTTCACCATAGCAACAGCTTCGTGGTAATAGAAAATCACGGATAAATTAATTGAGTAATGCAGGACAATGGAGCAATGCCTGCACTTAAAAGCACCAGCCCACATAACAAAGCCTCCAGCTTCCTCGATTCTCTGTCTCTCTTCTGACTAGTCAAGTTTGTTATCCCTCGAAACCGCGATTGCTGCAAGGTGAGATGCGGAAAACATTATGATCGGCTCACACAAGTGGAATAAGATTAATGTGAGTTCCTATTATGCAGTTAATTTCAATTGCCATGCACCCACGGGGAAACCAATAGCAAGACTTCGTATCAGTGATGAACTTTGGATGCTTGATTAAATTGCTGAGAAGGTGCTGCTTGACATATTCAGCTGCTCGAGCTCCACCGTGACCTATAGGAGAAGCCAATTACAATAACTTGATACTCTACTAAACAACAAATTTGATCAAGGAGTCGTTGACATGAAAAACCTATATTAATAATAATTTTCCTGGCACTAGGCAACTCATACCATCAAATACGCCAAACGAGCCGACAGTTTCTCCATCAACACCACCGGTTCTTGCCTGGTAGAAATCCACCATAGATGGCCTTCTCGCGGGAGAACTTGCAAACCCATCACAATACAGTAAAAAAAAAGAGTTTCATAAAAAAAAATCTAACCATCAATTTAATGGACCCTTTTATTATTAATGGACCACAACCAATGGATCTTCGTAACCGTACACCGAATCATTTGTGATTTGCAAGAAAAAAATAACAAGGATGAGAGGGTACAATAGCAATTATTTATACACCAAATTTCTCCTTTTTCGCAAGTGCACATAGTAGTGTGATGTACATGTGATAATTTTTTTTGAATCTGCACAGTGGAAAATAAAAATTTCTAGAGGGAGCATTAGTGCTTGCGAGCCAAATAGAGTTTCCGGTGGTGCGTCACCCTTTCTTAGCCATCAACTGATCCACTTGTCATACACTACTCTGTGTGCTAACGTTTTTCACGGTTGCGGCGAACGGTTCGTGCACCAAAAATGTATGGCCAGCCACACTTTACTGCAGTCTTCCTAACAGAGAGTAGCAAATTATAATCATACCGACCGAGCATCCATTAGTCCGTCGTGAGATGTTTGCCACTGGTAACTCCTCTAGAGACATCGTCAAGTCAACAATACAATCTCTTTCCCGTGTTGCTTTCGAAGAAGAAGAACTATTGCACCAATAATGCGCGGAAAGTCCGAGCAATGGCTAATCATGCGAATCCGAGAATCCGATTTTTTTTTGCTGGTGTCCACGTGCCATGGTGGCATGCATGGTCAGTATTGGAGCTCAGAAGCAGCTACTTCCAACAAGTTTCCGAGCGTATGATTAGTGAATTAGCAACCTAGCTTGCAGCAGAGAATGTTGAAGATATTATTAACAAATAGTCGCGCTGTAATTAATAGTTAAGACTGTGGTTGGATTTTCTATCCCTTGTCGTTTTCATGGTTTACCCGCGGGTTCAGTCAAGAGGAAATCACGTCATGACACTATATTTGTGAATGACCACACACGAAAACAAATTTAAACCTTTTCTAGCGTGACTATACATGATCGAGTTTTTGACACTAATAGCACCAAAAAATCCATATTACTATAAAAGATATGAGTTTGGTAGAATTCAGATGATCCTAATCATCTATATAATTATAGCCAACGGTTCATGAAAAGTTGAGCTCATGTAAATTATCTGATAATACAGTAAAAAAAACGCCCGCGTCGCTCTCCTGGGCGGCTCGGGCAGAAAACCCTAGCCGCCGCAGAGTCTCCTCCCCCCTCCCCCCTCCCCCTCGCCGCCGCCGGAGGAAGTTGCCGGGCAAAGCCCGCGTAGCGGACGGTGGCGGCGAGGCCTCTTTACCCAAGATCGGCAGTCGGCGGGCGGGTTCCGAGCTGGTGAGCTCGCCTCGGCTTGGAGGCGTCATGGTGGCGGCGACTTCGTCGAGATCTGCGGCAGCGGCGGAGAGCCAGGCGGAGGTTCAGTCGGCGGGCTTGGTAGCTCGTGGCGAAGTGGCGGTGCCGTCCAGCGGCAAGTCGGGCGCGGCTTGTGGAGGAGCGCCGCAGCGGCGGTGGACGCGGTGGGGAACGGGAAGGGGACGCGGTGGGGGCAGTGATGTCCCAGGAGGAGGCCGGGAGGCCGGCGCGGAGGTGGGAGATGAGGGGCGGGAAGGGGAGCGCGGCGTGGAGCGCCGCGGCGTCGATGCAGACATGCTCTGCTGCGCGCGCGGCGGCGCTGCTCTGGCCCCGGCTCCGGTTCCTGCTCTGCTGCGCTGCTCGCGGCATTTGGGCTGGGTGGTCGTCGGCCGGCCGGATGAGGGCCAGATCCAGATCTGAAGCCCAGCCCTGCCCAGATTTGAGCCCTCCGGCCAGGGGGCCGCTGCTGCCGGCTGGCTGGCGCCCACACGCGCTCGGGCCGGCGGTGTTTGGGCAGCCGGCAGCCGGCGAAAGCTTTTGGGGCGCAGGGTACAGGTGTAGAATACAGGTGTAGGCTAAATACAGGTTTAAGCTACCGATATTGGTCTCGTGTTGATCTTCCGATGTGTGTTAAGGACAGGCTCGGTGGTGCTTAGGATCTTCGAGCGAAAGCCCTCCTCGGTCTTTGACTGATGCCGGCAATGGCGGCGCTCTGTTGCGTCGTTCCCCTTCTTGAAGGCGTTGTCGTTTGGATCCCACCATTCGATGTATCTCCAGGAGAAATCCAAAGAACCGGCTCGCTGGTTCGGGCGACGGTAGCGTCTCAACGTCTCTCCCCCCTGGGGGCGTCGTCTTGGAGTCCTGAATTTGGCAGTTTCGAGATCGGCATGAGGACCGGACTGTGGCAGGTGTTGGGTCGTCGGGTTGCGTCTGCAAGGCTGATGTGCAGATGACACTGGGCGGTGCGTTTTCGTCTGTCCTATTGGTGCTGGAGAGGCGTCTCTAGACCTCGCCTCTCTCTTTCTGGCGCAGGACCTCCCTTTCGGGTGTCGATGGTTCCGGCAATCGTGGCCGTGGCGGGCTTGTCCCAACGCGACAGATGGGCGTGCTCTTTGGTTGCTGAGATGAAGTTGAAGTCGCTTGATCGTGAGTTTACAGGCAGGCAGGGAGTGTGATGAGCGATGGACGATGACATTACAGGCAGGCTTTGAGTCCGTTTCGCTTGTGTTTGTTTGGGTTAGCCGGCTTTGTCAGTGTTGCTGTCTCGTCGGTTTTGGCTGTTGGCCTAGTTTAGCTAGGTAGCTTCCCGGCGCCATGTTGCAGGGTCTTGGTGCAAGGGTTTGCTCCCTCGGTGTTTTCGGCCGGTACGTGTTCCTCGGTTCTAGCTCTAGACCTAGTTTAGCTAGGGAGCTTTCCGATGGCTTCTGCCGGTGATTCTCCTTCTACCTTTGTAAATCGCGCTTTATTTTGTAATTTGTTCTTTCTATCTATGAGAAAGGCAGAGCTCCTGCTATGTTCTTTGAAAAAAATAAATTATCTGATAATTGCATATTTAAAATAGACCTGAAAAAGTTAATTATCTGTTTTATTTTTTTCTCTTCCTACGACGTTTAATGACAAGTGAGGACGGCACGTTTCGATGGATGTTTACTAATACAGATTTTACGTTGACAAAACATGATCCACGAGTACCGGATTGTTACTTTATCTAAGAGGCCACGCACTGGCGGAGCTATTCACGGGCAAAAGCATGCCGTGACCCGCCTAGCCCACCACCAAAAATAGTATATATAGTTCAGAATTTAATTTTTTGTGTGCTCTCCATTAGATTGGCCCCTCAGTTTTTCCTTTGTAGCTTCGCCACTGGGGCCACGTATGGTTGCTAAAATAGTTTGCGAGTTGCGACTATGCAGCTAGCAGACACACACGCGCATCAAGAAGCCACGACTGGGAAAGCATGCAATGTAGCTTAGCCAACGGCGACCATTGCTTTTGCTTTCGATAATCGTCGCAAGTCTTGCTTTATGATCGATGCAAGTGCAAATATAATGCATGCCAGGAGGAAGCAGCCCTCGACCAAGCACAGCTGCACACACGTCTTTTGGCCTTCAAAAAAAAAGGACAGTTTTTTTTAATACTCTCGGTGATGCTGGAAGCTGCGGCTCCAGAGCTGATTCAGCCAAAATTCCCTTTTGACTTTTTGACTCATGTATGCATGCCAACAAAGTAAAAAAGAAAAAGAAAAGGAAAAGGTTCTTTTTATACGGTGCAATTTGTACCTTTAATCAGAAGCTAGCAAAGCAAAAGATGAGCAATCTTGGAAATCCTCCTAGACCAAATCAAGCAATAGTACGTGGACAAAAGTGCATGCACCAGAGAATACATGAGAGGAAATTAAGATGCTGTTCTTGTAAATAGTGCTACATTTTTTCTGTGGCAAACTTTACTTGTAAATGCTGCTACATAACGATGCTGGCATTTTCGTGCGATCGGACCATATCATTTTTTGCCAAAGCCAACCGTGCAATGCAACGGAGACCAAACAAATAAAGAGAAAAAGAGAATGAAAGGGTGTGAAAGGATAAAAACCCGAAGGTTGTGTGCAGTGTCAAAACCCACTCCACGGCAGAAGCCTGCGCTAGTCCATCTTGCGCAGCACAGCGCAAACGACGGCTTTACTAATTTTGACGCTCTGGCACACAACATCGCACATGGAACTATGGAAGTACAGACCTTGTAGAAACAGAGTCATATTAACGACTGGAGCTTCTTCGTTTTTGAGGGGCGTGAAATTGGCACTTGAGAAACATGACAATGTCACGGGCTGGACCGCGAGATGGGCCGGGGTGGACATTGGGCTGGCTTGTGGGCCCAAGATGGCCAGAGGTGCAGCTACAAAACGGATCAGCCGAAGCAGGGAAAAGGCGAAAAGCCTATTTCCCGTACGTTGTGGTAAGTAACAATGTTCCGCGTACCCTTCCACCACTTGGGCTAGCCCCTTAAGGTCTGGGGACGGGTTTTTCCTTTTCTATCTTTTATTTTTTTTTCCTTTTCTTTTCATTTTCCTGTTTCATTTTCATTTTCCTTTTTCTTTATCCGTTCTATTTGTTCTTTTTTTTAATTTTTCTAGCTTCGCTTATTTTCCTTATTTTGTTATCTTTTAGTTTTTTTAAGCTTTCATGTGTTCCATCAATTGATATTTCTTCGGCGTTATTTAAAGAAAATTTTAGATGATATGTGTTTTGTTAAATTTATTTTAATAGTGATTTTTAATTGTTGTGATATAAAAATAAAATATTAACACTACTAAATCCATCATGTTCACCTTTTGGAACAATTCACGAGTTAAGTGAACATTTTTCATGGACGTTGGAACTTATATCAAAACTTACTTTTAAATATCGAATATTTATTTTGATATATCAGAACAATTTTTACGGGTGGTGTGAACATTTTCTATGATATATATGAATATTTTTCGATGGATGTTAAAACATATATCAAAAAAATATTTTTAAATATCGATATTTATTTTGATCTATGGGAACTATTTTTACGAGTGGTGTGAAATGATACATATGGACATATTTTCATGGATGGTGGAACAAATTTCATGAACTGTAGGAACAATTCGAAGAACTAATATAACATTTTTGTCTTTTGCTATTGGAAGTTGGAAATATATTCTTTTATACATATTTTTTCTTAAATGTGGTTCGTAAATTATATGTTTTATTTATTTTTCAAATTTTAAACAAAAAATCAAAAGTGATACGTGGGCCGGTGGAGTCGGCCCAAGTAGTTTGCAGTGGACGGTGAATACTTTATTTCTCGCATTTGGTGGGAGATGGAAGCTTTAGGAAAGAGGAACAAAACAGATGTATGAACTCTCTAGGTCCTAAGTCCCCTTCATCCTTCTTGTATCTTCCTCTGAATTGCTGCTTCCCAAACCCCATCGACTATCTGATCTATATCCCTAGTCCCAGTTTCCCTTTCCTATCCCATTTCTTCTTCCCAATCAAGTTTATACCTGTTGTTCCAATGTTATGACCGTGATAAATAGGTCAGGTTAAATAAGCAAGAGAGATGAGGGGAAGATGGTCTGGTGGAACTAGGAGTTGGTTCAAAGCATAACCAACCTGACATGGAACAGGTACTCGGTACTCCGTGTTGAATTTGCGGAAAACAGAGACCCGAAATTAGGAACATATAATATTCCCTCCAATTCAAAATAGATTCTCTCTTAGAAAGTGCACAGTCAAACTTCTTTATCTTTGACTATTATTTAATTAAAAAATGACATAGGTTGGTTATATGTAAATGGTATCATTAGATTTTTTATTAAATATCATTTCACAATATAAGTTTTTATAATATTTTACTTATATACTCATCTAAAAAGTAACCGTCAAAGTTACATATAGAAGACTATGTAAAGTCAAAAAATTCGTCTGTTTTAAAATAGAGGAATTAGATAACAACACGAACGTCAGATTATCGTTCCATAGTCGTCTTGCGTGAGAGAGCACTAACCCAAGTGTTGTATGGAGCACCGTTCCAGTGGAGAGATCCAATCGAGTCAGCCTTGCTTTCCTTGACTCCAGGCTCGAGTCTTCCACCCCCGAAGGCCCCAACACTCCCTCGCCCGAGCTGCTGCTTTCCCTTGCCCTCCCCTACCGCCGCACCACCCCGTACGTAGTCCACCTCAGTCTTCCACCCAACACTCCCTTGCCCTCCGCCATGAGCCCATGACCAGTGACCAAAGCATATCTCATCTCAAATCATAGAGCATGTAATTCCACAGAAAAGCGTGTCCACCAACCGACAGCCAGCCTCGCCCACCCACATCATCGCTTTACTTCTGGACTCCACACTCGAGTCTTCCACCTCCAACACTCCCTCCACCAAGCTGCTGCTTTCCCTTGCCCTCCCCTCCCACCGCACCACCCCGTAGTCCACCTCCGGCCGCTGATCCGCCGCGCCCTCCACCTCCATAGCCAGATCTGCCGGCATCACGAGCAGCCGCCGTCTCCACCTCTCGAGCTTGGCCTCACGCGTTGGACTTCGCCGCCGGCTGCTCCTGCAACTCTGCAAGAACCGACACGACTGCACGGCCTCGCTTCAATTCGCCGTCACGCTTACTTGCAGCACGCGCTACTCGAGATGGCAGAAATCGTGAAACCCCTCCTCGGCAAGCTCACCGCGCTACTGGAGGACGAGTGTGAGAAGCTCAAGGGGGTGAAGGAGCATGTTTCGTTCTTCAAGGTTGAGCTCAGCGCCATGAACGCCGCCCTTGAGGATCTGGAGCTCAGGGACGAGCTCGACCCGTTGACCAAGGACTGGAAGGACCATGTCAGGGAGATGGCCTACGACGTGGAGGATTGCATTGATGACTTCATGCGCAATCTTCGAGGTGCCGATGCCAACGCAGGCATCATCCACAAGATTACCCAATTTGTCCAGACGTTGTGGACGCGTCATCAGATTACCGGCCAGTTCAAGGAGCTCAGGGCTCGTGTGGTGGAGACAAATGATCGGCGGAAGAGGTACAAGATTGATGACTGCATCAATTCTAGTTCTCGCGTTGTGGCTGTCGATCCCCGCATGGCGGCGATCTACCAGGAGGCAGCAGGCCTAGTGGGTATTGATGGCCCAAGGGAAGAGCTTGTCAGTTGGTTGACAGATACGGAGAAAAAACTCAAGGTGGTGTCCATCGTGGGATTCGGAGGCCTGGGTAAAACTACACTTGCCAAACAAGTGTATGATAAGATCGGAGGGCAATTTAACTGTAAGGCATTTGTTTCAGTTTCCCAAAGGCCTGATATCACAAGCCTTCTCAATCGCCTACAATCAAGGCTTGGGATAGAAGAGTCTCCTGGCGCTCCCAAGGTAGAAGACATCATCGACCGTCTTAGGGAACATCTCACAGATAAGAGGTACTTATTTAATTCCTAATAATACTCTACTTACATAGGTTATCTAGTTGGGTTAAATTTGAATGATTATTTGATTTGATCAATGTTCGTTTACAAGCTTTTGGCATGGTTTAACGTAATCTTTATCTATATTAAAGCTGACTATAAAAGAAGGCGCATGCGATTGCACCGTCACCCTAATTTCTCTCTGCCTTCACTACTACATTTTTATGCTCCATGATGATGCAAATTCATCATGCAAGAGCGTATTTTTCTCACATAAATGTTTTCTGATGAGCTCGTGACAAATTGGCTCTCGCTATGTATCACGTGTCACTGATTATAATTTGTGACGAACATATGCTATTTTGCCATAAACTCTGACAAATAATCGCCATCAATGCGTGAAAAAATGGGTATGCTTTCATCGCAGTTCGTCACTAAATGCTAGGGATGCCCGCTCTGGCAAGCTATGGGCAAGTTGGATTATGACAACCACATTCATCATAGATGGATCGCCAAATATTGTTACAAAGCTTTCTATTTCCATCTAATTGACATATAGGCATGCAAAGAAGCACTACAAATCTACAAATAGAATAGAAAAATCCAGAAAATAGCAACACTGTACAATAGAGCATTGTAAAATACGGAACCTACCGTATATACAATGTAGATTATATTTGCATGATGCATTTAGAATGTTTACTATCAATTTAGTTTCCATAACAAGATCTGATTGGCAGTTTTAAGATTTCCACACCAAGGTGTGCTCTTGATCCTAGTTTTAGATGTTGCTCTAATGATAGGCCGGGAGAATTCTTTTGGGCCAAATTTGGATCCTGTAGGGCTTTCGGTAATTAAGACCGAAGTGGTTGGATAAACATAAAACCTTCCTCAATGTATCTCACCTTTAAGGTACATTAAAATTTTAAAAAAGTTTAGTTTTATATCATTCCATAACCAACGTGTTCATGATCCTATTAATATTTTTAGAAAAACAGGGCTTTGACCCCTGCTCCATTAGTGAGACCACAGAAATGATGATCCTACTAATACCTCAATTATTAACTAGACCACAGAAATGATGAAATTGGGGACTATTGGGATACTTTGCTCACGGTCCACGCGGTAAGTGCGATGTCGTTGCAGGCCCTCAGCAACATTCTGCTTCTGGCAGCAGATCTTGAACTGTACCTTTCCGGGCATCCGGCCCATCCTTTCGTTCACTGCATTGTGGTTCAGAGGACACGCTTCATGAGCCCACCATTCTTTTTTATCTGTAACTAGAGCTGTTGAGAGCAACTAACTATTGTCAAGAAATTGACGCGTCATAACTCCTAAGGAATAACATGTTTTCTAGAATCCAATGTGTTCTATTATTTTGTTCATTTTCATTAACAATTTTTTATGCTTTTATCTACGACTTATAGTCATATTTTTATGTAATGTATGTTGACTTTGTGCATACAAAAAAAATCGACAGGTACCTTATTGTAGTTGATGACTTGTGGGATGAATCAGCAGGGAAAATTATTAGTTTTGCCTTTGCAGAAGGTGGTAATGGAAGTAGAGTTATAGTAACCACACGAGTGGATGATGTGGCTCTCTGGGCGTGTCGCAATGACCGTGAGTGCCTTTACAGAATGAAGCCCCTCGATGAGCAAGACTCAAGAAGGTTATTCTTTAATAGAGTATTCGGATCTGAAGATGGCTGTCCACCCCAATTTAAAGAAGTTTCCGCTGAAATTTTGAAGAAGTGTGGCGGATTGCCACTTGCAATTATCACTATAGCTAGCTTGTTAGCTAGTCGTCAAGCAAGATCAAGGGACGAGTGGGAGAGCATAAGGAATTCTCTGGGCGCCAAGTTTGCTACAAAGCCCACCTTAGAAGAGATGAGGAGTATATTAAACCTTAGCTACATCCATCTTCCTCTTCATCTCCGGGCATGTCTTCTGTACCTTGGCATGTATCCAGAGGACCAGGAGATTATGAGGGATGATCTGGTTCGACAGTGGGTAGCTGAAGGCTTTGTCACTTATTTGCATGGATCAGATTTGGAAGATGCCGCCAAGAGTTATTTCAATGAGCTTATCAATAGAAGCCTGATTCAGCCAGAACGTACCAACTACGGGGAGGTGGTTACTTGCAGAGTACATGATATGATGCTTGACTTGATCCTAAGTAAGTGTCAAGAGGATAATTTTATCAGCGTGGCATATAATTATGAAGACATGGCAAGACTGCATGACCGCGAGTACAAAGTCCGTCGATTATCCCTGAACTCGAGCGCTGGTGGCGCAAAATCAGGGACCATTGCTACTAGCTTGTCACAAGTTCGATCGTTTGCACAGTTCGGAGAGTCCGAGTACACACCTCCTCTTTCGCTATTTAAGTATCTCAGGGTGCTGGTCTTTGAATTGCAGGGCTCTTCAGACAAGACAGTCGACCTCACTTCTATCGGCCAATTGTTTCAACTGAGGTATTTGAAGATTTCAGCATATTCTAGCAGCATAGAGCTCCCTACTGAAATTAAAGGGCTTGTTTATTTAGAGACGCTGCATATATATGGTAAATTGGCACAAGGCATCCCGTCAGATATAGTTCACTTGCCCCGCTTGTGCCATCTGCATCTTCCTAATGTTATAGGGCTGCCTGAAGGTATCGGAAACATGAAATCACTGCGTGCTCTGTATTGTTATAATATGGGGGAGAGCTCGCTGGAGGATATTAAGGGCCTCGGCGAGCTGACCAACCTGAGGGACTTGCAGCTCTTCTGGCAGTTTTACGAGTGTGATATGGCGGCGGCAGGGGTTGTTGATGCTTTGGTGCCCTTAATTGGAAAGCTCCGTAACCTCAAGTGCCTTATCCTCATCTGCTGGCCTCCTAAAAATTATGACGACCAGCTGTACTCATTGTCCAACCCTCCTCTCCAGATCGAGGTACTTAATCTGTGTCAATGGCCGTTCAAGGGAGTTCCTAAATGGATTGGCCATCTCCATTGCCTCCGTGGCCTAGTTCTGTGTGTTGAGCACTTGTCGACTCACGAGGTTCACGTTCTTGGAAAGCTGCCCTCCCTCTTTCAGCTCTATCTCAAAGTGTTGCATATCCCCGAAGACAGTGCTGCCATAATCTGCACGGGATTATTCCCAGTTCTAGAGGGCCTCCACCTCCGCTCTGATGATGACGTCACGGCATGCATGGGGTTCGAGGAAGGGGCTATGTCCAAGCTACGAGTGCTCACTCTAATATTTGGTAGGAGGTGGGGCGGCGCTACACCAGTTGGCATGGAGCACCTCTCTGGCCTCCAGCAAATCCGTGTTCAGCAAATCTGTGTTCAGCAACTTTGGCGTGATGCCGAGTCTGTGTTCAGGAACGCCGCACAGGAGCACCCAAGCCGTCCTTCCGTTATAATCGAGTTGCCTTTCACTTGGCCTCCTCTCTAGCTTTAAGCTAGTTAAGCTATTTTGCTTCTTTTAAATTATTCCTTGTATTCTACTTCATTGTTTATAGAGTCTCAGATTGTAGAGTTTCCCAGCTAGTCTTTTAGTTAATCATGTGTAGAGTTTGGAAATATTTGGTCGTATCTAAATCTTAGTTACCTGAATACTGCATCATGCTGTACGTCCAGATATATCACGTGATTAAAAGCTAAAACTAGTAAGGGACCCTTTAATACTACTAGTCGAATCCGTCATGCAACTGCGTTTGTAGAATTAGGCTGTATCCATCAGGTTTGTAGAATTTTAAAGTATACAACTACTGAAATCTGACCGGTTCTTATATCTCAGCGTTATTCTGAATCCAGGACGACCCTCCAAAAAAATCTCTCAGTTCAGGATCGGTTTCCGATTGCAGTCATTTTGACATTCTGAAAAGAAAAGAAAGAAGTGGTTTCAAGTAGCATGTTACAGCAAAAGTACGCTATTGTGGGTTGCTTGGGTAAAAAATGGGTTGGGTTGGTTCGGTTCCTAGGAGATGCTGATCGGGTTCGGTCGGATCGAAAAAGTAAAGTACGCTAGTGTAGGTTGCTTGTGAAACGGGCAGGGTTTTGAGTTTTGAACGGCCTACCTGCAATTGCCAAAATAAGATTAACAAGGATATGTCAAGTACCTTGACCTGGAAATTACACCAAGAGAATAAATAATCCTTCAGTTATAAGGTCTGTCAAGTACCTTGAATTGGAATTTCATGGGCATCCATCAACTTTGCAGATTATTCAAGTCTAAAACTGGTGAAATATAATCGATTTTATATATCAGCATAACTCTGCATTCAGAACTGCTCTCAAATGCAGTTATTTTGACATTCTGAAAAAAGGTTCAAACATTACCACTGCGGCGGCGGCTTGACATCAGGAGCACACAAACTTTGTTAAAATCATTCAAATAGTAGAATTACATGCATTTACTGCTAAAAATCACTAGCATGAAACACCAGCACAAAAGCTACAGGTCACAAGGTTCAGAATAGAAAAAAAATATTCACCTTGGATCATATTGTGACAACACTAGCCCAATCATCACTTTGCTCCACATGACCATCTAGGTCAGCCGGGAGCATGAAACAAGGATGAAAATCCAGGCCAAGTCAGTTTTGTATTGCAGCATGGCGTGTGCCACGACGATACATGAGAGATTTGATAAAATGCTCCAACTTACTTTGCCTCTTGATAAAATGCCCCATCATGTATCATTGACAGGTGGGGTCCGGGGGTAAGATAAAAGAGGGCATTTTATCAAATCTCTCAAGGTACATCTACTTTGAGCATCGGATACAACAGCAGATACAACAACCTGGAAGACGACTGCGTGCTTCTATCACAAGCAGCTATGATTTTTCGTGGTCGGTGACCTCCTTACTCAATCCGTCTTCGGTTGTAGCTTCGGTTGTTGTTCCATCTGATGTTCCATCAAAAAAGCAGACAATGACTGGTAATGTTATCAACACTCCCTCTTTGAGAAGCTTCTCGGAGTAGTGTCTTTGTTGCTTCCTCTGGGTCTTGTATAGGCTTCACCATAGCAACAGTTTCCTGCTAATAGAAAATCACGGATAAATTCATTGAGTAATGTAGGTCAATAGAGCAATGTCTGCCTTACCTCATTAGTTACAACATCCCACAGCCATCACTAGCAAGGATGAGGAATTCGAGGGAGCTGTCGACTACCTCCTCCTGTAAATAACAGTAAAAAGCACAATTCTTTTACCACCTAGAAAGGGAACTAAATTAAGGATGGTGACGTGGAAGATTGATTTGATAGAAGCACCCAAATGATCTGTGTCACGGAGAAGTAGGCATAGAATAAAGGTTCAAATTATCGAGTATGCCTCAACTGTGTGTATGCCTGGGAAATTTGTTGCGCTATGCAACAAGCTAAATGAAGCACAAAGAAGAGTTGTGTATGACATAGGTTTAGGGCGATTGCTTAGTGTTCCCTCAATGACAAGACATAAATGTCGCAATTGTAAAAAACATGTACAATATTCAGCTTGAGCACTGACGGATTGGCCAACACGCGCACTAGTGGCTGCGCGATTTAGGCGCTGTTCTCCACGCGTTCGACCGACACGACCTATTACCTCCTTATAGGGTATCTAGACCATTGGATAAAAAAATAGACGGTGGAAACACTTTGGGAGCATCTTAGCCCTTCCCAGTGCTCCACGGTGTACAGGTGCTAAGAATGCCACATAGGCGAAAAACTGACGTGGCAAAGCAATTAAAAAGGAGAGAGAGCACTTTGGTGACCCCAAGAAAAAACGATGCTAAGCGCGCGGATCTATGCAAAACGCCTCTGTGGCATCTATGCATTGGAGAGTTTAGTTGCTAAACAATTAAATGAAGGAAGCTTAGTTATAAAAAACTAAGCACATATACATTGGGGAGTTTAGTTGCTAAGCCCTTTCATGCACTTAGCACCTCATCTAAGCACCTGTGCATTGGGAGAGGCCTTAAAATTTCTCTATCACCAAATGCTCGAGAAACAGCAAGAACACCACCAATGCGCCAAGTCCCTGCAAAAATTCAATGGTTAAACAGAATTAATATCAGTAATTAGTCGATATTAAAATAGAGTTTCAAAGGCATCATAAAAGTACCAGCCCACATAACAAAGCCTCCAGCTTCCTCAATGCTCTGTCTGTCATCTGATTGTGATCCCTCGAAACCGCGGTTGCTGCAAGGTAAGATACGGAAAACATCATGATCAGCTCACACAAATGGAATAAGATCAATGTGAGTTCTATCAGCTTTCAGGAACTCCTTTTCCCCTTTCTCTAAAGAAAAGAGATAAATAGTTTAACGACTGAAGCTTCTGATCACGCGCTCTGACACACGAAATTGGCGTTTCAGAAACACGTTAGGCCAGGTTAATTACAGGCGTGAGAGGGATGAGGGAAATCGGTTCAAAGCGTAACCAGCCAGACATGGCGCACGTACATACACCATACTGAAGTTACAGAGAAATCAACAGTTCAACACGGATTGAATCAGATTATCGTTCCAGTCTGTTGTCCTGTGAACCAGAGCGTAGAGCAGTCTCCATCGCTGACATCCTTCACCTCAATTGCAGCTCACCATCGTAGATCCAACCGAGCATCCTTGCGTATTTTTCTCCAACTCCGCCAAGTTGCGTCCATACTGTCTAGTAAAATCTGTCTAAATATGCATCCGTTGCTTATTCAGAAAGCGCGTATAATACTAGTATTTTGTTTCGAACGCAGGCCTCGTTTCATTGATTAAGAGAGAGTTAAATACAAAACCGGCCATGGAAGGCCAAAAACCGAAAGACAAAGCCTACTCTCCCCAGCAAGTACCAATTTGCCACTTTCACTTTTATCCAAGCAAAATTAACTATTGGAATAGTACAGATGTTGCGAGAGACTCCAGCATTTGTGCTCGTTCCAAATTTCTCAGGATACTAGCATGACTAATAGGCGATAGCCTTGCTAATTCAAAAGAAGAAGAAAAGAAGAGGCGTAGCCTTTCTACGACTCTCCTTTCATGAACGAGGTTTGTCTACCAATTAGAAGTGCAGTAGCCTAATCTATACCTTAACCATGTTGCAAATATGTGCAGTGTAGCGTCATTTGAACATAAAGTGGGACGTTGTCTCGGGTGCAAGCTTGCCACTGATAGGACAACGCTCTAGACGGTCGGTGGTCCAGACTCTATTCTTATGTGGGCTGGAATTTTTATGATGCCACTAAACTCTGTTCTTCTTCTTCCTTTTTTTTTGCCGAAGCCACTGATATTAATTCAGTTTAATCATTGGATTTTTGCAGGGACTTGGCGTGTTGGTGGTGTTCATGCTGTTTCTGGAGCAATTGGTGATAAACCATTAAAGCGGTAACGTTGGCGTTAATCCAGAGATGAAGGTTTGCTTAGTTTTGTTCGCTTGCTTAATTAGTTTCCAACTAGCACCCACCCATCTGCAAGACAATAATGGTGATGCTGATGATGTAACATTTGAACTCCGGCGGTCCACAGCCCTATTTTTTCGAAATAACACCTTGAAAGGGGCAGGGAGCTCCTGCGAATTCTATTAAGAAGAAGAGAATTGACCCCGTTTATGAGGAAAACCGGGCCGAAAACCGCACAAAACACAGTTTATTAAAGGAAAACCGTGCGAAAACCCCGGCAAATGCCTCCCCTGCGACAAGACGTCGGGAAGCTACCTAGCTAAACTAGGTCCACAGCTAGAACCGACGAGACAGCAACACTGAAAAACCGGCCAACTCAAACAAACACAGACGAAACCGGGCTCAAAGACTGCCTGTAATGTTATCGTCCATCACTCATCGCTCCATCGCACCATGCGCTCACGATCAAGCGACTTCGACTTCATCTCAGCAAACAAAAAACCCATCCATCTGTCGCGCTGAGACAAGCCTGCCACGGCCACGCTTGCCGGAGCAGCCGACGCCCGAGAGGGAGGTCCTGCACCAGAAAAAAGAGAGGCGAGGACCAGAGACGCCTCTCCAACATCGATAGGACCGGTGAAGCGCACCGCCCAGTGTCATCTGCACATCAATCTTGCCGGTGCAACCCGAAGCCTCAACACCTGATAACCTCCGGTTCACATGCCGACCTCGAACCCGCCAATTTCAGGACTCCAAGACGACGCCCCCAAGGGGGAGTGACGTTGAAACGCCACCGTCGCCCGAACCAGCGAACCGGTTCTCGGATTTCTCCTGGAGATATCTCGGATGGTGAGATCCAAACGACAAAGCCTTTAAGAAGGAACACGACGCACACGAGCGCCGCCATTGCTGGCATCAGTCAAGGACTGAGGAGAGCTTTCGCCCGAAGATCTGAGCACCACCGAGCCTGTCATTAGAACATGTCAGAGCATCGACCTGAGAGACCACCACCACCTGTATCCTGTGCCTGCAGCGGCCCTCCTCCGCCAGCTGCCCGAGCCCCGCACCTCCAGGCATCCCCGCCGACCTTCCAAGCCCCGCAGGCCCGTGGGAAGCCGGCCAACCAGCAGCGGTCAGCAGGCCCCCACGCCCGGAGAGTCCAGATCTGGCCGGCCTCATCCGGCCACATCCGACCGGCCGTCGACCACCGATAGAAGAGGAGCAGGACCACCGAGAGAAGAGGAGAAGCAGCCCACCGGGGGAAGAGGAGAAGAGGAAGCCTCCACCGCGCAACTCGAGTCATCGGACTCGTCGCCGGCCGCCTCCACCATCCGCTGGATCTGGGCACAGCGGTCCCCGATCCACGCGCTCGACCCACCGCTGGACGGCGCCGCCACACCTCCACGAGCTACCGGGCCCGCCGTCTCAACCTCCACCTGGCTCGCCGCCGCTGCCGCAGCTCCCGACGAAATCGCCGCCACCACGACGCCTCCAAAAAGGGGCGAGCTCGCCGGCTCGAACCCGCCCGCCGACCGCCGATCCTGGGCAAAGAGGCCTCGCCGCCACCGTCCGCTACGCGGGCTTTGCCCGACAGCTTCCTCCGGCGGCGGCGAGGAAGAGGGGGGAGGGGGGGGGAGACTCGGCGGCGGCTAAGGTTTTTCCGCCCGAGCCACCCAGGAGAGCGACGCGGCGTCTCAAAACCGGAAATTGAAGCAGTTCATATGCCTTCTTCTCAGGTCCACAGCCCTATCAAGGAAGCCACGTCGTGACTTTCGTTACTCAACGCGTAAACCCAACGCGGTGTGGTGGTCGATCAACGCGGCCATCGCCGCCATGATTGACCAGCACAACACTCCCTCGCTGCTCGCTTCCCTTATATACCCTCCACCATCATCCAGCCACCTCCCTAGCCAGATCTGCCGGCGTCACGAGCAGCCGCCGTCTCCACCTCTCGAGCTCGGCCTCACCCGTTGGACTTCGCCGCCGGCTGCTCCTGCAACTCTGCAAGAATCGACACGACTGCACGGCCTTACTTGCAGCACGCGCTACTCGAGATGGCAGAAATCGTGAAACCCCTCCTCGGCAAGCTCACCGCGCTACTGGAGGACGAGTGTGAGAAGCTCAAGGGGGTGAAGGAGCATGTTTCGTTCTTCAAGGTTGAGCTCAGCGCCATGAACGCCGCCCTTGAGGATCTGGAGCTCAGGGACGAGCTCGACCCGTTGACCAAGGATTGGAAGGACCATGTCAGGGAGATGGCCTACGACGTGGAGGATTGCATTGATGACTTCATGCGCAATCTTGGAGGTGCCGATGCCAACGCAGGC
This sequence comes from Stipa capillata, assembly GCA_019208055.1. Lineage (NCBI taxonomy): Eukaryota > Viridiplantae > Streptophyta > Magnoliopsida > Poales > Poaceae > Stipa > Stipa capillata. The sequence continues at coordinate 22,093 of JAGXJF010000934.1, forward strand.
ATCATCCACAAGATTACCCAATTTGTCCAGACGTTGTGGACGCGTCATCAGATTGCCGGCCAGTTCAAGGAGCTCAGGGCTCGTGTGGTGGAGACAAATGATCGGCGCATGAGATACAAGATTGATGATTGCATCAATTCTAGTTCTCGCGTTGTGGCTGTCGATCCCCGCATGGCGGCGATCTACCAGGAGGCAGCAGGCCTAGTGGGTATTGATGGCCCAAGGGAAGAGCTTGTCAGTTGGTTGTCAGATAGTAGTGAGAAAAAACTCAAGGTGGTGTCCATCGTGGGATTCGGAGGCCTGGGTAAAACTACACTTGCCAAACAAGTGTATGATAAGATCGGAGGGCAATTTGACTGTAAGGCATTTGTTTCTGTTTCCCAAAGGCCTGATATCACAAACCTTCTCAATCGCCTACAATCAAAGCTTGAGATAAAAGAGTCTACTGGCGCTCCCGAGGTAGTAGACATCATCGACCGTCTAAGGGAACATCTCACAGATAAGAGGTACTTATTACTTCACTCTACTTGCATAGGTTATCTAGTTGGGTTAAATTTGAATAATTATGTGATTTGATCAATGTTAGTTTACAATCTTTTGGCATGGTTTAACGTAATGTTTATCTATATTAAAGCTGACTATAAAAGAAGGCGCATGTGATTGCACCGTCATCTTAATTTCTCTCTACCTTCACTACTACATTTTTATGCTCCATGATGATGCAAATTCATCATGCAAGAGCGTATTTTGTTCACATAAATGTCTTCCAATGAACTCATGACAAATTGGCTCTCGTTATAATTTGTGACGAACATATGCTATTTCGCCATAAACTCTGACAAATAATCACCATCAATGCGTGAAAAAATGGGTATGCTTTCATCGCAGTTCGTCACTAAATGCTAGGGATGCCCGCTCTGGCAGGCTATGGGCAAGTTGGATTATGACAACCACATTCGTCATAGATGGATCGCCAGATATTATTATAAAACTTTCTATTTCCATCCAACGGACATAAAGGCATGCAAATAAGCACTACAAATCAAAAAATAGAAAAGAAAAATGTAGAAGATAGCAACAATGTACAATAGAGCACTGTAAACTACAAAACCTACCGTATATACAATGTAGATTATATTTGCATGATGCATCTAGAATGTTTACTATCAGTTTAATTTCCATAACAAGATCTTCTGCATTGACAATTTAAGATTTTCACACCAAGGTGTGCTCTTGATCCTAGTTTTAGATGTTGCTCTAATGATAGGCCGGGAGACTTCTTTTGGGCAAAATTCGGACCCTGTGGCGCTTTCAGTAATTAAGACCGAAGTTGTCGGACAAATACAAAACCTTCCAAGATGTATCTCACTTTTACAGTACATTAAAGTTTTTTTAAAAAATTGGTTGTATATCATTCCATAACCAACGTGTTCATGATACTAATAATACTTTTAGAAAAACAGGGCTTTGACCCCGGCTCCATTACTGAGACCACAGAAGTGATGATCCTACTAACACCTCAATTATTTACTAGATCACGATCTTATTATTAGATCAAACCTATATAGAGATTCATGCAATGAAATTGGGGACTATTGGGATACTTTGCTCGCGATCCGTGCGGTAAGTGCGATGCCGCTGCAGGTCCTCAGCAACGTTCTGCTTCTCCCTTGGCATGCTCATGTCATGTTGTTGGCAGCAGGTCTTTAACTGTACCTTTCCGGGCATCCGGCCCATCCTTTCGTTCACTGGATTATGGTTCAGAGCACACGCTTCACGAGCCCACCATTTTTTATTGTCTGTAAGTAGAGCTGTTGAGAGTAAGTAACTATCGTCAAGAAATTGACGCGTCATAACTCCTAAGGAATAACATATTTTCTAGAATCCACAGTGTTCTATTATTTTGTTAATTTTCATTAACAATTTTTTATGCTTTTATATATGACTTATAGTCATTCTTATGTAATGTATGTTGACTTTGTGCACAAAAAAATCGACAGGTACCTTGTTGTAGTTGATGACTTGTGGGATGAATCAGCAGGGAAAATTATTAGTTGTGCCTTTGCAGAAGGTGGTAATGGAAGTAGAGTTATAGTAACCACACGAGTGGATGATGTGGCTCTCTGGGCTTGTCGCAATGATCGTGAGTGCGTTTACAAAATGAAGCCCCTCGAAGAGCAAGACTCAAGGAGATTGTTCTTTAATAGAGTATTTGGATCCGAAGATAGCTGTCCACCCCAATTTAAAGAAGTTTCCGCTGAAATTTTGAAGAAGTGTGGCGGATTGCCACTTGCAATTATCACTATCGCTAGCTTGTTAGCTAGCCGTCAAGCAAGATCAAGGAACGAGTGGGAGAGCATAATGAATTCTCTAGGCACCAAGTTTGCTACAAAGCCCACCTTGGAAGAGATGAGGAGTATATTAAACCTTAGCTACATCCATCTTCCTCTTCATCTCCGGGCATGTCTTCTGTACCTTGGCATGTATCAGAGCCAATCAGTTCTCACACCTTGTTTAGTCTACCTCCTATCGGCTTTCAAGCTGCAAAAATGGGCGATCAGAAAGGCTGAGAAGCTGATGAGGAATTTCCTCTGGATACAGCCCCCGGTTTTAAGGCCGGGAACTCCCTCGTGATTACTGTATCGGTCCCTGGATCAGTAGCCGATACACACGAGTTAACCTGTATATCATTGTCATACATGCGTAAATAATTAAACAGACCGTTGAGGTCGATAATCTAATACCTGTAGCCCATCGGCTATAAATCTGCAGCGGAATTCGACGGTGAGGTGACCCATCAATATGCCATACCCGATAGGCAATTGACTGGGGTTACGCCCTAGCTTTTGCGATCGTAAGCTTCTTCAGACTTGACGTCTCCTTCGTCTGGCCAAATCAACAAGCCAGGTGAGTACATGGAATGTACTCGCAAGCTATTCCCACAGGAGGAAATATACAACAATATTTCATGCAGGGGGTGGATCAAGGGATGGCTCTACCCTAAGTTGCAGTTGTGCGGAAATGTAAGTTCTTGTTCGAAATACAGAGTAGTAGGTTCAAAAGCATTTTCGAAATCAAAATCGTCTCTGTCGAGACAGCATTCGGTGCTGGTTGATCCAGCGAAACAGTCGTCAGCTAGAGGCCGGTAGCTCCACCTACCGCCTCGAACAATCCTTACCACCTACCCGCGCTACCGCCTCGCGGCCCGGGCTAGGTTTCCTCTTCCGCAGTTCCTCGCTACCAGACTGTAGCTTAAACTGCTCACTATGGACACATCATGCCCACGTCCTTAATCCCATTTCCCAGCTCTCACAAACAAAATTCAGTCTAACCAATGTGTGGCCTTACCAGTTCATGTCCATGACCGAGGACGCGGCTATTCGAATAGATTTTTAACCCTCTGCAGAGGTGGTACGGCTTTACCCACAAGATGTAGTTCCCCCTGGGCATGCTACGCGTCGCATGTGTCCAGGGCTTGTACAACGAGACCTTTCTCCCGTGTTCACACTAGAGCCGGATTCGCTAGGAGGACTACCCGACCTCTTACATCTCGGACGACAAAAGTGGGACTCTCCTCCTTTGTGTCGGACCATGTTCCACGTACCTTGTAGGACTCTACTGAGCTTTACCCCCACGATACGGTGAGACTCACGAAGAGCTTTCCCCCTACGCAGTCCCGTGGAGATCCTCTAGGGATCCCCGGATCCACTAGCACTTCTCCCTAACTTCCCACGGTTCCGGGCTCCAGCATTAGACGAGGTACAGAGTCAAGTCCTTCCCATAAAGGACATGTGGACGTACGGTAGGGGAACTGATTCAGCGGCACTTAGGTTCGGTCCTTAACTGATTCGAGCAGGACTCCATGTCCAACCATCACCTCAGGTAGCAACCGGCCACCCTTGCCGTTCCAGGCCTCAGGTCACAACCGGCTCCCTACCCTTTTCCGATTCAAGTAGCAACCGGCTACTCTACCACCTCCAACTCCCTTAGCATTCCTGCCTGAATCCAAATCCTCCATCATCTCATCCAGGGTTTTAACCAACATTCCTTTTAAATGGCACCTCGGTTTGCATTTACAAACCGAGGGTTTTGTTCCCAATCCCTCTGTATCGATAAAACTTAGTTTTCACTACAGCAGGGCTAAGCGGGGCTATCGCCTATAATCCTAATTAAGTTGCCGATCGTCCAATGATCAGCACTTAGTACTAGGGTTACAAAGATATGGTTTATCGGGCCTAAGCCATGCATCTAATAGGAATAACTAGATCCACATAAAATAATGATTTTAATCACATAGCATGCAATTTCGTAAACAAAATAATTAACATCACAAATATAGGATTTCAACATGGTCGAGGTGGGAATGCTTGCCTGGCAAATTGGCCGAGTCTCGATCTCGAACTCAAAATGGCAATCATTCAGAATTCCTTTGTGCGATGCTCGGTGTCGTCGGTATCTACACGTCGGGAAAATCGGCGAATAAGAAGCAATTCGAAGCGACTTCACACAACACAGATGGTTTGCATAATCAAGAGGGAAGGTACGGCTAAGGCGAATATACAGGTCTTAGTCGCGCTAGGGTTTTGGGGTTGTGAGAATACTGAGCATAGCCCGCCGAGGAAAGGGGGTGAGTATACAAGGGCTTAATTTAGTGGTGAATCCTCGAGGTTTTAGGGCTTGGGTCTACGAGTGCAGAGGATGCTTTAGGGAATGGGTATGTACGTATTTTCTACATGAAACGACGTTCTGATTGCAGTAATTTCATGTCGCTAAAGTGGTGCTCATCAAATATTCTATTCCTTTGAGCCTTCGAACCTTAATTACACTATGAACATACTGACTCAGGGGAGTGCATCTGGGTTTGCTAAAAGAAAATAATTCCTTATATGTATATTCATAGCGTAAACTATTAAAAGGTCAGCCCTAACCTTGATCGTCCTTAGTTCGTGTTAGAAATATATTTAAAGCCTGAAATATTTTTGTACCCAGAGTTTGGAAATGAAAGGAGGATTCCGAAACCGATGAAGGTACGTCCTGACAGAAATTAACAGCGGATATTACAATTGATTACTACCATGTGCAGTAGTTAGCTCAATTGGTTGGCCGATCCCTAAGCAGCGTCTTCACTAAAGTTGCACTGAGGCATGATTAACCTAAGTCGCTCACATCCCCTTCGCATTATCTAGATGTTTCAATCGACTCCACCTAAATCAACAGCATATGCGGCATGAACCAGCATTAGCGTTTAGCATTCTGGTTAAAGACCGATTGAAGATTAGGTACTATACTTAAATAATCGATTATCTAATCCCAGTGAGGTCGCGTGGCATGACAGGAACTACTCAGCAGTTAAAGTTCAAAAGCTAACGCTAGGTTTCATCGTTGCAGCTCACTGATCAACTAACTATCTAGGTAGCATTTATTTAGCTCGTTGCCAGGTGGGGCTACATTAACCGGTTCCTGCTTACTTATTGAACTTAGTTAATTGCCTCAGAGTGTGCTGCACAGTGCGTGGTGTTGCCGAAAGAACAAAGAATAGGAGAGAGGGCAGGCGCCGGCGGCGGCAGCTCACCAGGGAGAAAAGGGGGGCCTGCACAGGAGCGGAGCCGGCGACGGACTACAGGCGGCGGCACTCGGTGCACTCAGTAAACCCGGCGGCGGAGCTTGATTCGGAGAGTAGCGGGGAGCCCTGGTTCCCTTGCTAGCGAAACACAAGAGGGAAAGAGGGGCCGGTCTCGGGAATGGTGGCGGGGAGGTCTTGGCAGGCGGGCGTGACCTGGGGCACGGCGGCTGCGTGGCCTCACCGGCGTTCTGGAGCGGCGGATGTGAAGCTCAGGGCGGCGGCGGCTTCCTGGCGGGTGGCGGTGGCCTCTCGGGCGAGCTCGCCACTGGCGAGTGGCGGCAAGAGGCGGCGCGGCTCCAGACCTGGAAGCTTGGCCTGGGGATATTGGAGCTTGGCCGGCGGCGGGAGCTAGGCGGAGCGGTGGCCGCGCGTCTTGGAGCAGCACATGAGCCGGCCGCGCTGGAGCTGAACAGAGTAGGGAAGTGATTGGGGAGTAGCTGAGTAGGAAGGTGAGGGGATCGAGTGTGAGGGGCTCGGGAATACCTTGGGCCGGACCTGTAGTTGAGCTGAAGGAGAAGCTTGAAGAAAGAGATGAGATAGGGAAGGGATGCGCGTGGGGAGGGAATAAAGGGAGAGGGCACATGGTCGGGGCGCGCGATGGTGAGCTGGACGGCATGCTTATGGCGAGCTGGACGACGAAATCAACGGTGGGCGGCGCGGCTGCTGGAGCTGCTCAAGCACGCTGTGACATGGCAGAGCGCGGGCTGGAATGGCTTGGCATGCTGTGGCGTGTCTTGGCGGGGTTTGCCATGTGCGGTGATGTCCTGTAGGCTCCTTGATACGTGGCTTAGGCAACAGAATAGTTAGGCATCGAATGCCACTGTAGGAGCTAGCTGCCACTGAGAAAAATAGTTCAACAGTGTTGGTGTTCTGTCATGTCAAGCATTAGAGCAAATGCAAGAGACACGGGTGTGCTGCCGGTGGGAGTTTCAGGATGGCGGTAGGTTGAGAAAACCGAGGTGGAGCTCCACAGGATATTTGGCAGCGTTTGGTAAAGAGTTATGGGTCAGAAGATATTTTAGCGAAGGTGTTCGATGCGAACTATTATGAATTGTTATACGCGCGGCGTCCAAGTTTTCGCACGGTCGTATCCCTAGTGTTATAGGGATCATCGTGGAGTTTTATAAAAAATTGTAGAATTTTATTTTAGGGACTATAGTTCAATGCCTAATTTTGCCCTAGGCCTCGTTGTTTTCTCATATAAATAGTTTTGCACTGACTGTCATTATGATTGAGTCAAGATGGTTATCAGGTTGCTCCGTAATTTAACTTGGGATTTTTGGAATGGATGATAGGTTTCGCGATCAAGGTTTCGGAAGAAATGGGTTTAAAATAGGAGGAATAGCCGGGACTTAGGATTAGGGTTTCTGGGCACGGCAAGGGGTGGAGGGGACATGGGTTAATTCGGAAATCCTTTTGCCTTGGTTTGAAACTACTCGGTGGCGGGGTGCCGTGGATGTATGGGCGTAAAGGGTATATATGTTGCGATAGGGTTCATGCCCGTATATGGTGTGTTAGCGTATACGGGTCCTCGACACATCGTTCGAAGCTCTGGGGTCGACTGTGTTGATATGGGTGTGTCGCTTTGTCGAAAGGGTAGCATATGGGATTTGCGTATATGGTGGGTATTCTGATGTAGGGTTAGGGGGAGAATGGCATGTACATGTTGTGAGAGTAAGGAGAGGTCAGGACATGTGGGTCGATTATCCGGAGATTGGACCTTACCGGTAGGTTTAGTCGATTTGTCGAGACAAAGGTTCTAGGGTTTTGGATTTTGCTTCTGCTCAAGGAAATTCAAAATAGGATCCAGGGGGTATATGCACATCTACACTTGGGAGTTTCTGCGTATATGTGGTGGCAACGATATTAGAATAATCCTAACAGGTTATGGGAGCTAGGTCTTGGGGAAACACTTCTAGTATACTCATACATATGCATCGGTTTGAGGCAGAGCTGAACGAGGAGGTAGGGTTTTGATTCCTTAACTCGGAAGTTTTAGGTTTTGGGTTTGGCTTTATCATGATTCGAACTAAGGTTTTAATTAAGTGTATACTCAGCTGTCATTATTACTAAAAGTTTTTTTTTGTTGGCCCTAATTTTCGGGTTTTGGAAAATCGGGGTGTGACACGAAGTCATGTTGGTTAACAGTAGGGCTGTGTATTTTTTTTCTCAGATCTCTGTGGTCCTTGCCTGTAAGGTAGAAGCACGCTCTGTATAGATTGGGCTAACATTTTATAGTTCTTCTGTGTAGTTGATGTGCTTGGTCTGTATATTTTCATTCTGTATATTGTGATCTATGCCCCATATAATCAATCCCCGTGTTTGTATCAGGGCTACAAAATTGTTGGTTCTCATAGTGGGGTGAAGATTTGTAGATGGACAAAGTCACAGCTCCGAGGTCGTGGAGGGTGTTACAAACACTCATTTTATGGCATAGAAAGCCACAGGTGATCTTTTTTTTTGGCTTCTGTAACATGGTATTTGGAATGCTTGTTAAATAGATGGTTGGCCTTTGCAATTAGTCCTATGTTGTTTTCTTCCTTTTTGATTACATGCTCAATTTGGTAGATGCATGGAGGCAACTCCATGTTTGGCTTGTGCAAATAAGTGTGTGTTTTGTTGGAGGCATCACACAAATCCTGTTGGCAAGAGTTGGAAGTGGAAGATGGATGATCCTCTCGACATTGTTAATGCTGCAATTGACGAACACAGGAAGATGGTTAAGCAGATGAAAGGGGTGCCAGGTATACGCCAGCCTAGGTCGGCCATGGACTCAGCGCCGGGGGGAAGGCCGTGGTCCGCGGGCGCGAAGGGGAGCGCGTGGAGGCGGACGGGATGGGAGGTGGCCGGAAGGGAGAGGGAGCTGAGGAGGCGCGGGGTGGAGAGGAGGGTGACGGCGAGGCCCGGACGGAGCTCGTGGAGGAGGCCGGCGAAGCGGAGGAAGGCCGGGATGTGGCCGCGCGGGGTGGAGGACTCGGCGCCGGGGGGAAGGCCGTGGTCCGCGGGCGCGAAGGGGAGCGCGTGGAGGCGGACGGGATGGGAGGTGGCCGGAAGGGAGAGGGAGCCGAGGAGGCGCGGGGTGGAGACGAGGGTGACGGCGAGGCCCGGGCGGAGCTCGTGGAGGAGGCCGGCGAGGCGGAGGAAGGCCGGGATGTGGCCGCGCGCGAGGAAGGGGAAGAGCACGACGTGTGGGCTGGCCAATTCCTCTGCCGCCATGGCAGATGTCCCGATGGGGACGCGGGACCTCCTCCCGCCCGAGGCCGCCTCCGTGCGGAGGTGCTTCGCCGCGGCTGCGAGGGACTGGAGACCCGGGTCGCGCCCGCTCTTCCTCGGTGGCGGAAAGCCACCGCCGCCGTGGTCCACGGCGAAGTCGAGGAGGCCAACGCAGGCAGATCTTGGAGCGAAATGTCGGATTTGTTTCTTCCGGTGCAACGCACGGGCACATTTACTAGTAGTTTACTTATATACTCATCTAAAAAGTAACTGTCAAAGTTACATATTGAAGGCTATGTAAAGTTAAAAATTTCATCTGTTTTAAAACAGAGGAATTATAACAACACGAACGTCAGATTATCGTTCCATTGTCGTCTTGCTTGCTCCGTTCCAGTGGAGAGATCCAATCGAGGATCTTTGCACAATTTTTCTCGAACTCCGCAAAGTTGCACCGATCCTCTCTCGTACATGTCCATATCCATCCGTTGCTTAATTCAAAAGCACGTAGCGGGGCATGTCTAATTCCCAAGCCCTATTTGTGGCTTATCTTAAAACCTATTACGGAAAAACAATTGTGAAAAGGTTCGGCACACCAGTTTCTAATCAAATTGACTCCTAAATACACAAAGCTAAAAAAAAATACATTTATCATATAGTTGGATTCATCTTTTCTATTTTTTAGTCGGAATGAGATGTAAAACTTCTCTTTGCAAATTGTACCAAAAGCAGGTAATGAAACAGCGAAATGCAGAAAAACTGTTCAACCAAATGTGATTATTATTATCTATCAGAATGCTAACACAATCACAATTACTTCACAATTTCAATGCTAACCCAGTCACAATCAACCCACATTCCACCTCACCTATTAATGTACGTGATAGATCTCTGAATCCCTTCCTTCCTAACCCCATCGCAATATCGTTTCCTCCTCTTTCACTCGGCCCCTCCCTCTTCTCGTGCACCACATCCCTTATTCCCTCCTCTCTTGCCTTTGTCGTCTCCTTTACCTTCTCATGATGACCCACCTGCCATCTCCGCCTATCCAATGGTCCTTTGCCATCTGTAGCGGGCTGTGTTGCCGCTCCAATCCATATTGCCCCCAGATGTCTGCTGTCACTCCGTCAAAACACCCACGGATAACCATCCGTCTAAGTAGTGGAAATGATGCTGCAGGAGGAAGAGGGGAAGAAGAAGAAGAAATGAGCGGAGCAGAAGGAGAAAAGAAGAGGGAGCACAATTCGGTAACAAAAAAATCATGACGGATTGTAAAACAATCGACCATAAAAATAGCGAATCCGCAGCGGAAGCGTGTCCAAAGAAGAGCCGGAGCAAAGCATGTCAATCATAGAGCATCTAATTCCAAAGAAAAGCGTGTCCACCAACCGACACCCAGCACTCGAGTCTTCCACCTCCAACACTCCCTCCACCGAGCTGCTGCTTTCCCTTGCCCTCCCCTCCCGCCGCACCACCCCGTAGTCCACCTCCGGCCGCTGATCCGCCGCGCCCTCCACCTCCCTAGCCAGATCTGCCGGCATCGCGGCCAGCCGCCGTCTCCACCTCTCCACCTCCGCCCTGCACCGCCTCCCTTCGATTCGCCCCGACCGAGATGGCAGGACAAATCGTGAGCGCGACGACGGGGGCGATGAACCCCCTGCTCGGCAAGCTCGCCACGCTGATGGGCGACGAGTACAAGAAGCTCAAAGGGGTGAGGAAGCAGGCGTCGTTCCTCATGCGTGAGCTCGGTGCCATGAAAGCTGCCCTTGAGGAGCTAGAGCTCAAGGAGGAACTCGATCCGCTGGCCAAGAACTGGAGGGGCCATATCAGGGAGATGTCCTACGATATGGAGAATTGCATCGATGACTTCATGCGCGAGCTTGAAGGTGCCGATGACAAGGCAGGCTTCATCAAGAAGACTATCCGACGTCTCAAGACGGTGGGGGCTCGTCATCGGATCGCTGACCAGATCAAGGAGCTCAAGACTCTTGCGGTGGAGGCAAATGAACGGCGCGTGAGGTACAAGATTGATGACTGCATCAATTCTACCTCTAGCGGTGTGGCTGTCGATCCCCGCATGACGGCGGTCTACCAGGAGGCAGCAGGCCTAGTGGGTATTGATGGCCCAAGGGAAGAGCTTGTCAGTTGGTTGTCAGATAGTAGTGAGAAAAAACTCAAGGTGGTGTCCATCGTGGGATTCGGAGGCCTGGGTAAAACTACACTTGCCAAACAAGTATATGATAAGATCGGAGGGCAATTTAACTGTAAGGCATTTGTTTCAGTTTCCCAAAGGCCTGATATCACAAGCCTTCTCAATCGCCTACAATCAAGGCTTGGGATCGAAGAGTCTCCTGGCGCTCCCAAGGTAGAAGACATCATCGACCGTCTTAGGGAACATCTCACAGATAAGAGGTACTTATTTAATTCCTAATAATACTCTACTTACATAGGTTATCTAGTTGGGTTAAATTTGAATAATTATTTGATTTGATCAATGTTCGTTTACAAGATTTTGGCATGGTTTAACGTAATCTTTATCTATATTAAAGCTGACTATAAAAGAAGGCGCATGCGATTGCACTGTCACCCTAATTTCTCTCTTCCTTCACTACTACATTTTTATGCTTCATGATGATGCAAATTCATCATGCAAGAGCGTATTTTTCTCACATAAATGTTTTCTAATGAGCTCGTGACAAATTGGCTCTCGCTATGTATCACGTGTCACTGATTATAATTTGTGACGAACATATGCTATTTTGCCATAAACTCTGACAAATAATCGCCATCAATGCGTGAAAAAATAGGTATGCTTTCATCGCAGTTCGTCACTAAATGCTAGGGATGCCCGCTCTGGCAAGCTATGGACAAGTTGGATTATGACAACCACATTCATCATAGATGGATCGCCAAATATTGTTACAAAGCTTTCTATTTCCATCTAATGGACGTAAAGGCATGCAAAGAAGCACTACAAATCTACAAATAGAATAGAAAAATCTAGAAAATAGCAACACTGTACAATAGAGCATTGTAAAATACGGAACCTACCGTATATACAATGTAGATTATATTTGCATGATGCATTTAGAATGTTTACTATCAATTTAGTTTCCATAACAAGATTTGATTGGCAGTTTTAAGATTTCCACACCAAGGTGTGCTCTTGATCCTAGTTTTAGATGTTGCTCTAATGATAGGCCGGGAGAATTTTTTGGGCCAAATTTGGATCCTGTAGGGCTTTCGGTAATTAAGACCGAAGTGGTTGGATAAACATAAAACCTTCCTCAATGTATCTCACCTTTAAGGTACATTAAAATTTTAAAAAAGTTTAGTTTTATATCATTCCATAACCAACGTGTTCATGATCCTATTAATATTTTTAGAAAAACAGGGCTTTGACCCCTGCTCCATTAGTGAGACCACAGAAATGATGATCCTACTAATACCTCAATTATTAACTAGACCACAGAAATGATGAAATTGGGGACTATTGGGATACTTTGCTCGCGGTCCACGCGGTAAGTGCGATGTCGTTGCAGGCCCTCAGCAACATTCTGCTTCTGGCAGCAGATCTTGAACTGTACCTTTCCGGGCATCCGGCCCATCCTTTCGTTCACTGCATTGTGGTTCAGAGGACACGCTTCATGAGCCCACCATTCTTTTTTGTCTGTAACTAGAGCTGTTGAGCGCAACTAAGGGTGTGTTTGGTAGAGTGCATCCCCTCACCTATTCTCTTCTCAACCCACTTTTTAGTGTTTTGGTAGGATGTATGAGCTCTCTCAGCCATGCCCACCTCAACCCACCAAAACCTCTCAGCCATGCCCAGGAGAGAACCCACAAGTGGAGGTTCCCTAGTCAGTATGGCTGACCTCAACCCACCAAAACCTCTCAGCAAAGCGTCTCAGCCATGTCTAGACCACAGATACCGCCCACCAAACAAAATCTCAACTCAGCATGTCTCAGCATATACAGGCTACCAAACACTGTGCAGTTGTATGTGTTTAGCATGTCCAGACTCAGCCTGTATCAGGAGAGATAGCCATGCTAGAGACATACAGGCTACCAAACACACCCTAACTATTGTCAAGAAATTGACGCGTCATAACTCCTAAGGAATAACATGTTTTCTAGAATCCAATGTGTTCTATTATTTTGTTCATTTTCATTAACAATTTTTTATGCTTTTATCTACGACTTATAGTCATATTTTTATGTAATGTATGTTGACTTTGTGCATACAAAAAAAATCGACAGGTACCTTATTGTAGTTGATGACTTGTGGGATGAATCAGCAGGGAAAATTATTAGTTGTGCCTTTGCAGAAGGTGGTAATGGAAGTAGAGTTATAGTAACCACACGAGTGGATGATGTGGCTCTCTGGGCGTGTCGCAATGACCGTGAGTGCCTTTACAGAATGAAGCCCCTCGAAGAGCAAGACTCAAGAAGGTTATTCTTTAATAGAGTATTCGGATCTGAAGATGGCTGTCCACCCCAATTTAAAGAAGTTTCCGCTGAAATTTTGAAGAAGTGTGGCGGATTGCCACTTGCAATTATCACTATAGCTAGCTTGTTAGCTAGTCGTCAAGCAAGATCAAGGGACGAGTGGGAGAGCATAAGGAATTCTCTGGGCGCCAAGTTTGCTACAAAGCCCACCTTAGAAGAGATGAGGAGTATATTAAACCTTAGCTACATTCATCTTCCTCTTCATCTCCGGGCATGTCTTCTGTACCTTGGCATGTATCCAGAGGACAAGGAGATTTGGCGGGATGATCTGGTTCAACAATGGATAGCTGAAGGCTTCGTCAATCATTTGCATGGATTAGATTTGGAAGATGCCGCGAAGAATTATTTCAATGAGCTTATCAATAGAAGCCTGATTCAGTCCGGAGAAACCCACTATGGCGAGGTGTTGTCTTGCAGAGTACATGATATGATGCTTGACTTGATACTAAGCAAGTGTCAAGAGGATAATTTTATCAATGTAGTATACAACTATGAAGACATAGCAAGATTGCATGACCGCGAGTACAAAGTCCGCCGATTATCCCTGAACTCGAGGGCTGGTGGCGCAAAATCAGGGACCATTGCTACTAGCTTGTCACAAGTTCGATCGTTTGCACAGTTCGGAGAGTCCGAGTACACACCTCCTCTTTCGCTGTTTAAGTATCTTAGGGTGCTGGTCTTTGAATTGCAGTTTACTTCACACAAGACAGTCGACCTCACTTCTATCGGCCAATTGTTTCAACTGAGGTATTTGAACATTTTAGCACATTTTTGCAGCATAGAGCTCCCTACTGAAATTAAAGGGCTTGTTTATTTAGAGACGCTGCATATATATGCTATATTGGCACAAGGCATCCCGTCAGATATAGTTCACTTGCCCCGCTTGTGCCGTCTGTCTCTTCCTTCAGGGCTGCTTGAAGGTATCGGAAACATGAAATCACTGCGTGCTCTGTATTGTTATAATACGGGGGAGAGCTCGCTGGAGGATATTAAGGGCATAGGCGAGCTGACCAACCTGAGGGACTTGCGGCTCGTCTGGCAGTATTACGAGGGTGATATGGCGGCGGCAGGGGTTGTTGATGCTTTGGTGCCCTCAATTGGAAAGCTCCGTGACCTCAAGCGCCTCAACCTCAGTTGCCGGCCTCCTGAAGATTATGACGACCAGCTGTACTCATTGTCCAACCCTCCTCTCCATATCAAGGTACTTAATCTGAGGTGTTGGCCGTTCAAGGGAGTTCCCAAATGGATTGGCCATCTCCATTGCCTCCATGAGCTATTTCTGTGTGTTGAGCACTTGTCGACTCACGAGGTTCATGTTCTTGGGAAGCTGCCCTCCCTCATCAGTCTCGATCTCAAGGTGTTGCATATCCCCGAAGACAGTGCTGCCATAATCTACACGGGATTATTCCCAGTTCTAGAGGGCCTCCACCTCCGCTCTGATGATGACGTCACGGCATGCATGGGGTTCGAGGCAGGGGCTATGTCCAAGCTACGAAGGCTCACTCTAAAATTTGGTGAGAGGTGGGGCGGCGCTACACCAGTTGGCATGGAGCACCTCTCTGGCCTCAAGCAAATAGATTTGCGTACGCACTTCACTTCTATGGATGATGAACAACTTTGCCGTGATATCGAGTTTGCGTTCAGGAACGCCGCACAGGTGCACCCAAACCGTCCTTGCGTTACAATCGAACCTATCGATTAGGTTTAAGCTATTTTACTTTTTTTTTGCCGTGTGTTTAATTTAATGAGCAACGTTACCATGCAGTACTGTATTTTAAATCATTCCTTGTATTCTGATTCACTTTTTATACAGTCTCAGATTGTACGAGTTTTCCTGCCACTCTTTTAATTAATCATGTTGTATGTTCAGATGATCACGTGATTAAAAGCTAAAACTAGTAAGTGGACCCTTTAATAGGTAATACTACTAGTCGATTACGTCATGCAACTGCGTAGCGCAATTGCGGGGTATTCTATGAAGGAAACACGTGCTTACCGTGGCACATAAATGCACGTATTTATGTTCGCTTCTAAAGCTGTGTGACTGAACATCTGTATTTGATTAATCTTCGTGATTATAATCCAGTAGCACCGAAAAACTGGTAGATCTCTCTCATTTTCCTTCAAAACAATAATCAATTGGTAAACTCTACACGCCGGCCTACCGATCCGGTGCTTCCGTCGGATAAGACAGGAGTACACACCTCCTCTTTCGCTGTTTAAGTATCT
Organism: Stipa capillata; assembly: GCA_019208055.1. Taxonomy (NCBI): domain Eukaryota; kingdom Viridiplantae; phylum Streptophyta; class Magnoliopsida; order Poales; family Poaceae; genus Stipa; species Stipa capillata. The sequence goes on from JAGXJF010000934.1 coordinate 37,661, forward strand.
CAGGGTACTGGTCTTTGAATTTGGAGGGACTTCAGACAAGACTCTCAACCTCACTTCTATCGGCCAATTGTTTCAACTGAGGTATTTGAAGATTTCAGCAGCTTCTGGCAGCATAGAGCTCCCTACTAAAATTAAAGGGCTTGTTTATTTGGAAACACTGAATATTTCTGGTAAATTGGCAAAAGGCATCCCATCAGATATAGTTCACTTGCCCCGCTTGTGCTGCCTGGTTCTTCTTGATGGTATCGGGGTCGGGAATATAGTGCTGCCTGAAGGGATCGGGAACATGAAATCACTGCATACTCTGCGTTGTTTTAATAATGTGGACAAGAGCTCACCAGAGGATATTAAGGGCCTCGGCGAGCTGACCAATCTGAGCGACCTGGTGCTCTGGTTTGGTCATATGCCGACAGCAGGGGTTGTTGATGCTTTGGTGTCCTCAATCGGAAAGCTCCGCGATCTTAAGTACCTTAGCCTCTATTGCCGGTCTCCTAAAAACTATGACAACCAGTTGTACTCATTATCCAAACCTCCTCTCCATCTCGAGCTACTACTTCTGCCCAGATGGCTGTTCAAGGGAGTTCCCGAATGGATTGGCGATCTCCATTGCCTCCGTCACTTGGATCTGTGTGTTGAGCGCTTGTCGACTGCCGAGGTTCATGTTCTTGGAAAGCTGCCCTCCCTTGTTAGGCTTACTCTCAAGGTGTTGCATATCCCCGAAGATAGTGCTGCCATAATCCGCACGGGATTATTCCCAGTTCTAGAGCGCCTTGACCTCCGCTCTGATGATGATGTTACGGCATGGATGGGGTTCGAGGCAGGGGCTATGTCCAAGCTACGAAGGCTCGATTTAGAATTTGGTAAGAGGTGGGGCAGCACTACACCAGTTGGCATGGAGCACCTCTCAGGCCTCCAGCAAATCTATTTGTCTACATACTCTATGGATAGACTCCGTGATGCCAGGTTTGCGTTCAGGGACGCGGCACAGGTGCACCCAAGCCGTCCTTCCGTTATATAATCGTGTAGCCTATCAATTGGCCTCCTCTCTAACTTTAAGCTATTTTACTTCTTTTATTCTCTCCTTTTTTGCCATGTGTTTAATTTGACGAGCACCGTTACCATGTTGTACTTAATTTAAATCATTCCTTGTATTCTACTTCATTTCATATACAGCCTCAGATTGTACAGAGTTTCCAAAAAAGGTTCAAACATGACCATTGCGAACTCGGCGGCATGACATCAGGAGCACACAAACTTTGTTAAAATCATTCAAATAGTAGAATTACATGCATTTACTCCTAAAAACTCACTAGCATGAAACACCAGCACAAAAGCTACAAGTTACAAGGTTCAGAATAGAAAGAAAAAAAAATGTTCACATTGGATCATATTGTGACAACACTAGCCCATTCATCACTTTGCTCCACATGACCATCGAGGTCAGCCGGGAGCATGAAACAAGGATGAAAATTCGGGTCAAGTCAGTTTTTTCTTTGCAGCATGGCGTGTGCCATGAAGGTACATCTACTTTGAGCATCAGATACAATTGCAGATACAACAACCTGGAAGACGACTGCGTGCTTGTAACACAAGCAGCTATGATTTTTTGTGGTCGGTGACCTCCTTACTCGGTCCGTCTTCGGTTGTTGTTCCATCTGATGTTCCGTCAAAAAAGCGGACAATGACAATTGTGATGTTATCAGCACTCCCTCTTTGAGAAGCTTCTCGGAGTAGTGTTTTTGCTGCTTCCTCCGGGTCTTGTATAGGCTTCACCATAGCAACAGCTTCCTGGTAATAGAAATCATGGATGAAGTCATTGAGTAATGCAGGTCAATAGAGCAATGTCTGCACTTACCTCATTAGTTACAACATCCCACAGCCCATCACTAGCGAGGATGAGGAATTCGAGGGAGCTGTCGACTACCTCCTCCTGTAAATAACAGTAAGAAGCACAATTCTTTTACCACCTGGAAAGGGAACTAAAGAATGGTAATGTAGAAGATTGATTTGATAGAAGCACAATCTGAGGTGTCACAGAAAAGTAGGCATAGAATAAAGGTTCAAATCATCGAGTGTAATACCCTTGATCTTCCTCTTCTAAGGAAGAATGGGTGCCATTTCTTAGATGAAAGCAATGAAGAACTAGTATAAAAAGCTGGAGTTCATTGGTCAGTCAATAATCTCTTTAACGAGGCTACCATACAGTCACAAGTATGATATTTATGATGATGGATTATTTTCTTTTAAGCGGATTCATGATTTTTTTGACATCCCAATAATATTATTTTCACAAACTTGTAGGGTGTGTTTGGTAGAGTGCATCCCCTCATCTATTCTCTTCTCAACCTATTTTTCAGTGTTTGGTAGGATGTATGAACTCTCTCAGCCATGCCCACCTCAACCCACCAAAGCTTCTCAGCCATGCTCAGGAGAGAACCCACAAGTGGAGGTTCCCTAGTCAGCATGGCTGACCTCAACCCACCAAAATCTCTCAGCAAAGCCTCTCAGCCATGTCTAGACCACAGATACAACCCACCAAACAAGATCTCAACTCAGCATGTCTCAGCATATACAGGTTACCAAACACTGTGCAGTTGTATGTGTTTAGCATATCCAGGCTCAGTCTGTATCAGGAGAGATAGCCATGCTAGAGACATACAGACTACCAAACACACCTGTAATGACTGGCCAGAGTATTTAACCAAAAACCTACAAGGCAAATTTTTGCAGATGGCTATGTGCTAGTTGGAAACTAAGCAAGCAAACAAAACTAAGCCAACCTTGATCTCTGGATCAGCGACAACATACTGCTTCAATAGTTTATCACCAAATGCTCGAGAAACAGCAAGAACACCACCGACGCGCCAAGTCCCTGCAAACATTCAATGGTTAAACAGAATTAATATTAGTGATAAGTGCATATTAAAATAGAGAGTTTCAGAGGCATCATAAAAGTACCAGCCCACATAACAAAGCCTCCAGCTTCCTCAATTCTCTGTCTCTCATCTGACTGGTCAGGTTTGTGATCCCTTGAAACCGCAATTGCTGCAAGGTGAGATGCGAAAAACATCATGATCGGCTCACAGAAGTGGAATAAGATTAATGTGAGTTCCTATTATGCAGTTAATTTCAATTGCCATGCACCCACGGGGAAACACCCCGACTAGGAAGAAAAAACACACCAATCAGGAGTACAAGAACGCAGGACATTGACTTATGTTAGACACTGGACTTACCAGCCCCTCCTTTACAAACAACGGCTCTAGAATCTCCAACGTTTGCAACAACCAAACGATCACCTACAATAATAGCTGTTGAGGCAGTTGAGCCAGCATCCCTGGTGTGACTACTATCAGCTTTCAGAAACTCCAAGTCCGTATGATTGTATGTTTCAGCTGCAGAACAGGAATGAAAGGAAATAACGATCACCCTCTACATGGGTAGAAATATTTTGGTCCACGATAGTTTGGTCTACATATGAATGGCATACCAATAGCAGACTTCGTATCAGTGATGAACTTTGGATGCTTGATTAAATTGCTGAGAAGGTGCTGCTTGACATATTCAGCCGCTCGAGCTCCACCATGACCTATAGAAGAAGCCAATTATAATACCTTGATTCGCTAGTAAACAACAAATTTGATCAAGGAGCTGTTGACATGAAAAACCTAAATTAATAATATTTTTCTTGGCACTAGGCAACTCATACCATCAAATACGCCAAACAAGCCGACAATTTCTCCATCAACACCATCGATTCTTGCCTCGTAGAAATCCTCCATTGATGCCCTTCTCCCGGGAGAACTTGCAAACCCATAGCTGAACCTGCCATTTCCACTATAATTGCAAAGGGGAACATTTTATCAATCTATTACATATGAAAAGCACAATACGGTAGAAAAAAGAGAGATGTGCTAGAAAATCCCACAAAAAAGTAAAACATCCAGCCATTAATCTGATGGACCATCTTATTACTAGTGGACCACGACTAATAGATCTTCATAACCATAACTAAACAGACCACAGCCAATAGATCTTCATAACCGTACCTAAACAGATCACAGTCGATAGATCATCATAACTGTAACTAAAGATATCACAGCTGATAGATCATCATAACTGTACATAAACATATCAGAACCGATAGATCTTTATAAATGTACCTAAACATATCACAGCCGATGGATCTTCATAATTGTACTTGAACAGATCACAACCGATAAATTTTTATAGTTGCACCTAAGCGTCATCTGATCATTGATCTGGTGAACCCTTATTATTAATAGAACACAGCCAATAGATCATCATAACTATACATAAACATTATCCGAAATTGATCTGGTATACCTTAATTTTATTAGCCCACAACCAATAGATGTTAATAATTTTACGTTTCATAACAAAGCTACCTTAACTTTATGTTTCTGTATTGATCTAATATCAATGAGTGGTGATATGAACATTAACTTTAAGTACTGATCTAATATCGGATACAAATGATCAACTAATCGCGATCTGAACTTTAATTCTAGTGATTTACTATCATGTACAAACAACCTACCGACTCAGTACAACGACTGGTTGGTCAGCTCGTGATCTAAACTTTTATTTTCCATACAAGTACAAAAAACTAAAGATAATTAAAGGTACTTCCCTCACAATTACCATGTTAGTTAAGAGAAAATTCAAATTCGTGGATCCAAGTACACATCATGTCTTGTGAAATTAAACCCGTCATCTTTTTGAATCACCGCTAGTTTGTGTACTCTATTTATATGAAAAGGATAATATTTCAAGGAAAAAATGTGTCATTTTTTGTCCCTCAACTTCATCAAAATCCCAACATTTTTCTTCCAAGGTACCAATAGCACATATGCATAACTCATGGAGTCATTTGCATAATGGAGTATATTAAATAGAAATGGAAGTAGACATGCCATGAATTTCCGTTTGCTTACATGATTATTTGATGAATCTCCCAGTATATTGCTCAGTGTAACGCCTTTACGTTTATTCAAAACCGTGTATACGAAGGTGGTGAATTGACTACAGAAACACGGCCATACTGTTCATACACCGGCCAAGTCAGATCATTTTTTTTCTTTCGCAGATCCTCACACTCTCACAGCAGGACATTAAAACTTCCAAGTTTTCCATCTTTCGTTTTGACTTATTCTCGGCAAACCTTTCCAAGAAAAGATCAGATGCACACTCTAAGCAACAAAAAGGTGATCTCCCAATCATCTAATTGTCTCCCTAAAACACAAACCTATCATCATCTCACCAGTACCAAAATCATCACTAGAAAAATTGGACAGATCCAATTAAAAGGCTGCCACCCCTGCCTCATGTCCCAGACGAATTCGCCTACACTCGATAGCCACACCACCAGCACAGCCACGGATCTTTCCCCCCAAAAGAACCGAGCCTCACGAGCATCCAGAACGAATCAGCCCCGCACCGAGCCTAAAACCGACACAACCATCCACATCAAGGAATCAGGGCGCGCAGGCGCAAGAAACGGCACCTGATCCCGCCTCCGCTTGCCGGCGAGCCGTCCCCGGCCAACCCCATCAGGGAGGAGCACCCCTCCCCCTCTCGCTCCTCCTGCCGACACCACCAGCACGACGACGACGACGACGACGACTGCCTAGCGAGCAGGAGCAGGAGCAGGAGCAGGATGGAGACGGAGAAGCGCGCGGCGGCTAATGGCCCCGAAGACCTCTCATGCATGAGAGGGGAGAGGAGAGAGAGAGGAGGGAGAGAGGGGGAGAGGGAGGTTGTGGAAGGAAAGAGAGAGAGAGAGAGAGGAGGGTGGAGGAGTGGAGGAGAATGATCGGCGCGTGGGTGACGTGGCGGGAATCGGGGAGGAGAGACCCACCCGGTCAACGGCCCCACCTTGCTTTACTTCTCTTGCCTCGCTTGTTTGCGTCATTGCGTGTACTCGTCTTTCTGTTTCGTATGTGTGTGAAGGTGTGGTGATCATCAATGGCTTAAGCTGATCAAGAAGGTGTCTGAGTTAAACTCGAAATTTCTTTCACTCTCTCTGCCTGCTGATCAAGACGGAGGATAGAGCCTTTGAGTAAACTCGAGATTTCTTTCTCACTCTCTCTGCCTGCTCTCCGTCTCCTTCAGTCTGGCCTCTTCTAGGCCAATGTTGAGTTCACCAAATCTACCGAGCCAACACGATTCAGTGCTCCATCTCCTCAATCTGGCCGGCGCTTCAGGGTTATCTTTGCTGCCGGCAATACTCCCTTCTTTTGGATCTCGTTGGTGTGCGACGCGCAGGAGGCTCCAACGCTGGGCTTTGCCTACCGTTAGGGCTATTTATCAGCGTCAAGCAAACACAAAAAATATTAATTGGACCAACCTTGAATGGACCAGATGAAAGTGCGCTCCTTTTTGGACAATTTGTAAAGGGTGTGTTCAGTTAGTGGTCTAAGCCAACACTATAAAATTGTTTCGATTAAGATAGGCAGGAAAATGCGATGGAGGCGGATAAATGGGCATTAGAAGTGCTCCTAAACAAAAATTTCAATGTGAACCAAGTTATTTTCACCGAATAGGTTGCGTGTCGATAGCTACTCCCTGAATCCTTCCTCCAAACCAAGATGTGTGAATTGTGCCATCTGGTACCTTGTGTGTCTGTGTCGATCCAAACACAGGAGTACTAACCTCGTTTCTCCATTTCATCATTCACTCCTATAAAGGGTTTTCGGGATTTATAGGATTTTAAAAATAAAATAATAAAATTTTGATATGATGGTATGTTAAGTCCTACAGAAATAGAAAACATAGAAATAAGTAATAAAAGTTGTACGGTTGCAACACAGGAAAAACATAGAATTTTCTTACAAGATTAAGTGTTCTCGATAGTTGTCATAGAAATAAAGGAAAAATTTACGTTGTTAGACTCAATCGAAAATTTCTTTTGGAATTACATGCAAAGTAATCTATTAAAAAAATTCGTATGGTTTATAATTTTACAAATTAAATAAGTTCTATAGAGAAAATTACTAAAAGCTAAAATCCTTCAAAAAATTTAAAAAATTCTTTAAATAAAAGAGGTCCAAAATAACACTACAAATCGGAGTAACAAACGGACAACAAAGTAACAAAAGCATGCATCGATCCATGGATCTAGTCCCCTACGCGAATCTTCTTTTCAGAGTTGCAGTTATGCGCTTGCAAAAAGGCCCCTGGAAGCGTGTGCTTTTGCCTGCAAAGTCGGAACAAGTAACTCGCAGCGCCCATTTAGTGCACAGCCCAACGTGTGTTCCTAGGTGGTGCAATCTCGGTGGAAGTCAGATGACGGGGTCGACGGCGGAGGAGCACCTCCGCTTGACACCGTTTCTGCACTGATGCCCCTCCGCGTGTGACAGGAGAAGCCTGCGCTCGTGTTCTTTCTCGCACTGTCTCTCGCTATCTCAGCTTTACCCTTCTCCTAGTGTGGCTGTACGATTGGGAGGAGAGGTCCTCGAATGTGGTTGTAGGTGAGGTTCCGGCGACGGTCACTATGACGGAGCGTCGCTGACGAAAAAGAAAGGAAACGATGGCGCGGCGGAGAAGAGGTAGCGACAACGTGTAGAACAGAGAAGAAAAAGGGGCGCAAGGGGCGAAACGGAGGAGAACGGGAGGAGGCACAATCACCAGGCTGCTTCGCTCTCGCCTCCGGACAAGTCAGGAAGGATCGCTCTCCTCTTTTCTGTTATCCAACTCAAATTTTGGTTAATCGTGCATCTCACGATCTCACTCTACTTTGGTAACACTATCACGCTCTACTTGCGGCCATGATAAGCCAGACGTGAGCTTCGCAAAGTTTGATAAAACTATTCGTGTGACAACAGCGACTAAAAATGAGTTATGGCGAAGTCTAGCAAGAATATGGTTTGCGGTAATCAGATTAGGAAGCTAGCAAAGGTTGGTGTATCATAAAAACAAACGCATCTCTAAATAAAGATGAGAGAAATTGGTTAGCACTGGTGCTAAGAGATGTGAGGATAAATGATAAGATTAAAAAACTTAACACCTAATACTAAGCTAAGTAACATATCTATTTTTTATTTAAATAATAAAATTTAAAGTCCTTAGCATCTATAGTTGATGCTAAGTGATATGGTAAAAGAATCTAAAAGAGGTGAGACGCGGAAGCTGCAACGAGCCAACCAAACAGCACCTATTAATCAGATCTTACAAATATGATTAGTCAAATGGACTAAGACCACTTCCATCTCACCAGCTCAGCATCCATACATAATGAGAATTTGATTGCAAATTCCAAACTGGTTCCGTTAAAAAATTTGCAGAATCCCATCACCTCGAAAGGGCCTCTTGTACTAGCCTCTCAAGCCCGTCACGATTTGTCAGTTTGTACCAGGACTGCAGGGGTGCACGTGGATGGGCCACTTCCCATTGGATCCCGCGTTCGACATTCCACATGCAATGATCGTGTGTTCTTCTTTTTCTAATGTTCAACATGATCATGATTCATGTAAGACTAAGATTCAGCTACGAACATACTCTCTTTTTTTTAGAACAAATGTTTTTATATTTTGATCAACAGGCAATGGCAAAAAGGAATTTTGCATTCGGGATAGTTGCGATGCTAGTAAGTACCATTGGGTTGTGACACCGATAAGTCGCGGTTTTTATCAGCACATCAATATTGTGGCACTTGTTTAGCCCAAGGGTGAGACTCAAACCATACAAATTGGTTCAAGAAACAAGCGATTGAGTGAGGAAGATCCCAGCAAAATGTAATTCGATGCAAACACGAATTAGTGCCTTGCAGTCGTAGTTGCTTGAGGGCAGACCGTCCAACAAAATGTGTTTCAACGAAGAAATTCTGGAGGAGGAATTTAGCAGCACTGGAACTTAAAATTTATGTGAATTGAGATATACGATGAATTCAGGAAGCTTAAAAACCGATGAAGTCACTGTTTTGCAGCATCGAAGCATTTCACTCCTTTTGATTTACTTCTTTAGTTTGCTCTTGTGTTTCCATACCACCCAAACAAGGATGGCAATCCTTCCGCTCAGAAACAAATTCGGTCCACTTTCCTCTGCTTTCTCTTCTCTTCCTAACTTCTTCCCGAATATTTGGTTATTTTGGCACATTCCTAAGTGTTTTCAACAAACCTAGCATTCTCCATTCTCAATGCCAATTTTGTCTTCACGATAGCACAAACAGGCAATGTGTGTCACATATCATGTCCTGACCCGTAAAGCAGACCTATCACGTATCTGACCCACGACACTGGCCACGATAGGGCACCTGTTGCGTTGTGGGGCCGCGATAGGTGCCTCTACTGTGCAACAAGCGCCTATCGTGCCTCTGCTGTGCGACAGGCACATGTGCTGCTTACTGCTCCTCTACCCTCTCTCCTCTCCGGCTTTGTTACGGTAGCTAAAGGCTAAAAGTATGGATATAATCACAATAAAACGAGAGCAAAGAGACATAAATGAATTTCTTAATTACTATGTGTTACTTGGCTGAAAGACAAAGGAAGAGAAAAATAAGTAAATAATATAGACTAATATGGTGCACACGTTTTTGTAGAAGGACAGACATCTACCGTTGGCAAACAGCGCGATAGGGCAATTGTCACTGGCAGAGAATTGTCACGGTTGGGAGGCGCGATAAGTGTAGTGCAGTCACATCTGGATCCCTATCACGTAGCAGAGTTAAGTGCGTGATAGATCTCACAGTTTTATCGTGTAATATTTATATATGCTGCTGCGGAGACACTGATAATAAAGAAAAGCTAGATTTGTTAAAATTACTCGTTATGGGGTCAATACACAAATATTCTCTTCTTCCCGACCTAAACCCGAACCCCTCTCTCTCTCTCACTCTTCACACCAAGAACGAGAAGCCGCTTGCAGTACGAGGAGAGAGAGGGAGAGGGGGAGAGAGAGAGAGAGAGAGAGAGAGAGAGCACGCCAAGATCCTGCCTGCATTGCGCTCTCGATTCGAGCGGCAGGTTCCTTCCCTCTCCCTCTCCCTACCACGATGGATCAGGACGTGGACGACCGCGCGGTGGCGAGCCTGGCGGCGGCGCGGCGCTCGCTGCGGGCCGGCGTGGAGAAGTCGCGCGCGCTGGGGCAGGCGCTGGCGCGCGCGGGGCCCCGACTCGAGGAGATCCAGGTGGCTCTGCCGGCGCTCGAGGCCGCCGTGCGCCCGATCCGTGCGCCGCGGGCCGAGCTCGCAGCCGCGGGCCCGCACATCGACCCGCGCCGTCGGGCCGGCTGCGGCCGTGCTCAAGGTGTTCGACGCCGTGCACGGGCTCGAGCCGCCGCTGCTTGAGGGGGGCGTCGCCGCGGCGGGGGACCTCCCCGGCTACCTCGCCGTGCTCGGCCGGCTCGAGGAGGCCCTGAGGTTCCTGTCGGACAACTGCGGCCTCGCCGCCCAGTGGCTCGCCGACATCGTCGAGTACCTCGGCGACCACGACCTCGCCGACCCGCGCTTCCTCGCCGAGGTCGGTGTCACTCTCGACGAGCTCAAGAAACCATCCGGCTACCTCGACGGCGGCCTCCTGGCCGCCGCGCTCGACATGCTCGAGGCCCAGTTCCGCCGCCTACTCACCGAGCACTCCGCCCCACTCGCGATGCAGCAGGACGGCGCCACCTCCGCCTCCATTCTGCCGTCTCGCATCCCCGCTGCCGCCGTCCACAAGCTCAGCCTGATTCTCGACCGCCTCGTGGCCAATGGCCGGCAGGACCGCTGCGTCTCCGTGTACGCTGATGCACGCGGTGGCGTGGTGAGTGCCAGCATCCGTGCCCTTAGCCTAGACTACTTGCGCAACCCGGCTGATGATGCACAGGCATTGGGCCCTGATGTTGAGTTGTGGGGGCGCCATTTGGAGTTTGTGGTGCGCCGCCTCCTCGAGTCTGAGCGGCAGCTCTGCTCCAAGGTGTTTGGGAAGCACAAGGATGGTGCATCAGTGTGCTTCGCCGAGGTGGCAGCACAAGCTAGTGTTCTTGATTTCTTGAGGTATGGTCGTGCAGCTGCAGATGCCAAGAAGGACCCCCATCAAGCTCCTGCGTTTGCTGGAGGTGTTTGATTCCTTGAACAAGCTGAGATTGGACTTCAATCGGTTGTTCGGCGGAAAGGTGTGTGCGGATATTCAGTCCCAGACAAGGGACCTTGTCAAGTTGTTGGTGGATGGTGCCGTTGAGATCTTTGAGGAGTTGCTTGTGCAGGTGGAGCTGCAGCGGCACATGCCTCCCCCAGCTGATGGGGGTGTGCCGCGCCTAGTTAGCTTTGTTGTTGAGTATTGCAACCATCTCCTTGGCGAGAAATACAGGCCTGTGCTTGCACAGGTGCTCACCATCCATCGCAGCTGGCGCAAGGAGGTGTTCAATGACAAGATGCTTGTTATCGCGGTGCTTAACATTGTCAAGGGCCCTTGAAGCCATTTTGATGTTTGGTCGAAGGCGTATGGGAATGTGACACTGTCGTATCTCTTCATGATGAACACACATTGGCATTTCTTTAAGCACTTGAAGGCTACTAAGTTAGGTGAGATCTTGGGTGATGTGTGGCTCAGGGAGCACGAACAGTTTAAGGATTACTATTTGACGGTGTTTATGAGGGATAGCTGGGGGGCACTTTCGCCACTGCTCAACCGGGAGGGGCTAATCTTGTTCTCCAAGGGCCGGGCTACAGCAAGGGACCTCGTGAAGCAGCGCCTGAAAACTTTCAATGCGAGCTTTGATGAGATGTTTCACGAACAATCGGCATGGATTATACCAGACAAGGACTTGAGGGAGAAGACATGTGATCTTGTGGTGCAGGCAATAGTTCCTGCTTACCGGAGCTACATGCAGAACTATGGGCCACTCGTGGAGCAGGATGGAAGTGCTAGCAAGTATGTAAAGTACACCGTCGATGGTTTGGAAAGATGCTCAGGGCACTCTTCATTCCCCGTCCCAGAAGGGCTGGGAGCTTCCAAATCAGGCACTCGAACAGCAAGATTACCAGTGTGATGACAGGGTTGTATCGGAGTGCTTCCACAGTGAAATAACTCCAGTTGAAGAACCAAGAGGATTGGTTCTAAGATTCATGAAATGATAACTGGATAAGTGAGAACGATTCAGTTTTCTCCAGCCGGCAAAGAGGACCGCGCTGGATGTGAGGTGTAATAATGGACCTATGATGATTGATGAGGCCAGTGCTGGCATATGAAAAAATAAGCTCTTCTTGATGGTGAAAAGAAGATAGTGGGAGCATTTCCTCCGTGCGTATTTGAGATGTTACCTAGATTACCTTCTCCACTGTCTACCCTTCTTTCTGTTACTCTGTTAGTGTCCGTAGAACCATAGTCATTATCTTAGGAACTTCTGTGGGGACTGGCGGATATCTAATCAGCTATGTAGTGTATGTAAAATTGGTTGTGTTTTACGCAGGTTGTAGACATTTTCTCAGTTCGATGTGCTACAGATTGAGCTCTAGTATGCAATGTATATGAAAAGCTGGAGTTTGAAGTACCGTCAGGACCTAACTGGTTAGTATCAGTTCCTGGATTTCTCAGTGAAGCTCTTTGATTCGGCATCACCGGAGTAACATATAACCCAATATATACCCGCTTACATGAAAAATGATGTAATCGCAGTAGATCTTTCCACGATTTCTTTTTCATGATATGATTGTAAAGGCATCGAAGAATAGACCAGAACTTAATAGTTTTATGTTTTCGCTGAAAACAGACTTGTTCCAGCCAAGGCGAGTTTTCAGGTTAGGCTGAAACCAGCCATAGCTGGTGCCGACATGCATTGAGGACTGACTTGATGTGGAGTGGCTTCTTTATCTCTCATTCAGTTCAGGTTGTATGTGCTGTTTCCAATTCAGTAAACGGTGTGGTACTCTACTAGGTCCAGTACTCCTTGGCTATATTTTGATGGGTTACTAATGTTTAGTGCGTGTACTGACCACCATGGAAGCTGCGTCCGCGAAAATGAGAGGATTATGTACATTTGTTTGGACCATGGTGCTTTCCCCCTTGCATTTGTGTTTCTCCCCCCCTTAGTAATCGTGCTACCTTCTTGATTAGCCAGAGTGATCACAAGTTTTCTTTATATTTTTTTGTTTTGGTACTGATACAAGTAATAACACTCATTAGTAACTAATTGGCCTAGCAGAACTGTTTCGTGTCTACACATGTAGGGTCTCTTTGGATTGAAGGATTTTTAAAGGTATTTTTGTAAGATTTAAATCCATATGAATTTTTCCTATAGAGGCCCTTTGGATCGCTGAGATCATAGAAATTCTATGAAACTCCTATGAAATGGCTCAATTCAAAAAAAAATTAAAAGAATTTTAAAAAAATTCGAAGAATTCTAACATGAACTTAGGCCTCATGAAAAATTTCCTCTGGGTCTTGCATAAACCTTCCCTCTCTTTGAATTCCTGCAAAATTCCTATAGAGCATCTAAAAAGCTGGTTTTGTATATTCCTATATTTTTGTTTTTTATAGGATTCCACAAGCCATGATATTTCATTCCTACGTTTTTCGTATTCCAGCGTTCCAAAGAAACCCGTGCTTGTTGAACTCTTCATGACATTTCCAACTATACAAGATAAGAAAGTAACAAGATGAAGCCTGCAACTCGAAAGTAGCAATTCATGCACAACGTATAATTGATAATGATTCTTTAAAACTTATAATTGATAATGATATACAAATCTGCTCAAACAACATATCACAGCATACCATATGAAATGTCTTCAAAGCAAGTAGTTTATCAAAAGGTAGCAGAGAACCCGCGCGCGCACACACCATGTAACCAGATGCAACAGACCATACGTAGTGTTTTCAACTGACTCAAGACTCAAGAGACATGGTATAAGGACCAACCAGTAACTCAAGGGTTTAAACAGCAAAGCAACGACTGACTTGAAATACTCATCCAACAACAGACTGACACTTGAAACAATCGCACAAAGACACTTAAAACTAGTAGGTAGTATGGAAGTGTAGCATGGGAGCGAGCAGTACAGCCTCTTACTCTTCCTCCGAGTCAGATTCGGCGCTCTGGAGCCACTCCACAACCGGCTTGGCGTTCTTCACAACCTGGGAGTTCTTGCCAGCAGCAACGGCCTCGTTGTACCACTGGACAATGGTTTCTTCCTCAAGGACATCGCCATCATATAGGGCCTTCAGGACGACTGGGACCTCCTTCAGGGCTTCAGCGCTGCACTTGCCGCAGAACGCCTCGATAGCCTGAAGCAGTAGCATCTGGGCACCTTCGTCAGGCACAGCAGCAACAAGGTACTTCTTGTTCTTGACAACCTCCTTCGCGAATCCCTTGCCCACACCATGGAAGAGCGCCTCTAAGAGAGCATCCATCACATCCTTGGGGGGTAGGGTTGAGGAGGACAGAACACCCTTGAGCTGAGCTGCTCTGGCAGCATTGCCCAAGTTAGCCTTGATCTCTTCAACCAGTTCATCATAGGGAGTGGCTGTCGCCCCAGTTTGGTTGCCATTGGAATTATCTTGAGCCTTTGCTGTCCCATTAGCACTACCCTCTTTCTGCAGCGCCTGTTTCTTCTTCTTCTCTGTCTCCGTGGCAAGCATAACCATTTCGGCAGTTGCTGCACTGAGCTGCTCCTGCATGCGTTGTTTTGCAGCCTCAGCTGAGGTGTCAGTCCACCACTGCACATCATCATCGTCGTCGTCATCTGCGGCAGCTGCAAAGTCAGCATCTCGACTGTGAGTTGGCGAGGTTGCATGATCCTCATCAGAACCCCCACCAGCAGCCTTTTTCTTTGTAGCAGCACCTTTTGCTGTACTTTCCTTGGAAGAAGCACCTTTCTTCTTTGCATCCTTCTTGAGTTTCTTCATCTCCTCATCAGCAGCCTCACCTTCTTTCAGACGTTCCTTCTCAGCTCTTCGCATAGCTTTCTTGTCTTTGCCTCCCTTCTTCTGTTCTGGTGGGTTCTTCAAGATGAAAGTAGTAAGCTTGTCCCTCATGTCAACATCTGAGATGAAGCCACATGCAGCACATTTCAGAGATATCATCTGGGTCTTGGAGATGAGGACCTCGGTCTCAGGGTTGCCACAACCATAACATTGGACATACTTCTTGATGAAGTTCTCAAGAAGACCAGCCAGCTTTGCAGTGTCATGAGCCCCGTTAACCAAGGAAATTCCTGTCTTCTCATCAAATTTAGATTGTGCCCCAAGTTCACATCCAAAGTACTTTGTTGTGTAGGAAGCTGGCCTGGCAAGTGCTTTTGCTATATCAACCATGTTCACGATATTTGTCTTGATGCCATTACCACGGCCTTCTATTTTGGTCAACATTCTGGGCATCTTGTACCTGTAGAAGGCATCATCCTTGTTCGAAGCACCAATGTTTTGAAGCGCCATCTTGAGTCAAGTTTTGTGCAGCAGATGCTATCAGATGTGGCAAAATTCAGAAGCAAGAGTAGCTGCTGGTCCTTGGAAGAATACTGAGCTGGCTTTGGGCACTGGCAGTGACAAGTGACTTCTCAGAACCATAAAACCTAATGGGTTCTTGGTGCATGCAGGGGAGCAAAAACTTATGCCTTTTTCTCGTTGCACGAGAATACTCTCCCAGCAATCCAACTGATCCCAAATAAACCAATGCTTGTTCAGACATCAAAGAAGTTTCAACTTCTAAGCCCTCCACTTCGTCAGATTGCAGCAAAACAAATGCTGCTGCCTGGATTTAAACAAGTCAAAGATCAGACATCAAACATTTATTATTCTTCATGTAAGGTGAGAGTGCAAAAGACTAGTTCAGTTAAAACGTACATCATCATGGCAGAAAGGGGTCTACAGTATTACACTATCAATTCATATGGCACCAGCCAGTAAATCAAACATTTCTAGGCAGCACATGCGTGGCAAACATCAACAAAATCAGGTAGCCCCAAGAAATTGCCAACAGTAATGGCTCTATGCATACTACAGATTGGGGAGGAATATCAGAATTAGCAATTGATAAAAAGTGGGGTCGTGTGAATTAGCACACAAGATTTTCATCTAAACTCACCTCACGCTATTAGCAAAAACCGTTAGTACTGAATCATGGTCAGAACTAACATCCAACGAGATCAAATTACCAGACGACACATACAGCCAACTGATGCAGTATTCTGACGGTATTATGATTTTTGATCTGACCCAAAACCAACAACACTATCGAAATCCTAATCGAGACGCAAACCATACAACACTACAGGATCCCAATCGAGACGCGAATCATAACAGCAAGTAGCCGGCACATGCCAAGGAATCAATCACCCAAACCCTAGTTCACGCCGAGTCCATGACGACCAGCAACAAATTAACAAAATAGGCGCGCAAATACATAGAAACACACCCAGATCGGATCCTCCTATCGAGGCACCGCGTAGATAAAAAGAAAAATCTAGAACGGATCTGGGCAAATCGAGTCGAAACTAACGATGAGACCAGAGGAGAAACGATGGGCGGAGGAGGGGATGGGAGTTCTCACCTCGGGTGGGGATTCGGCGGATGGGGAGGAATCGAAACGGGTCGAGTCGATGAGAGGCGGTTGCGGGCGGCGATGGCGGCGAGGCGGCGGAGCGGTTGGTAGAGGAGGAAATGGAGGCGGATTTTATAGGGAAGCTAAAGAAGTAAAGGAGGCTAGGGCTGCCGTCCCCGGCTCGCCTTCCTCCCTCTCCATTTTTTTTTCATTTCTCTTTTTTTTTCTTTTTCTCGTAGCACATTCCGTTCTGGCTTTTCGTCCGCTTCCTAAACGCATTTCCGCGTACACAATAAATAATAAATAAAATATATAAATAAGAGAGTGGAAGGAAACTGAACACGAAATAAACTTGGCAAAATATTCTCCGTCGTCGATGCATTATCGTCCTGTCGAAAAATCGTTGGGGAAGAACCAATGAATAGCATCACACGAGGAGGGTTCGATTTAAACCGACTCGAAGCTTGGTTTTGGGTTTCGTAATACTTCCTCCTTTTAGGTATATAAGATATATTTTAATTCATTAAGATAAAATTTGATCAACAGGTACTCTATTAATATATGATTTTATGATATAAAATCATAATCACAAATAAATACTTTTAAATATGAATTTAATGATGTTAATTTTATCATATAAATTACGTACTAATATATTAATTATTAGTTATTATCTTATCTTTAACTAATTAAAATATGTTTTGTATATCCCGACGGAGGAAGTTCTTCGGATGAATCGATTCAACAGGATGTAATGCTAGAGCGAAACTTTAGTCCTGAGTTGGTGTGCACTAAATTGGAGAAGTCGGTCCACACACTCGAGCAAAATGCACTAATTCTGGACCTGCACAGGTGGCATGTCTTTCTATGTGTTTATGCAAGACATGAAAGATACTTTTGGTAGATCTTGACGCGACGTAGCTCAAGGGGGAGAGGAATAAAGGAAATAGATACCTTGCATCCAAATCTTTCTTGAGAACAAGATACCTTGTATCCAAATCTTTCTTCAGAACAGAAGTTTAATACGATTTGCTAGCGCCATGCAACAAGCCTACATGGGGCCCAAGCTAGAATTATAAACCAATTCAAAGACCATATGAAGAACGAGCAAGATATGCTGCTACGAACAAAACAAGTGTTTTGTTTTCCTACTTTTTTTGTCTGAAGACTCTCTCTTTTCTCTTTCGAGGGAAGTCTGAAGACTGCAGGAAGCACTACTTCACCAGAGTGGCGTTTGGGCCGAGCCTGTAAAGTATAGGCTGCTGTGTACATAAAGCCTGCATAAATCTTGGGCTATGTCACGTGCTCAGCTCATCCCAAGAAGAAGACCTCAACAGCCAGGATCGGTATCAGCTTCTCGTCTCTCTCTCTCAAAAAAAGAAGGATCAGCTTCTCGGACAGTGAGTCGAGGCATCCGGGCAAGTGAACCCATTAATAAGAGGCAGCACATCTGCTAATTTGAAACACATGGCTACAAAAATAGAAGTTCTCCATGATCAATTGTGAACAGAAGCAGATTGAACCATGTTGATTCTGTAGCTTCCGTTTCCCGCATCCATCAAACACGGCAACAGATCGCATTCAAATGCTTGCTCGTTTAAGAGGATGGTGTCACAGAAAATGACGAGGCATCATATGTCAGCCAGACCTCAAAGAATTCCCTGTCTGTCGTTCCCTTCGCGACAAAAACGGCAGTAACTTTGCTTTCATGTCAGTTGTTTATGCTACATGGAGGAAACTAGCTATTGGAACTATCAGCAGATTAGCCTGGGTAACAGGAGACGCCCTACAGGGCTACAGGCCTCTGTAGTCAATGACAGTGACTTCTTCCTCAGGAGCGTCAAGATCGTTATAGCTGCGACCAGGATCGGAAACAAATTACGAGATACTCGTGGAACGGAAAAGTGCAGTATGGAAAAAAAATGTATTTATTTATTTTTGCTTCCACAAGAGTGAGTAATACAGCAGAGTAATGACAACTCTTCAGCCTCACAATAAAAATTGCACGATGCCAAACTAGCATAGAGTATAACGATCTGTGGTTAGCTATGCAAAACAGGCAAGGAAAGAAGAGAAAATTTAACGTAGTCAATCAGCCATTATACGTAACACAAAACCGGTTGATAGATTTTGGAATCTTACTTATCTAGTCCTTGAGAAAGTACAGAAAACTAAAAAATGTTTTGAGCTTATGGAACTTAGTAAAACAGAGGAAAATAGAGTAGTATTACTGACCTTCGCAGAGGACGAGGGTCATGCTGAAAATGCGGATACATGGGTATCATTGGTCCCGGCAACAAAGCTTCCTTCCCACGCCGAGAACCGTTTGGTCTTGGAGGTATTTGCTCTCGCATCATCTGAATGGCCATCTCTGGTGGTGCAGGAACGAATGGACCCAATGGGCTAAAACCAGAACAACCAACGTTAGTATGCCACCTGCACTTCGTAACTGCATTACTAATTGACGTGCATAATATAACCTACCCAGCACCAGGCACAGGGATTAGTAGTGGTGGAGGGGGGAATTCAGGGACAAATGGGGCATTTAAACCCTGTACGTCAAAAGCGCCTAATATTTGCTCATCAGGTATTCGTCTCATTCTGTCCTGCATATAGGACTGGGGGTATCAACAGAGATGTTAAAACTGTAGGTTTAGCAGTTTAATAAACATCACTGTTGATTTAGATGTAATTTCCCTGAGGTAACATACTTAAAAGGCAAAAGTGGAAATGCAAAACACAAGCAAAAAGGTTATTGAGGTTGCGATGAAACCTGAATAGTATCACAGATACGAGACATCAACAGTCTTGCAGGAAGTAAAATGTGAACTTTATAAGTCATCAGAACTAATTGTTAATATTTTCTGGTAAAAACTGGTTACCAGTAAACTTCAGGTGACTGGAAATGGGAGGCGGTCTTTTCTTTTCCATTGTCTTTGAAAGGCAACAATATGAAAGAATAAATAGCTTCTTTAATTCTTATCTACCAACAGAAAGTGTCCTATTCTTGTATTCCAAGACAGTCTGAAAAAATAGCTAAATTTACTAGCACCTCATACATGCAGCAAATTTAGTATATAAAAATCATATGGAGTCAATAAATCAATTTCAGTCAGTGTAGCTGTAGGAAATTTAACCCAATAAATCAATATCATGTGTATATATACGAACAACACAAAAGGAGAGACAGCAATCAGCCTAGTTTGTAGTCTAAAATACGGAAACAAATAGTTAAAAGATCTACAACAAAGACTTGACTAATAACTAGTGAACACAACAAATTACAGATTGAGCTTCTATTGATTTATCAGTCAAACTCGCACAATGTAAAACATTTCATAAACCTGTAGACAAGCATCCTATTGTAGATAATGAGGACATACGACAAGAAGCAAGAAGCAATTCTTTGAGGGAACGTTTTGTAGAAGGAATGAACAGTTTGCTACGATGTACATCCAGCAAGACACAGAGAGACTAGGATCATGCAGTTTGTTTTTGGAGTTTATGTAGGCAAGCATCAAAGTTTTTCTCGCCCCGCCATACAAACAAGAAATATCGAGAAGTCCATAAGTCAGAAGAGGAACAAACTAAACGGCACATAGATTCTTACTGGTACAGATTGCTGCATAACTGGTATTCCACCTGGGGCATTTGGATCACTGCATCAAAAAGAAATAACAGGAGAAACGTCACCTTTTGACACGTTTGGAAGTAGTATAATTTTAGTTCTATGTGGGTATACTGATACATACTTCATGTAATTTTGGCAATAGATATCCTCTTGGACTCTTGAAGTCAACACAGCGACCAAGTCAGGATGCTTGAGTGTAGATGCTTGTGAACAACTCAGGAGCATGGAAAACTTTTGCGCATCCCTTGGCTCCACACCCATATTTCCAGCCATAGTTCTCATCCATAATTTTTTTGACATAGGGCTCTAGAGTTTCAACAGTTGCTGCATCAATTTTGTCCTTGGCAGTCAATAGAACTAGAGGATCCTCACCATTCACCAGTCTTTCGTGCCAGAAGGAATCCAGTTTTTCCTCCCAATCAGCAGCACTGATGTTAAACGCACTGGCACTCTTGTCAGCTCTCACGTGACGAAAACCTTTTGCTTCTCTCATCTCAGACATGCCATAGTAATCAACACCATGGATACGCCATAAGTAAGTAAGGAGAGTGTCAAGGAGCTCAACACCTTCAAGGCCCTTGACAGTAGTTAAAACCCCGGACAATAACTATAGGCCCCATGGATCCAACATGTGAGCTGTCAATATCTGACTTGCCACGATCACCAGTTGACAGGATGTTTCCCACAATACCCTTCTCCGCATCAAGCTTTTGCACTAAAGCTATAGTTTGATCTATGTCAGTTTGAATTCGTTGATGCTTTGAGCTGACCGGATGAGCTTTCGGAGCAGTTGAAAGTGGTCCAGGTTCTTTTGGGGGGACTCTTCCATTCTTTCTTCTCTTGTTACCATAATGTTCATCATTCTCAGAGCTTCCATCTTTGTCATTTCCTGATTTACTTGCTGCACCAGGAGCCATTCCAGGACCACTACACCAAGAAAATAAAGGTATCAGCAAAACCAACATAATACTACAAGATTCGTCACACAGATTAGATAAAATTAAGATGCATCTCACAGATCCAAAGTTCCACTTCGCAAATGAAGAATCAAATTCTTAGCTGCAGCCTTACAAAACTCATTCCTCCTGAGTTAACAAGAAAAAGGCATGCCAATGATTAGCAAAATCCAACCACCAACAAGAAAAGCTCAACTAAAAGTAAATGGCAAGCAGAAATAAGAAACGAAGAAATAACACATTTAACTGCTCCATTTAGTTATGACAAGTTACAGTCATTTTCCGATGCTATTCAAGACCACCAAAATTTGTGACAGTAAGCAAACTTTTTTTAGAATGATAGGTAGCAAATGTTTCACCTTTCAATAACAGATAATAAGTTTGTCGGGTGGTACTTCTCTTTCAACCTGCAATTACAATCAAACAAAAACAATGAAGCAACCAAACCATTACTGTCTTAACAGAGAAAAGTTAGCACCTCTAGATGAAAACATTTGGACATACCGAATTTCATCCTTATGGAGATCAAAATAGGCACGTTTCTGTGTAGTAATGTATGCTGTCTTGTATTCTCGGTACCTTGTTAACCAGGGAAAGAGGTATAATTAAACAAGAGCAATTAGGTCTTGTTGAACTAAAAGTGGAGGCTAGTACCAACAGATCAAATTCAACTTTTTTCTGTTGTGTTAATTACCTGCTCTCAGCTTCAGCTGGTGAAACATCATCTTCAAGGACTAGGGTAAACTGTTTGTATGTCATTAGTCCTTTCCTGAAAAGATGCAGAATCATATGAGATCACATGCAAGTATCATCTATCAGGGATTCAAGATGGAAATAGAAGAAACAGAAGAGAAAGATTAACAAAATACACATAACTTGCGAACTTAGGAAATAACATCAACTAACATACTAAGCAGATCAAACCTATCCGTTCTGAGGCAACAATTTGTATACCTTTGGGTCATATCTTGGCCATTACTGGGAGCACCATATCCAAAGTCAAGCCCATCTGAAACAACAGCAAGAAGTGACAAAATTTCTAAAGATGATATTTTGTAAGACATGGTCTGAAAACACATGAAGGGCCATGAGCTTGTCTGCTAACATTAGCTGCTGCTTCCTTCAGCATAAGCAGCTAGTAGTATATATAACAGATTAATTCCCATGCTTGGATACTAAGAATTATAGATGTGACTAGAGGTAAACCCAGAAGGAACCACCACAGATCTCCTATTTTTCTTATTCTAAAGTACACTAACAAGTAGTGATGTTGACTCCTACTTATCAAGCGCTCAGAGCATCCGCATCCCTAGCACCCATAAATCAGAATCTAAGATGGACACATTAGCTTTCTCTCTCTATTCATCCCGTTAAGCTTTTTTTACCACATTCTTAGCACCACCTATACCTATAGGTGCTAAATAATAATTAACTAGAGTATAAACAAATAATAATAAATTCAAAAAATTAATTTATTTAGCTTAGCAATGGTACTGAACTTTTTGATCTTGGCACCTACCCTCACATCCCTTAGCATTGGTGTTAGTCAGTTTCTCTCACCTTTAGCATCTCATTAGCACGTAGGGATGCGGATGCTCTTGGAACCAATTAACATAGTCTTGATTGATGGAGCAGTTGTTCAAGTTAGGAGGCGACAACTCAAAATTTCAGTTACGAAATAAATACAGTGTGCTATGTATAGCATGAGATTGAGGGCAGAGCTGACTAGCTGTACAATCACATCAGTTAGCCCACATATCTGGTATTTAACACAAGAAAGCTTAAACTCCCACACTCCCTGTGTCACGTGGGGATGGAAGGTCGTATGCGAGTGCTCCCAGAGTAGCTCAACTGATAAACTAAATCCAACATGATAAATACAAAGTCACATGATCTCAACGCAGACCCACATATTTTGAGGTAATGATCGATGAGCAAGGTCTAACAGCTTGGTTTCCATCAGTCTAAGTGTCCAAGCCATCCTTTTTCTATCCTAAAGTAACTGTCAGAAAACATACAACAGCCCCACACACCGAGAGAGTTCCGAGAGCCATAAAAACTCTGTTTTGCCATTAGGTATGCAAACTTATCATCGGCAGAGCACGAATTAGCTTGGAAATGCCTATGACCAAAACGTAAAAGCTCACCAAATTTAGCTTACCTGGAGCACGATGCCCGGTAACCCTGCCCCTGACTCCGCAGCCCCCGTACCTGTAACAAGCAACGTCCAGGATCACACCGCACAAACAAAAACACATACTAAGTTTACAACAGTAGGCACAGAAGGACCCGAACAGTCACAAGCCGGAAAATTAAACCGAAAGTGCACCGAAGCCTAACCTCGTGCCGCGCGGTGGGCTGCGGCGGCCGGCCCCGTCGTCCCGGCACTGCCGCTTGGGCGGCGCGGGCGACGGCGACCTCCGCGGCGGGGAGCGGCGCCGCTTCTCCCTTTCTTCTGATCGCGAACGCGACCTCCGTGTCGGCGGCCTCGACCCCAGGACTCCTCCAGGGCTGCTGGAGCTCCTCTCGCGGCGCAGCGAGTCACCCTCCAAGCGGTCGACGACGCGCTCGGGGCGGGAGGAGCCGAGCGGGGGAGGGGGAGGGAGCGGCACGTCTTCCCCGTGTCTGCGCGGGGAGTGGCGCCGCACCCGGCCCCCTCCAGAGCTGGGGCCCCTCCCGGCGCTCGGCAAGTCCTCCTCCAAGCGGTAGGCGATGCGCTCCGGGCGGGACGATCCGAGCGGTGGAGGCGGAGGGAGCGGCGCGTCCTCCGTCGACGCCCCGCGTCCGCGCGGTGAGTGGTGATGATCGTCGGGCGGAGGCGGGGGAGGGGCCATGAGGGAGCGGTCGAGCATGCCGTCGGGAGAGCGCAGGAGGTCCGCCATTGGAAGGGAGGAGAGGAGAGGAGTTGCAGCCGGCTAGGGTTTAGGCGATTCGAGCGGACGGCGAGGTTTAGCGAGGAGAGGCGGAGAAGCGTGGAGAAGAAGAAGACAAGAAATGGAAGTGGGTGCGAGAGAGAGGGAGGGAAAAAGCTGCACAGCAGAGCAGAAGCGATCAGAGGAGAAGAGCATGCACGCCGCGTGCCGCGAGCGCGGTGCCAGTCAAGCTGGGAAATTTGTACGGACCGCGGGCTGACGGGCTTGGGCCGGGCCGGAAACATAGATCCCATTGGGCTTTCTTTCTTTAGAAGCAACTAAGTACAACTTGAAAATCGTGCGCTCATCACCACATGTACGCATATATAAAACATCTAAAGACTGAACCAGAGAGCTTAAAGATTGACGAAGTTCTCTCTAATAGATCTTTCATGTGTGTACGCACATCAAGCTCAGGTAGAAGACACTCCATCAGAAAATATAAGACACATATATTTTAAGATTTACAATCGATCAACAATTAGTTCAACACTACGTGAATTATATCATATAAAATTGGTACATTGAAAATTGCTTTTAAATACGATCCAAAGTACCAAATTTTCATCATATCTCTCTCTCTCTCTCAAAGAAAGAAAGAGTTCCCAGCAAGCAACACATGGTGCAGGGTAAGTAGACATGCCAGTGAATGGCATCGCAGAAATGATTTGCCACATCAGATGTCAGGTATGGAGGTCGTAATGTTGAAAGTGAAAAAAGAACAGCGGGAGATCGGCTGGAGTCAATGAAGCGATTGCACTATACTCTAGCACATGCAGTTCCATCTATGGAACTCTGGAAACAACACTCACTACCTACCAGTTCTCAAAAGAGGCTGAGAACAAGACTATCCATGAAGCGATGAGACAATGTTTGTACATCCGGACCAGACAGTGCGGAAGTGGAAGAGAAAGAAGCAACACATTGGCATAGTGTGGTGCCTCATTCCTATCCACACATTTAATTTAGCCTAACCTTTTGATGGCATGATGTTTCTCAAGAAAAGAGAAACTGTGACGGTACGGCATGTATATAAATGGGGATTGGGGAGAAACTACGATGACGAAGGGTTCAAAATCTAGCTGTGGGAGCGGTGTCGGTTCTCATGAGCAATCGAGTTCGGAGCTCGCCAGCCTCCGCTTCAGGAACTCGTTCTCCTTCCGGAGCTTCATGACCTTCTGCTTCAGTGTTTCCACATGCTGGACCTGCTCTGCCTGCTTCATCTTCATAATCCTCACTGGGTCAAGAGGAAACAATGCTGTCAACAATTAATCAACTGATACAAGCAAACATGAACTGAACAAACGAAAGTTGTTTGAAATCTGTGTGTAGTTTCCATAAAGTTGTTTCTTCAGTTCACCAGTCCAGATTAAACTTGCACTCATTTTCTGCGTTTTTAAACTTCCTTTGCATGTCCTTTTTCTCCTCCTGTTCGACCATAATTACATCACTCAAATCCTGAAGATCATTTTTATCTGTACCAGGGGCCAGGAGGTATTTCCATGATGAGAGATAAGAGACAATAATCCAAAGGAGGAATACTCTTCAGCATGGAACAGAAGTTTAGAACATTACACTGCATATGCACTTCAGCAGTGACCTGCTCCAACCTGCTACTCAACATGTCAATGTAAGCTTTATGAGCTCCCAGGTCCAACTTGAGTTGCTTCATCGTAGCTTCATCGTTAGCTTGCTGAAAAATAGCGCAGCTGGTTGAAGTGAAAGTTAGCTCTTTCAGCTTTAAACAATCAACAGGACAATTTGATCTGAGTCTCCTGCTTTCCCCAACAGTAATCTGCCACAGCCCACGAAAGGATTTTTTTTACCTGAGCTTGCTCTCTAGGTCATTGCAGTTCATTTCATTGCCATGCTTAAGTAGTTCGATTGCCCGCTTATGCTCCTGCTTGAAATAAACACTTGTTAGACTGATGTTATGGATTAGCTGGAAGCTTGGGAGGCAGTTAACTACCTCTTCCATGGATTGCAATCTGCTATTTGTTTTTCCCAGTTTCTTCCTTCAGACTTTTAGATTCCGTGTGAAATATTATCTGAATAACAGCAAGGATATCAAAAATAGGCCAAAGTTTGACGGACATGATTATGCTGCATATAAAACCTAGCATATGTCCTATCATTAAACTTGATCTATCATCAGCTTTCAAACTCCAAGCGGAAAAAAAAATCAGACCTAGTTGTACAATTCAGAAGTTAATATAGTATGGAAGGCAATCACAATCGACAGCTCCAAAGCACTTGTTCAAACTGTTTCCATGAAAAGTTAGTACATTGACCCGAAGTATAAGAACACAAGAAACTATAGTCCTTCCATCAACTCAATCTCACAGGTGAAAAGGTCAGCATAGAACCCAAGCTGATATAATCAACTTAACTGTAACATTCTCGATTTTGAGGGCTTGAATTTTTTTTTAAAGAAAGAGGATGTGCAACTGTATAATAAGCCTATATGTATTTTTGTGGATTTTATTTCAAATTAATCGAATTAATTTGAGAGCTATAAAGTGTTGTTTCAAATTTTAATCCCAAATCCTTTTAGAATCTCTCTCTAAAAATATTTTATTTGGATTCCCCATGTCCAAATTGATTTACTGAAATTTTTTCATAATTTTTGGAACCCATTTAAATTAGTTTTGAATTACCTTGTTTTTCTCTATTGATTTAATCCGAAAATAAATAAAAAAGTGTGGGCCCAAGTGCATGCATGCATGTATGCAGCCAGGCAGCCGTGACGCGTACGGGATTAGGCGCCGGTGCTTATTTTTTTTATTTTTTCTTTTAATCTTAGTGATTATCTTTAAATCTTTATACTTATCTCCTTTTTCTTAAATTATAAATTCCTGCATTATCTCTTCTCCCTTCTCCCCTATATAAACCCCACTACCCCTAGGGTTTTCCCTTTGCTTTTTCCTCTCCAAAATCTCTTCTCCACCACTTCATCTTGTCCAACTCCGGCGAGCAATTCCGGCCACACCGTCGCACCCCTACACCGGGGATTCGTGTTGGAGCTTCCCCACGCCGTCGCGCATCTACTACCGCAAGAATTCGGGAGCTTCTTCCACTATACCGACCGTACCGCGAGCTTCTTCCTCAACTCCGGCGATCTCCTTCTCTCCTCCGTTTCTTCACCCTCGGTAATCCCCTCTCAAATTCCTCTCCGAGGTAGACTCCCCACAACCCGAGCAACACTTTCCCTCAACCAATTTTACCCATCTCTATGGATCCAACCCTAGATTGAGTTGCCCTTTCCAAACCCAAATTTCTTGCCCTCTGTACTGTAGCGTGAACAGTATGTGAAGTGAACAGTACCTGCAGTAAATCCTAATCCCTTCTCTGTCCAACTATTTTTACCCACATCCAATCTTGCTCCCATCTTAGATCTCAGTAGTAAAATGGAATCCTTAGAACCCCACGAATCCAATGGCGCAACCGGATTTTTAATCCGACCGCCGGATTTTGAATAATATTTAAATTTAGATGAAATTTGATCTATTTTCGTTATATCTTTGTACTGGATGCTTAGTTTGAAGTAAATCTTTTTCTGTAGAATACTAGTATGATAGGGAGCATCTCTGTAAATTTTCATAATTTTTGGACATGCGTAGAATTTCCTAGAATTAACATAAGATCTGTTTTAATTATTAAAAATATAAATATCCTCTTTTATTTTTATTCAATTTTTTCCTAAGATCAGAGAACCCTAGAAATAATTTACCATGTAAACCAAAATATTTTTCCTACACTGGTATGAGCTATAAAAATCAGGATGTGTTCTAGATCTATTTAAAATCTGTTATTTAAATGCTGTTTCTAGTAATAAGTCATTTATAAATCTTTTTAGCTATTAAAAATTTACGACCAGTACCCAATAAATCCTCTGATGTTATAGGAATGTCGTCAAGACCTGAAAACCCATTTAGCTTAATTAAATAATGTTTTACTATATTATTAGTGTAGTTTTCATGCTTAGAATAATAGTTTTAATGGTTTAAAATATATTTCCAGAACACTTTCAAACATGAAATGTCTCTGGAATTGGTATTATGTCATGTTAGTTCAATGGTATGATTTATTGATGTTAATTGTGATTTTCTACTTATTTGTTACACTAGAAATGCTAGAAAATGCTTAAATTAATTAATGTTCAGATTAAAAATTAAAATTAAATCATTTTTGGTACTGTTCCAGTACTGTTGACATGTTCCAAGATGTCTCATGTTTAATTAACTTATGTTAATGATGGAGAATAGCTTTTAACTCAATTTCTAGTCTTTAAATATTAGAAAAGCATGTATAAATCTAAGTGGGTGTTGTTAATCTATTGTCTTACTGTTAGTAATCAATATAAATGATAGATTTCACCTAAATATATAATCATGGTTAATTATGAATTGTTTTATCCTTTTTAACATGTTTCTAGCATGTTAGGGTGAATGTTATGTGTGTTGTATATGTACATATATACTAATACCCGGTAGGGACTATATATTATTCTATATATGTTGTGTATATGGTTATGGCCAACCCTAGAGGACCATTCCTTCTTTGCGATGACGCTATCGCGCCGTCGTTCCATTCCACCTCGTCTCACCTTCGTCGTGCTTCTCTCTCTCGTGTTGCTTTCTGAAGTGTTTTATTGAGGGTTGGTTATTTATTTGTTTTGCTCGTTACGTTACGCCATTAGGGAGTGAAGAGACCGACCCGGCGACCGAAGCAGCTGAAGAAGGAGAGTACTACCACGAAGGCATGCCACTTTTCTTGATCATATATTTTCAAAGTCATTATATTTTATTGTTTATAAACATGCATGCTGTTTTAATCCAGTAGCTAGCGTGTCGATTGACACACCTTTACCCTATCCGCTTGTCGCCTGTTTACTTGATACCCTGAGTAGTATAATAGGTTGATTCTGAATAGAGTAGAGATATGCTTAGCCATGCTTAAATACATCTTTAGGTTGTTTTGATTTGCCTCTACGGAGAAATGAATATCGGATCACTGTGATCTTCGTTGAAACTTGTTGAGCTCGCTGAGCTAGGGCCGGATGCCCGATGATTTCCCCCTCTCTCTATTCTTCCTATTCTACTCTGGGTGAAACTTACCATCTAATATGGTGCGGGCGGCAGCTGGATCATTGTGATAAAGGAGCAGATGGTTGCCTACCCGCAGAAGGCCGGTTTAAAGGAACCATACGTCGTCCGTACCGCCGAAGGCCGAAGTCTTGAAGTTGGAGAATTGTGACAGCAGTACAACCACATGCTATATGGGCACTGGCTTGGTCAAGTAGGTTAGTCAGCCTTTGGTGCCGATGTTGCCATACCGCAGAAGGGGTGGACGTAGCTACGAGGACCCTCGGCACAGATGGGGGGACGGAGGGTGGGGACGTACTCTCAACTCCGAGCCAGACCCGGTGGGCATGTCACACCTTAGGGGGATCTAGCTAAAAGACCTCGTCACGATCTCCCTGCCGGTACACCGATGGGTGTGTACTATGCTGGTGACGGCCAATGGCAACAAGACGAGATTGTGTCATGTGGGTAAAGTGTACACACTCTGCAGAGTTAAAACTAATCGATTAGCCGTGTCCACGGTCATGGACAGATCAAGACTCATTCATGATGAAAAGGACCTGTCCCTCTCCCCCTTGCTACTTCCCTCTACCCCTTTGCTGATGATCCTATGGTCGAGTTAAGGCGGGAGTCCTTACTCGAGTGTGTTGGTCGCGGACCACACCTGTTGAAAACACCCCTGATAATAAAATTGTTTTACGTCAAAAGATGCCTTCGAATCTACCCTAATATTTCAACTAAAACCATATTTACGCAAATAAACCCTACAGCCTTCCTTTGAAGCCTTGCATATAGAATGGTAGGACCATCTGCTGCCAGGTGGCTTGCTGAGTACGCGAAGTACTCATCATGCATGTGTTTATGGTGGTGTGCAGAGGATTATGCTGAGGAAGGAGCTGATGAAGACTTCTTCTACGATGAGCCCGAAGAGTAGGTCGCGTGGCTGCCGTCAATTGCCTGTGGCGTGGATGGAGTCGATTCGCTTTTGTTTTCCGCTGCTTGACTCTGATGTAATAAAGTGTCGTTGAGACATGAAACCTTGTAAGCCGTGTGGCGTATTACTCTCAAACTATGGTTTTATTTGAATGCATGTGATGTTATTCATTTCGCCTGTGTATCGTCAGCGGGATCCTGGACTGGCGAGGATATACACAGGGGGGGGTCTAGTAGTTGAAACTAGACTCTCACAAAAGTGGTATCAGAGCACAGCATTGACCTTAGGCACGTGACCTTAGCTTAGCATGGACAGACGTAAGGACTATGTTGCTAAAAATGTTACTTGCAAAATTACTAAGTTTCTTTTGCTCTTACTCCTCCCTCTTATACAAATTTTGAAAATGTTACTTACATCTTCTTCTTTTCAAAATTGTGATATAGATGGCTGCCCGGACCGTAGAGAACATTGGAGAGGAGAATCCCTTCGGTGAGCTGCTTGTAGGGATGATGGAGCAGGTGGGCCTTTCGGAGATCAACATCTGGGGCTACGAGTACCCCCTTCCCACCGGGGAGTTCCGCTGGTCAGTTGCCGTCAGGATTCCACCCCGTGAGGAGCCAGCGGGGAGGCTGGTTCAGTTCTCAGTGAAGGGAAACAGTTGGGACGACGCTGTTGAGCAGGCGGCTCAGCAGGCTCTTGCTGCAGTGGCACACTACTACCGTCTGGACTTGGCAGGCACCCCGTACCGCTTCTTTCCGAGGAGGAGGACCGACTTCATGATCTGTCCAGGGCGCAGTACTGTTGCAGAGGCTGACGAGACCATTAGGCTGATGGCTAAGCTGGTTCAGGCACTGGAGACCCATGCCGGGAACCTGAAGTACGAGGCTGATGCTCTTGTCATGGAGAAGGTGATGAGGCTCGACGAGATCGAGATGCTGAAGGAGAAGATTCCCAAGGTACCGGAGCCAGAGATTCCCAGGGTACCGGCGCCAGAGGTTGGTGCTACTCAGCGACGCGGTCCTCGCATCAGGCGCACCGCTCGCAAGTCAGTGCCTCGCCACCCCGTGCAGATCAAGATCAACTGGTTCGACGAGCCCTGGAGATCCTTTCTCCCCCAGCCCCAGCCCCAGCGCAGCCAGCCGCAAACCTAGCACCACAGGAGCAGCCAGTTGCAGACCCCGTACCTGAGGAGCCATCAGAGGAGGAGCCTATGGAGGTCGAGTTCGAGGAGTCCGAGGGTTCGTTCGATGACACGGCGCAGTCGAATTTCACCCCGACCTTCGCTTCAGCTGCAGACTACCCGGGTCCCAGGGTTTACCCTCGCGGAGTCCGTGGTGGTGGTTTCCTTGAGTAGTAGTAGACCGTAGTACCCTTATGTTGGAGGACCTTATTAATATAAGTCGTTAGTTATTTTTGTGATGAACTATGTGATATTGACTACACCGGTCAGTTGTGGTGTGGCGATATTTGCTTTTGGTTTTCTATTAATAGATGTTATTTGAGTTTTATTGCTTTTGCCATGTGTGCTGGTTAAGGGTTAAGGGTTAGGTTGTTGTTCCCTCTCGTCTATCCTAATCTTGAAGCGGCAAGCAGGATGGATGCGCCACGTGGAGCCCGCGGTGGAGGCCGAGGCCGAGGTCGAGGCCGAGGTCGTGGAGGCCGTGGTCGTGGAAGAGGTCAGCCCGTCGAGGAGCCAATCAACGAGGGGATTGTGTTCGTTGAAGAAGAAGAAGAACCTGAACCGCAACACGGAGAAGAGCAATCAGCACAGGGAGAGGAGCAGTTCATGCCACCGCCACCACCGATGCCAAAGCTGGAGCAGCTCTTGTTCATGCAGACGCAGATTCTGCAGCAGATGGCCGCACAGATGGCTAACCAGCATCAGGGTTTCCAACCCCAATCTGGTTTAGCAGAGTTTATGAGGACAAAACCGCCAACATTTGAAGGTTCAGCAGATCCGTTGGACGCGGATGACTGGTTGAAAGAGATAGAGCGGAAGCTCAACTTGGCCAACAGCAATGGGCCTGATAGAGTTAAGTTTGCAGCACATCAGCTCAAGGGTGTGGCTGCAGATCGGTCTGATATAACCCTTTTCTTCTAGCTCTTGAATTTGTTTTTTCATCTCGGCTAACTCATTAGCCGGCATCCGATACGGCCTCTTTGCAATCGGAGCAGTGCCTGGCAGGGAGATCGTGACGAGGTCTTTTAGCTAGATCCCCCTAAGGTGTGACATGCCCACCGGGTCTGGCTCGGAGTTGAGAGTACGTCCCCACCCTCCGTCCCCCCATCTGTGCCGAGGGTCCTCGTAGCTACGTCCACCCCTTCTGCGGTACGGCAACATCGGCACCAAAGGCTGACTAACCTACTTGACCAAGCCAGTGCCCATATAGCATGTGGTTGTACTGCTGTCACAATTCTCCAACTTCAAGACTTCGGCCTTCGGCGGTACGGACGACGTATGGTTCCTTTAAACCGGCCTTCTGCGGGTAGGCAACCATCTGCTCCTTTATCACAATGATCCAGCTGCCGCCCGCACCATATTAGATGGTAAGTTTCACCCAGAGTAGAATAGGAAGAATAGAGAGAGGGGGAAATCATCGGGCATCCGGCCCTAGCTCAGCGAGCTCAACAAGTTTCAACGAAGATCACAGTGATCCGATATTCATTTCTCCGTAGAGGCAAATCAAAACAACCTAAAGATGTATTTAAGCATGGCTAAGCATATCTCTACTCTATTCAGAATCAACCTATTATACTACTCAGGGTATCAAGTAAACAGGCGACAAGCGGATAGGGTAAAGGTGTGTCAATCGACACGCTAGCTACTGGATTAAAACAGCATGCATGTTTATAAACAATAAAATATAATGACTTTGAAAATATATGATCAAGAAAAGTGGCATGCCTTCGTGGTAGTACTCTCCTTCTTCAGCTGCTTCGGTCGCCGGGTCGGTCTCTTCACTCCCTAATGGCGTAACGTAACGAGCAAAACAAATAAATAACCAACCCTCAATAAAACACTTCAGAAAGCAACACGAGAGAGAGAAGCACGACGAAGGTGAGACGAGGTGGAATGGAACGACGGCGCGATAGCGTCATCGCAAAGAAGGAATGGTCCTCTAGGGTTGGCCATAACCATATACACAACATATATAGAATAATATATAGTCCCTACCGGGTATTAGTATATATGTACATATACAACACACATAACATTCACCCTAACATGCTAGAAACATGTTAAAAAGGATAAAACAATTCATAATTAACCATGATTATATATTTAGGTGAAATCTATCATTTATATTGATTACTAACAGTAAGACAATAGATTAACAACACCCACTTAGATTTATACATGCTTTTCTAATATTTAAAGACTAGAAATTGAGTTAAAAGCTATTCTCCATCATTAACATAAGTTAATTAAACATGAGACATCTTGGAACATGTCAACAGTACTGGAACAGTACCAAAAATGATTTAATTTTAATTTTTAATCTGAACATTAATTAATTTAAGCATTTTCTAGCATTTCTAGTGTAACAAATAAGTAGAAAATCACAATTAACATCAATAAATCATACCATTGAACTAACATGACATAATACCAATTCCAGAGACATTTCATGTTTGAAAGTGTTCTGGAAATATATTTTAAACCATTAAAACTATTATTCTAAGCATGAAAACTACACTAATAATATAGTAAAACATTATTTAATTAAGCTAAATGGGTTTTCAGGTCTTGACGACATTCCTATAACATCAGAGGATTTATTGGGTACTGGTCGTAAATTTTTAATAGCTAAAAAGATTTATAAATGACTTATTACTAGAAACAGCATTTAAATAACAGATTTTAAATAGATCTAGAACACATCCTGATTTTTATAGCTCATACCAGTGTAGGAAAAATATTTTGGTTTACATGGTAAATTATTTCTAGGGTTCTCTGATCTTAGGAAAAAATTGAATAAAAATAAAAGAGGATATTTATATTTTTAATAATTAAAACAGATCTTATGTTAATTCTAGGAAATTCTACGCATGTCCAAAAATTATGAAAATTTACAGAGATGCTCCCTATCATACTAGTATTCTACAGAAAAAGATTTACTTCAAACTAAGCATCCAGTACAAAGATATAACGAAAATAGATCAAATTTCATCTAAATTTAAATATTATTCAAAATCCGGCGGTCGGATTAAAAATCCGGTTGCACCATTGGATTCGTGGGGTTCTAAGGATTCCATTTTACTACTGAGATCTAAGATCGGAGCAAGATTGGATGTGGGTAAAAATAGTTGGACAGAGAAGGGATTAGGATTTACTGCAGGTACTGTTCACTTCACATACTGTTCACGCTACAGTACAGAGGGCAAGAAATTTGGGTTTGGGAAGGGCAACTCAATCTAGGGTTGGATCCATAGAGATGGGTAAAATTAGTTGAGGGAAAGTGTTGCTCGGGTTGTGGGGAGTCTACCTCGGAGAGGAATTTGAGAGGGGATTACCGAGGGTGAAGAAACGGAGGAGAGAAAGAGATCGCCGGAGTTGAGGAAGAAGCTCGCGGTACGGTTGGTGTAGTGGAAGAAGCTCCCGAATTCTTGCGGTAGTAGATGCGCGACGGCGTGGGGAAGCTCCAACACGAATCCCCGGTGTAGGGGTGCGACGGTGTGGCCGGAATTGCTCGCTAGAGTTGGACAAGATGAAGTGGTGGAGAAGAGATTTTGGAGAGGAAAAAGCAAAGGGAAAAACCCTAGGGGTAGTGGGGTTTATATAGGGGAGAAGGGAAAAGAGATAATGCAGGAATTTACAATTTAAGAAAAAGGAGATAAGTATAAAGATTAAAAGATAATCACTAAGATTAAAAGAAAAAAAAAGAAAAAAAATAAGCACCGGCGCCTAATCCCGTACGCGTCACGGCTGCCTGGCTGCATGCATGCATGCATGCACCTGGGCCCACACTTTTTTATTTATTTTCGGATTAAATCAATAGAGAAAAACAAGGTAATTCAAAACTAATTTAAATGGGTTCCAAAAATTATGAGAAAATTTCAGTAAATCAATTTGGACATGGGGAATCTAAATAAAATATTTTTAGAGAGAGATTCTAAAAGGATTTGGGATTAAAATTTGAAACAACATTTTATAGCTCTCAAATTAATTCCAGAGCCTGGATTAATTTGAAATAAAATCCACAAAAATACATATAGGCTTATTATACAGTTACACATCCTCTTTCTTTTAAAAAAAAATTCAAGCCCTCAAAATCGAGAATGTTACAGCAACCACCTAACTGACCTACTCTTACACTTACGTCAGCCTCCTAACCACCTAACTGATTTCGTCTATATCAAGTAGCTAACGTTGGATGATGGCATTTAAGTTGTTCTCTCATCATCTTAGTACTAAACTTTCATCAGCCTCCTTATAATTGCACATAGTAAATAGCAAGCTACCTGGTTGGTGAACTTGAACAAAGTTTCAGTGTACAGCCTTCTTAAACGTTCATTATCTACACAACACACATACAATTTAACTCAGACAATTTACATTAACAGAAAAGCAACAAACTGAAGCTAAACTGCGGAAGAATGCTGAAATATCAGTTAACCTCTCATTAGATCTGCGATACGCGACTCAAGAGCTTCACAGTTCTTGGATTCAGAACTGTACTCCACTCTTAAAGCCTGGGCCTCCATTAGCGGATCTTTATACCCCTGTTCAGTACAAGGAAGCAATTAACAATAGAATATCAACACATAACAAAGGAAATGTTTGGATATAGGTCATCTTCTGTAGGCAATGAAAACTGGTAGGTATAGACATATGTGGTAACACTTGAACGCTGAAAGCAGTACAAAATACGCATAGCTCTCTCCTGCCCCAGACTACGTGTCTACATATATTTTGGTTTGTTGAGCACTTGGGAATTGGGATAACATCTCAATTCTAGGAATTAATCGCAGTGGGTTCGACAGCAAGAATCGAGCAGTGAGGTTGAACTACTGCGAAATCCCCACAACATCTTTTCTATTGTCAACACAACGAGACATTCTTCAACATAACCAACTAATTAACCACCATACTTCCTAGACAAGAAATTCTCTCAACTCTGCCAATGTCGTTGTAGATTTATCTATTCGATACTCCGCCATCTCGTCGGCATTTCTAATCGGCGTGGTGTTGGCGTTACGCCGGGACGTTCAGAGATAGGCTACAACGACGCGAGCTCTTCGGCACCTGAACGCTGCATAGTTCCGAAACCTAATCCCAAACGAACGGGGGGATGCGAACAAAGAGCGAACCAATCGGAATCAACGGAATGGTGGTGGGGATGCCTCTGTGCGGTGCTACTGACCTGGGAGAAGCGGTGGAAGTTTCGGAGTATTGAGTCCAGCTCCTCGTCCCCCGCCGCCGCCACCGCCGCCATTGCTCTGGTCTTGGTGGGACGCGACGGCGACGGCGACGAACGCGCGTGGGGAAGGAGGCGGCGAGGATGATGCTAGAATACAAAGCATTTCAAAGGGTACCTTTTCAAACTTACATCTGACACCGGCCTCGCCAAGCACGCACGTCCCCGATCACAAGCTCCGGTTCGGCATCTTCTCCTCCGACGACGGCAACGGTCAGCTCAACGCCTTCTCCGCACCCGACCTCGCCGCCGCCTCCGCGCTGAGCCCGCGTGAGCAGCGCAGCGTCTGGAAGGATGTCACGCCGCCAATCCATGGAAGGGATCAGCCCGCTGGGGTCTCCTAGGGCCGTGCATGCATGCATCTGGGGGCTGGGGCTACAGCCTACAGGCTCTGCATTGCCAGGTTCCTCGAGGTGATCGAGTTAACTCGCACTAGAGCGGTGACAAGGATCTCGAGCGATTCCTTCCCAAGGAAAAGAGAAGTCTCTCGAACGCCACGAGAGCGAGAGAGATGGCGGTGGTGCTCACCGGCGTGGGGTGGCGAGACGCGGCGAGGCGCTTTGTGCGGTCAAGCAATGGCCGTCGCCGTTGCATGCATTGCTGCTCACGTAAATTATCTGGATGTATATTTATGTAAAACTAACCCATAAAAAGATGATAGTCCTCAAACCTTTTGCCTAACAGGCGCAATATAAGCGTGTCATACTTACTACTCGTGCGCAACCACACAGGAGAGGATGTTGCTGTGTGATAAGAATCTACTCTAGTACCATTTGTAATAGATTACATATCTCATGAGCGCTCAGATGCCATGTTGAACTCGTCTATTATCTACACAACGAGAAAATAAGCTCAGTATGGCCACAATGGCAGCACATATCTCGAACCTTCAGTTCAAATCAAACTGGTTAACTTCCAGGCCCGTATGCAGGATCCTCCTCCGACGCATCGTCTGCCTGACGGCTGCGAGAGTCATGGCCATTGGCAGCAGGAGCAGGTGCAGGAGCTTCTTCTGTTGCTGCTCCTCCTGGTGCGCGATATTGCTGCTCAGCAGTCGGCGCTCCAGAAGTTCCGTTCTGCTTCAGGGTACGAGATTTAGTTTTACTGAGCCGTCAAAATCAAAATTCAGAGATATGCTAATCTTTGTTGTACTTCGAATAAACTAGCCATGTGTCCTCACCCAACCTCATTCGAAAAAGTAAGACAAAGGAAACATCATGTGCATACAATTCGGCAGTCCGTATGTCTAGCACTCTAATGCTGATGGGGACAGGTGTATTCTGTAGTTTCACTAAGAGTTTACACTAGAAGTTTCAAGAAAATTGTTTTACACAACTCCAACTTCAGGTCAGGAAAAGATGAGAAACGTAATTCTGTAGATCAAATTTGTAGTCCGATAAGCTGAACGAATTGCTTCGTTATCTGAGGCTGTCATGCTAATGCAAGCACAGAATTAGTGACTTACAGCGTCATTGGTTGCTGGTGGCACAACTTGCAGAGGCACATTAGCACCTTTCGAGATGTCTCTCATCAGACCCTAGGAAGGACAAACACGTTGGAGGAGAGGATTCATTAACATCACAATATGTGAATACAAAGTTAGGCATGAAGTACTAGAAAGTTGAGAGGATCTCCACAGTAGTACTAGTAGCCCTATACATGTCAAAATTCATATATGAGTGTGGATTTTTTACCCCAGGGAGGCATTGTAACCCCCTCGATCCACCATACTTAGATGCTTTGAGATCCTCACAAATTTAACATAATACACATTCATTTCACACCTCAAAGAAATAATTCTACAGTGCCTTCATGTCTAATACATGATCAATCCGGTTTGGATTCTAATATCACTTAATCGTTAGTTCATTTTCAGTGTCTAGCATGCATATAAATAGATTAGTAGAAGCTAAATATGGATTGGTCATCACTTAGAGTACAGTTTTGCACAGTGTAGGGACATAAACTACGCGAATCTCAAAGCACGATCTAACAGTGGATGGTGGGGAGGGGGTTATAGCCCCGGGGGGAAGGGCACATTTCCGATTCATATATGCAACAGAAATATTACTACACGCACTCATCTGCAAGCTAAGGATGTCAAACTTCAAAACCCAAACATGGAAGCTTTTGGGGGAATGTTCAATTTTCATGATAGTGCTTCAAGATAGGAAGTACCGTTGAGCTAAGATGATGGACACATTTGTCAGTTTTCGAATCAAATGATCTCGAAAAATATCCTTCCAAAAGTCCGTACTAAAGCTGAGAGCAAAAGCACATACTAGAAGCCATATTATAGCTGGAAACAAGTTACTGACAACCTGTGATTTATCACTTAGGATCTGAGGAAATAACAGCATGTTGTTGCCGATAGTTAAAAAAAACATCTTACTAGAATATCAGAACATTAATATCTAACATAATAAATGGTACAGAAAAATATTTTGTCACAGCTGAGCTGTAGAGTACCAAAAGATATGCAACAACAGAGCCTGCTGTGGATGTTGCTACTAGCACTAAGATCTAGAAACATACTAACATAATACCATCAAGCATTTAAATTTAAGTACCTTGTTTGCCCACATGAGTCCACATGCATTGCACAGCGTTCTTGGGCCATCAGGTCCTCGACGCATCATAGGTGTCATTGTTGAACTAGTACCACAATGCTGACATCTGAATAAATTGCAAAAGGGAAATAACCATCAAAATAAGGAATATTACCATTTCATATTCCGAAGCAAGCTGTTGCGACAAATAAATGGTGACATGTACAAATAACAAGTGTGCAGGAAGCGTACATTGTCATCCAATG
The DNA here is from genome assembly GCA_019208055.1 of Stipa capillata. Taxonomy (NCBI): domain Eukaryota; kingdom Viridiplantae; phylum Streptophyta; class Magnoliopsida; order Poales; family Poaceae; genus Stipa; species Stipa capillata. Next base: position 76,888 of record JAGXJF010000934.1, read on the forward strand.
ATCAGAAATACTTCAATCAAGACCAACTAATTTTTCAATAAACACCAACTACATAGCAAGAAAAAGTGAGATAGAAGTACTAGACTTAGTAACTATGAGTGATGCATGCCAGTAAGTTTTCATTTTAATTCGCTGAATTCAGTTCTGTGTAGCATGAGCTCACGGAACAACCTTGTTGAGACGGACGAGTATGAGATAGTGATATGGAGCCAACGAGAAGCCAGGCAAGTAACAATATTACACTAGATCAGTAAACGATAAATTATATACTTCTTTTGTTCATACTATGGGACATCAAGGTAACTTCCATACTGATTTACAAGGCAAGGATTCATTCACAATCCGTATACCAGAGCACTTGTGTATTTGAAAAGATCATCCTTCCTTCTCAATTATAGAATGTGGATAAAGCAATTTTCGCATCTATACACACCAATGGGCAGTGTCAAACATATAAGCAGTATAACAGTTAGCAGCCTTACTCAGAAGCAGATGGAGGCCGACCTTCCACGGCACTCCAATTTATCGAACCATCTGAAGTAGTCACAGCGGATGTGGCTTCTTCAGCCTTTGATTTTGATGATGTAAACTGACCTTTATGGCGCTGCATCCTGCAGGTGTAAAGGAGCTTAAGAATAGCGTCATGACACAACAAATATAAAGCCCATTTCTATGTTAACAATTTAGCACTGACCTATGCGCAACTTCCTTGCGAACAGAATACCGAATCTTCTTATTGAAGTTCCTCTCCTTCCTCTTTTCACGAAACCTCATCAGCGACGCCATCCGGTGTGGAAAATTCAACCTCTATATCAGATTAAAACACACAGTGAACATCAGCACCACACAATTTAAAGTTTTCTCAATGGATAAATGACACAGTTCACCAAGAGAGGTCTAAACCTTACTGTATGATGCCGAAGACGGCCCCGAGCCCAATCCCGGCGCGAGCTCCCTTCCTCCGAGCAACAAGAGCACCGCTTGCACCTACCGAATTATAAAATCAAACTATTCAAATTCCGCACCGCTTACTCTGCAAATCCAGCACTAGCAAAGCGCACAGGACAGGATGGGCAGGCCAGCAAAATTTGCAGGGAAGGAAGGGTCCGAGGCGCGGCACCTTCTCGGCGGACACGGACTCGAAGACGAACACCTCCCCCTGGAATGACAGATTGAGCGTGTTCGACCCGACGTGCGGCGCGCCGCCCGCCTCCGCGGCGGCCGCCAGCACCATCGCCCCGTGCGCGTCCGCCGCCGCCGCCACGTCCATCGGAACAGCCTCCCCGGCGCCACCATCGGTCCCATAGTCGTGTCCTCCCTCTCCTTCCTCAACCTCATCCTCCTCCTCCTCGTGCTCCTGCTGAGACTCGTACTGCTCCATCGCCTCCGCCTGGGCCGCCGAGGCAGCCACTACCTCCACCGTCGCCGGCTGCGGCTGCAGCGGCTGGGGGCGCTCCGGGCCGCGGCGGGGCTGGTAGGGCTTGCTGGCGTCGTGGTGGCCGCTCATGGTGGGGGATGGGATCGGATCGGACGACGGAAGCGGAACCCTAGGGGATTAGTTGGATCCGTGGGAGCCTCGGATATATTAGACGCGGATGGTTTGCGCGGCGGGGACGGAGGCCGTCAGGGTTTCGCGGTGGAATCTGGGCCGTTAGATATGCGCCGCTTTCGGTGGGTCACTGTTACGTGTTAGTTTTAGCACGTTCTATGTGTAAACGAAGGTAGTCTTTGAAAGTCCAAAAATACTACGCATCTGTAATCTCTAGATTACACATTATTATATATATATGTATATATATATATTCCTGAAGAAAAACCAAAAAAGATGGCGTGCACTTTTAGCCCTCAGGTCGATATCCATACAAATTCCTATTGCAGTCCACAGGTTAAGAAATGGAATGCGAAAGCTCCATATAGCACACTGAGCTAATTAACAATGTTCTCATTGCAGCTTCACAAAGAAGAAAATATCTGAGCTCCCCATAGCAGTAATAATGAAATAATTGCTGTGTTGCACTTGCACATATAAACAAAAGCTTTTAAGAATACAGGGAGCCAACTTTAAGGGATGAAAACTGTTGTTACCATCCCAATACCCTAGCTTTCAAAACTACATGTCATTCTTCTGTAAACCTGTAATGTATAGTGTAGATGCTAGCATGTAAGATGCCCTCCATCTTTTCTAAAAGCAAAGAATAGAGCAACCAAAAATGAGAGTATGTACAGGGGTCTTTGCTGCTGCTTTCTTCAGTTCTCTTCCATCTGTATAAGCCACGGCAGGTGCTCTTGGATTGGACCCAACTGAGGCAGGCAGTATCAATGCACGCAGAAGAGAGGGGCAAAGGCGCAACAAAGATGATTCGCAGCTGCCAATTCGGTTCAAGTATTTGGTAACAATTTTCAAAAGAATTAACAACATTTAAACGGACTGCTTGCTTTGCATAGCTTGCTATAGACATCACACTGTACAGTAGCTCGCCAAGGAGATAACTACAGCTGCAGAATACCAATCAGCGAACACGTTAATACAGCTGAAAACAAACACAAGTCCATGCAGACACTTTTACATGATGAAAGATGGTCCCATGAGGATTGTGAAACTGAAAATCCGTGCTCTGAACACTGCAACAACAGAAGAGGAGGCACCACACTGTTACCAATCAATACAGGACCATTTCTAGCTCACCAGTACCCAGTACTATCAGCAACTTTTTATAATAAAAGTTGCCATTTCATTTCATTCACTTTAACTCAACTAAATATGATTTTATTTGACCGATACATGTGGAGAGTGCAAATCAGTTATCAAGGGTGGGTGGGTCAGATCAAGTTGCAGACTTAAAGATAGATTGTAGATCAGTCTCTGTCGAGGTTTTTTTTATTCTTCTTTGGTGTATAGAGCTTCTCCTGTTTTATTCCATTAAAGATCTTTTTGGTATAAAATTTTGGTCCACTGGTCCTAGCCACACATGCTCAACAGGTCCAACTATGTAAGGTAAACATGCCCTCCCTCAGTTATCAATTTTTTGGAGCGCAGGACCTCCAGGTGCTATTCAGTGAAAGCAAATAATAAAGAAAACTAACAAAGATGCAGATAAACATGTTTAACCATGCATAACACAGTTCACCACAGGTCCAAAAACAACCCCGCTTTAACAGTTCAAAATTCAAAGCTGAAGTGGAGCTTAGTAAAACCATCACTCACCTTTACATATAACCTTCAAATAAAACTCGCAAGCAACGCATGCAATGCAATCCAATATATCAAGACTCCAAGTCTCAAGGTCGGTTGTCTCATGAGCAGTCTATCACCTGAGACCCTGTTAAAATCAAATAAAAATATTATTGCCCCTGGGACAACGCAACATACTAAGAACTGAAATTGCACTTACCACATCCCATCAATTCTGTCTGATATAGGTCGAGTGAACTTAGGAACGATGTGAGACATCGTCAGTGACTTGAAACCATGTGCTGCAATAACAAATGTCAAATCAATCAGAGAACAAAATTAACACTATAAATCAAAATTTAATATACAAGACCTATATTCACCTTTATCATCATCTTCATCATCTAATGGCTTGTCCTTCTGCATCTCTACATCAATGGCAACTTGGTCGTTGTTGACTTTCCGTGCCCCTCGAATCTGAGTGACAACTGCAGCTGGGCTTACTTTGTCATTCTGCATAGGAATTGAATTACGCAACGGACCATAAATAAACAAAACCAAGTCAAAAGTAATTTGTTCTATCCAGTTTGTGTTAAACTGCGTGTAAAAAAAATAAAGCATTTGTACCATTTGCTCAATCTCCGATGTGCCTGGCAAGTTTATAGATCTGCTAGTTTGGCCAGATGTCCTGTCTCGACGAAGCAACCCTATCTGGGAATCCTTTTGACTCGAAGAAGCTTCTAACACCTCTGATTTACGCAATAACTCTTCCATTTTGGTCCTCTCGGCCTGTAGTGAAGAACCTTTGCTTTGCACAGCTACCCTCAAATCATCTGATTCAGATATCAGAGATCCTATTTTCTTGTCCAACATATCCATATATACGGCAAACTGAGTGCAATCATAATCATCTGTGCTCTCACAATGCACACCGAACTGCAACAATGCAGTTTCTAGCCACTTAATGAAATCATTTATCTGAGATGAGTACTTCTTGTTGCTATCTTCAGTGGTTAGTAGTTCATTAGTACTCCTTGTAACTTCTTGCCGCAGAAAAGAGATCTCTGAATCTCTCTCTTGCAATTGTGACTGAAGGCTTTCCACTTCTACAAGAAGACTTTCAGACAAGCTATGCAGCTCGTCAAACTTGTCAACGGTTGTTGCAAGTTTTGTCAGTGCTTTTGTCCTAGAAACTTCAAGGCTCTTTAAAGCAAATTCTTTTTCTTGCAGCATCTGCTCCAAGCCGTTGCTTTTGTTCTCCAAGACTTCAAGCTCCCTTTCTTCTTCGTCAAGTGCTTGCATCAAACCTTCAATCTCTGTACAATACAGCGAAAGCATACCACAAATGCAGGAATAAGAGCCTATACTTCAACAATTAAGAAACACGTAACAAAAAAATAAAACAGAAGTGAATAGAAGAAAATTCAATTAAATAGAGCTCCATCAGCTCACCTTGGTCTTTTCTGGTCAGTTCATCAGTCAATTTCTTTATTCTTCCATGCTGCTCGCTTGCCACTGCCTCGATATCTTTAACCTCGCTTACTTGAGTCTCTAAAGCTTTCTTCTGATTAAGCAACATCTCGACGTGTTTCTCCAAATTTTGGACTTCCATTCTTGCATCTTCAAGCTCAACAGAAAGCTGTTTTGCAGAAGATTCAGCTTCCCTTATCTGAGATGAAAGCTCTGCACTGATTGTGCTAATTTGCACATCTTTTCCTTGAAGCTCCTGCTGCAACTCAAGAACAGTAGCCTTTAGTTCCTTTGTGTTGCCTTCATTACTGTACCGAGTAGTCTTTACAGCCGCAACTAACTGGTCAACTACTGATTTTATATGGTCATATGAAGATAAATGGTTCTGCCCAACAAAATAGCTCTGGTTACCAGACTCCATACGAGTCATTCCTTCAATCTCAGCAACTGAACTAGTACATGCTTCGTAAAGCAAACTCATATTTCTGCGCATTGATAAAATATCATCTTCTTTCTCTTTGATCTCTGATTGTAGTTCAACAATGTTTTCTCTCAAAGATTCCACTTCATTATTTTGAGAAGTGAATCTGTTCTGCAAGTTGGACATAACATCAGGTAACTCTGTTGCTTTCTGGTCAATAGAAAAACCATGCTCGTCAATGTTCCTTTTGAGATCATTGCAATCCTTTACACAATCAGATACAGCATGGCATGCAATAGCAAGATGATGCAAAATCTGACTTTCATCAGTATCATCCACTGTGAATTCCAGCGAAGCATTTGGAATATGACCTTTCTGCAAAGAGCAAGTTAAGACCAATTAGAAAGCAGTGATTACAAATCCAAAAGAATAGAACTCCCAAAATCTCATATAGCACCAACTTTTTTGTGTTGTTTCAGCATAGGAAACATCATGGTCATCTGAGTTCCATCTTGTATGGACATATATGTCCATATTCCAAGGAACCATTGATCTCTTTTTATAGTGAACCAGAATAATGTAGATAGTCATAAAGAAATATGACATGGTGGAAATTTTATACAGGCCTCATTTTTTTAATACTGTAAATCTCGTTGAAGAAAATTACGTTGGAGTTATCTAATTATGAATAATATGCGAGATGATCAACTGGTATTACATTTCTGCAGTAAATGCAACAAGAAAAATGAGTTCACTTGCACAACATTAGTCCTACATTCAAAATAGTATGTAGCTTTACAAACCATACGAAGTGCTGTAAGTATACTGAAAAGAAACAGAACACATTGGAATGCATAGCCTAAATTTACCTTGCTGCTTATGCTATTGGACAACAGACGGTTAGAAGTGATGGGTATATCCACCATATTTGTGCCTTCCATCCATTTACCAGAAGATTTCATGAAGCTCTCCATATAGCAGATAAGATCCACATCTTTACTGAATGTGTTGACAAGGCGATGTGAAAGTTCAAAGCAGACTTCTCTTAGTTGACGGCTGGTGAAGTTCAACTCCTTCAAATGATCTATTTGTTTCCTTGTTGTCTGTGCGTGCATATGCATAATATGTTCGAGGTGGCGAACAGCGTCAGATCTTGCAGACTCTATAGCATTGTTTTGTTTAGAGGATTCAGAAAGTGCAGCTTCTGCTTTGACCAATTCCTCTTGCAGGATATCGGCCCTTTCATGAGCTTCATTTAACTCAGCTAGAAGCAGCCCTGTTGCTCGCTTTGATTTATTCACTTCATTTTGTGATGAAGCCACTGTTGACTGTAGGTCAAAGCAAAATTGTGCAATTTTATCAACCTTGGTGATTGGATCTTTATCAAACTCTCGAGCAATGTCCACTGTACCCAAAGCATTTAATAATCTACTCAAGTATTCGGTTGTATCATGCAAGCTCTTCTCATTCTCAGTTAAGCGACCCATCAATAATGATTTCTCGGATTCAAGTGATTCTATGTGCTGTTTCCTTTCATTTTTAAGTTTTTCTATCACAGCATTCAACTCTTCCAGAGTTTGCTTCAAGCTATCTCTGTGTTGCACCAGGCCCTTCCCTTTTCTGACAGCAACATTCAGTTTCTCTCTCAGTGAAGTGCACTTCTGCTCCTCCTGATTTAGCTTCTCTTGCAGATCATCCCGCTGCTTACTCACTGATTCTAGCTCAAGCACAAGCGATTGATACTTTTGAGTCTGCTCAGCACCACCATCCTGCAATTGGTTTATCTGAGCATGTAGTGCCTCCACTTCCAGTATTAGTGATTGTGCCTTCTCCACAGCTTCATCACGCTGCTGCTCAGCTAAAGACAGACTACTGCGAGCATGCTCTAACTCGTTACTTTGATTTAGCTTCTCTTGCAGATCATCCCGCTGCTTACTCACTGATTCTAGCTCAAGCACAAGCGATTGATACTTTTGAGTCTGCTCCGCACCACCATCCTGCAATTGGTTTATCTGAGCATGTAGTGTCTCCACTTCCAGTATTAGTGATTGTGCCTTCTCCACAGCTTCATCACGCTGCTGCTCAGCTAAGGCCAGACTACTGCGAGCATGCTCTAACTCGTTACTTTGATTTAGCTTCTCTTGCAGATCATCCCGCTGCTTACTCACTGATTCTAGCTCAAGCACAAGCGATTGATACTTTTGAATCTGCTCAGCACCACCATCCTGCAATTGGTTCATCTGAGCATTTAGTGTCTCCACTTCCAGTATTAGTGATTGTGCCTTCTCCACAGCTTCATCACGCTGCTGCTCAGCTAAGGCCAGACTACTGCGAGCATGCTCTAACTCAGTACTCAAAGTATTCAGTGCACTCTCTTTGTCATCTGTACCTGTATCTGATGTAGAAGCATCATTAGATAGCTTGGTTTCCTCTAAATGAATTTCCTTCTCAGCAGCATTGCCTAGAGTTGACTCTGACAAAAGAGTCCCATAGTGGTCCAAAACTTTCCTCAACAACTTACCCAAGCACAGTACATGACCACCATCACCAGATGGAATTTCAGCATTACTGCCATCTTGCAGCACGTTTCTCACCAAATCCAGTAGTTTGTGGATCTCTATTTCCATATCATGATAACGCTTGCTCTCCTTGGTTTTCTCAGCTAAATTCTCCTGCAGTTCAGCTATATCTTTTCGCAAATTATCTCTGACAAACTCATCTTGAACTGCTTTCTCAGAGAGTCCAAGGAACTCAAATCTCTGTTTGTCCAGGCTCTGTGAGAAGAATTCCTTCTCAGCCTTTATAGCAACGACCTCTGCACTGAGTTCAGAAGTTCTTTTGTGTGATTCTTCTAGATCAGTAATTAACATCTCAGAGGAATCCTCAAGGTGCTCAATCTTCAAATGTAACGCGTCTCTTTCATGCTCGACTTCCAATAGTCTGTTTCCCAGCCAAGTTATCCTATCTTCTGGTTCCAACATTCTGAACTGCGGGGGAATGCTAATCTGTCCAAGGGCTTCTTCCCATTTTTGTATAATACTGTTCCTCTCCATTAGAGATTGTTCCAACATGTTGTTGTGCTCAGCCAGTTCGTAGAATCTCCTATGCAGCTCGTCATATTTATTCTTTATTTCATCTGACCCTGGATTTGAATTTGAGATTTGCTCATCATTTATGCTATCCATGGCCACGCCGGACTCGGAATACCCATCCACAGAGGATCTCTTATCACCATCAGGCACAGCAAAAGAAGCACCAACAGCCATCTTCGACAACAGTTCTATTTTCTCAACTATATCTCTAGAGTGAAAATGCTCTGGCAAATCTAGGTCTTCTAAAACTTCTTCAATTCTCTGAAGAACAGAGTCTTTTAGAAGAAATGAATCCCTTAAAGCAGTAGCTGAATTCCGTATGTATGAGAGCTCCGATTCCAAAGCTTCAATTCGATCAGCTTCTGTATAGGATTTGAGCTTGGCTTCCAACTCTTTCACTAATGCATCCTTCGACTGCAGTTCTTGTGAGAGCTTCTCAAGCTCACCAGACTTCTCCAAAAGAGACTGCTTAAGGCTGTCACGTTGCACTATCAAACCCTTGCCTTTTGCAACAGCAATACCAAGTTTTTCCTTGACAGAAGAAAGTTTCTGCTCTGATTGATCAAGTTCAGAAGACCTTTTCTGAAGCTCAGTACGTGAAGTTTCAAGAGCTTCATCAAGCTTTTTCAAGCCATCCCTGAGGACTGGAACTTCAGTTTCTAACTGAATGTTCAATTCATTGAGCTGGTCAATTTTGCACTGCAACTCACAAACATTGGGTACAATTTCTTCTTTGATCAACACAGGTAAGGGCAGGGACCACTTGTCAAATGAAATGTGGTCAAAAATATGGGCATCTTGCAAGCATGTCTTTGATAAGTGGATTGCTTCAACTGCATTTTCAAGTTTCTCAATGTATGAAGCCACACCCTCCTCAATACATGGCAGTAATGTGGTGAGAATACGATGTTCCTTGCTCGATGTTTCAGCTTCACCACTATTAGATATCAAAGGAAGAACTATTGAGGTATGATTTGCAGAGTGGTGAACCAATTTTTCTGCTATAGTGAGGCATCTATCGTACAGTTCATCCTGCACTGCATTTTTACTTGAAGAAACTAACTTAAGCTCCTTATTCAACAAGCAGATGTCATTCATATTTTTCATTAGAGAATTGCATCTCAAGCTGAGCTCTTCAACTTCTTCACATTTGCTCAACAATCTTGACTCTAGGTTAGCATTGTTTGATTGCAAAGAATGACGGTCATGCAACAGATTCTTCAAATGATCAATAGTTCCTCCAAAATGACCAAACAGATCTTCAATTGATTCTTCAGCACTATACCCTACACCTGCTTCATCTGAATTTCCAAGTGAGTCGCGTAGAAGCTCCTGCACGGAATCATACATGTTCTTAACTATTCCAGATGCTTGTTCACTCCTCTCTTGAACATCAGAATGTGCTTTCTTGATCTCCGACAGAGATGCATTGAGCTTAGCATTATCTCTTTGAGCAGCATCTAATTTCTCCTGAAGACTTTGGACTGATTTAGCAGCAAGATCCACAGCGTTCAAAATACAAAAGCTGAGACCTTCACTTTCACCCAACTCATTAGGGAACACAGTACCTCTCAAAGAACTGAGCTTATTGCTTACTTCGCTGAGCAAATCTGATAGAGATGTCCTCTCCTTCTCAAGAATGGAAATCCTTTCTGTCACATCGTTATGCAAAAGTTCTGCTTGATCAGTGAGCTTTCCAGCATGATTATCTGCATCCTGTTGTACATTAGCAAGCTGAAAGTGCAGCTGATCAATTGTGTTATTGTAGTTGCTTAGCTTCTCAGCAAGCCCATCCATTTTGGCCTCAAGAATTGCAGTATGTTGTCTTTCTGCTTCATGCTGCACTTCAGACTTACTAGAAAGCTCGATTCTGTCGCACAGTTCAACAACATACTTTTCAGTCTTTGCAAGATCTGACATCATCAATTTCAACTTCTCCACAAGGCAGCGTATCATCTCCCGAGTTAACTTTTTTAAATCATCATGCTCCCCCTCAGACATTCCAGAATCTTCCTGATTTCCTTTTGTCTCAAAGGATTGAATGAGTTTTGATACGAGAACACGTCCATCGGACCTAGAGGAAATCCTCTCTATTAATTTTTGAAGTTCATGCAAATCATCTTTAGCGACCTCTAGATGGCCCTTCAGTGACTGCAAAGCAGTAGAGTTACATGAGTCATTCTCGTTGAATAGAGGATGTGGATACTGATTATTACCATCGCCAACAAACCCAGGACATGTAATTGTTCTTTCACCATTTTCAACAGTGATTTCTGATGAGCCCAAATGGTGTTGATTTTCTTGACACATGACTGTCTGGGCTTGGCCTAGGACCACATTGCACTTAGCATCCAACTCTTTCATTGCACACTGGTAAATATCGAAACTGTTAGTTGCGTACAGGCTTTCCTCGATTAGTTGCTCTGTAAGTTGTTCCATGTGTGCTTCCATATCTCTGACCTGCGACTCAAGCTGCTTATGTTTGGCATATGAAAGATGCAACTTGTCGTTTAGTTCAGACAGATCTGATGAAAGCCTCTCCTTCTCATTATATAGACACACATTATCCTCCTTGAGTTTCTTGTTTGCTTCTTTTTCAATGGCAAAATTTGCAGATAACTCAAAATTATCATTTTGCAATGTTTCCAATAAAGCCCTGCAGTCTGCTAATTCAGTCAACGTATGTTCCATGTTCTCCTTGGAGGAACACAGCTCAACCTCCAAACTTTCACATCTGCTACTGCCAGCATTCATTACCTCTTTCACAGACTCTAAGCTAAGTTCAAGGTCAGACAGCTTTGATAAAAGCTTCTTGTTTTCACCACACAGATGCTCTTGCTGCTCCTCAATCTCCTTTCTGGCTTCTTTCTCAAAAGCAAGGTTTGCAGTTAGATCCATGTTCTCCTTTTGCAGAGCTTCTTTCTCAAAAGCAAGGTTTGCAGTTAGATCCATGTTCTCCTTTTGCAGAGCTTCCAGCAATGATCGGCAGTCAGCTATTTCACTCAGGATCTGTTGTGTGTTCTCCTTGGAGGAATGCAATTCGATCTCCAGCTGTTCACATTTGCTGTTGCTAGTGTTGATTTCCTGTTTCTGAGAAGCCACGATTAGTTGAAGTTCTCCATTGACATTATTCATGTCGGAGAGCTCATGTCTACATTGCTGAATCTCTTCACTGACTGCTACTTTGCTTTCTTCAGATTCTTTCAGTAGTACCTGGAGCTTGAGGATTTCATCAGAAGTCAGTGTAACATCTGAATTCAGGCCTGCACCCTCATCTAGCTGCAACTGCAGAAAATCCCTCGACAGAGTTGCCATGTAGAGATGCGTCTGAATATACTCAAAATGATATGGCATGAAGCCTTGAGACGCAGCACCACCAAATAAAGCTGGATCAACCTTTTCAACAGATAAACCCAGTTCATCTGTAGCAACAGCTTCCTCTATTACATTTCTTGTACTTGTACCTGCATCTTCTTGAACAGCTTCTTTACCTACTCCATCAGCTTCCTCATCAGTGTCTCCTCTTCCAGTACTCTCAGAAATCTCATGGGAAGCTGCAAGAGTCACCACTTCTTCATGCACAGCCTCCACACCTATTTCAGCAGAAACTGTGGGTTCGACATCTTGTCGTATATTGCCATCTGATGGCCTCCCAGAAACATCCACCTCAATTTCATGACCTCCTTCTTCCCCAATATTAGTATTATCAGGTCCCATGTCTTGAGAGGGAATTGGCACCTCCATAATTTCTTTGAAATCAGAACTGCTTGGCCTCTCATCAGGATTCATCTGCTCCTGTTCCCCTACTTCGTTGCTACCATCATCAGCTATGTCACCTTGAGAAGAAATCTGCGGCTCCATGCTTTCCTTTGAAATGCAATCTGGCAGTTTCTCACCATACACCTCCCCTGGCTGAGCTCCTTCTACAAGATCACCCCCAACATCTGCATTGATAGCCTGAACTGCTGAATCTTCGTCATCACCTGGTCCAGGGCTTTCATGCTCCGAATTCCCCTGCTCACTAGTACTGACATTCTGCACATTACAACAATCACTGTGCTCCTGTACAGTGACAACATTGGTAGTCTCCACAACAGAGCTGGACTCTGCAGTACCAGGCCCCCCCGCCATTGCATTGCTCCTCCTGCGAGATTGCTGCTTCCTGCATTGGCAAATGAGTATTAAACAAAGCAATAACTCACTCAAACCCACATCAAACTCAGAAAACACGAGCTTCACCTCAAACGGCGTGTTATGGCTGCTGCCACTCTCCCCGGCTAGAAACTTCAATCCAACAGGAGACTTTGGCTCTGGCACGGCCTCCTCCCCGTGAGCAACCGCCTTCGCCGCCTCCTCCTCGGCCTCCACGTCGTCGGCTTCTGCCTTCTTCCCGGGACCCTTCTTCTCCTTCTTCTTCCTGAATTGCTGGAGCTGCATGCGAACGACACACGAAACACTCAATCAGAAAAATCTGAAAAAAAAATCCTAAAAAGCGCAAAAAAAAATGTGGGATCCAGTACCCTCTTGCGCCCTGCAGCGAGGAGATCGGTGCGGCTCCTGTCCCCGCCCCCGCGGCCTCCCGCACCGCCTCCGCCTCCGCCTCCGCGGCCTCCCGCTCCGCCGCGGCTCCTGTGATCCATGCGGAGATCTCCCGGGGAGTGGTCACGCGAGGCGGGGAGGCATCAATCCAGGCCAAACCCTAGCCCCAGCGCAACCGAATCGAATCCCACAAACCGGCCATCCGACTGCGAGCTCGGGAATCTCCGTGTCAACTAGCAGTACCAAGTGGGGGCTCGAGAGAGATAGATCGATCGATCGATCTGGAAGGGGCTGGAATCGAAGGATTCCTCCAGGTCTGGAAATGGCGAGGGAATCGTGGGAGTTTGGATATGGGGATTCGAGGAGAAGAAGAAGGAAAGAAAGAAGAAGAAATCCGACGCGAAATTGTTTTCGAGATTTCGTCGTGTTTTACGTCAACGTGATTTGGGCCCGGGTTTGGTGGGCTGGTCCGGTGGTGCGGAGGTGTCGGTTTTGGGAGCTAGTAGTACGAGAAAGAAGATGACCTTTTTCTCTTCTCTTTCTTTTTTCTCACCCTTTTCGCCGATTTCTTTGGATTACTGTGGCTGTGTCGTCCTGGAAAATACTACAGCTCGACTAAGTTTCGGGAAGATAGTGCAGTTAGACGTCCATTTTCAGCTCTAGCGAGCTAATATGACAAGCCACACTCGCATCCTCTTTTCTTGTCACCAACGCTATGGATCTCAGCACACTCGCCGCACCAACTCACATTGGTTGTCATTTTCTATACCTCGGCGATTATTGTTGTTAGCTGGTCGGACCATCTGCCATACTTGGCATCTCGACATCTCCGGCGATAACAGTGCACGCCAGTCGGCTTCTCATTCGTCTGGCCACCTCCTCCTGACCTCCCCCTCTAGCACCGAGCCAAATTTGGCAGGGTGGTAAGCTGGATGAGAGGACAATTCAAGAGATGAAAGAAGGGGGTGGTCTGAAACAAAGAGGGAGCAAAAGATTGTTATCCTGGTACAAATAATATTAGAGATAGAGTATTGATAGCATGAGGGCTGCATCACAATATTAATAGTAGAAATAATATTAATGTTTTTGAATAGATTCATGGAGCATGGCCTAGTCTTTTATCGGGAGAGAAGCCTCGTAAAGGACTTGACTAGCGACTTGGACCGTCGTGGACTTTCCAAGGCTACACTAGAACTTTCCGTTCGGGTCTTGGAGCTCTAGCCCTCTATCCCTCAAGTTTTTCATTTATGGGTGATTATACAAGTCCCTCATGGGAGGTATATATAGGCTAGAGTCCCATGACAAAAAATGGATACCCTTGAGGATCAGTAAAAGATGGTTAAAAGGATAAAAATTGGTATATGAGTTCATGATAGACAAGAGAAGTAGGATGGTGTATGGTCCATGGTGGACTAGCCCACTCATACGCTTTCTCCAACATTTGACTTTGTTATAGTGCGTCTTCATTGCGTCGGCGATGAGCTTCTTGCCCATTCTATGCGGCGGCGCAAGACTGGCTCTAGCTGAGGACTTTGGGGTGCTCATAGTCGTGTCCTCTTCAACCTCCTATTTTGGAGATCCACCTTGTGGTTTTAGGGTCTGAGGGTTGCATTGACAAGCTCTTGGTGTTATCTTCCTCCCATGTGAGGTTTAGATGCGTGGTTTAGGGATGTTTATGTCTTCTACTTTATTGTACTCTATACTGTAATAGCATGTTGTAGTTGGAGTCATTTGGTTTTAGGAATATGCTAGATGACTGGAACCACATTGATATAGCTTATCTTCAATTGTGAAATCTAAATTTGATTTTTACTATTTATAATATACTAAGTTATAGTATTTTCTTAGTTGAAAATGGCAATTCTGGTGGATCCTCCAAATGGCATGGGAAACCAGGGAAGCATTACTACTCTATGTGGCAAACCTTATTTGAGAAAGGCACCAAGTATGTGCCGATCAAGCCCGTTGGACGAGGAGTTTACGGAATAGTCTACTCATCCATAAACCGTGAGACAAATGAGAAAGTAGCGATAAAGAAGATACATAATGTCTTCGACAACCATGTGGATGTGTAAGGACCTTGTGGGAGCTAAAACTCCTCCGGCATCTTCGCCATGAGAATGTTATTTCTTTGAAAGATATAATGATGCCAGCACAAAGGAGGAGCATTAAGGATGTGTACTTGGTTTATTTTAAATTTTTTAAGAGACTAGCAGGAGCGCTGCATTTTCTTATAGATAGGGTGAAATATGTACATAGTTATCGAGGTTATAGTGATACCAAAAAAAAAGAGGAAGCAAAAGCAACAACGGCCACAGCCTACTACTAAAGAGGACTACTCGTTGTGGTTAAAAACTCCGATTTCGCTGTTTGACATCGTGAAAGCGTGTCGTCTTACTCTAATAGCTTCCGTGGTTCGAAAAGCAACTATGTCCATGGTCTCATATCTATGGTCGAAAATCCTCCCGTTGCGCTCTTTTCATAGGTTCCACAACGTGTAGACGATCAATCCATCTAGGTGTCGTTTTTCGTCCCCTGTTTTACCCTTCGTGGATCTCGCCCACCATTCGTTGAGCGACATATCGTTAGCAGTGTCAAAACGGCCTAGCGGCATGGCATTAAGGCGTGCCATGTGCTCCGATACCTGTCTGGAAAAGACGCAGTGTAGGGAATGGTGAATAGCAGTCTCAGCTTTAGATCCACACAGTGTGCAAATGACAACGGTTGGCCAGCCCCTGCGTTCTAGTCTGTCGGCGGTGAGGAATCTATTTTGAATCAAGAGCCAAACATGGATCTTACATTTAGCTTCAACCAGGGCTGACCAGAGAGAGAAGGCGTCAAAGTGGGAGTACGAGACAACGAACTGTGCGTGGTATGCTATTTTTGCCGAGTACAAATCGTGGTCCATTTCCAGCGGATGGTGTCGGGGGTGCTCTCGTTTCTTTGCATCATCGAGATGAGGTTCCAGAGCTTGATAAATTGGTGGGCTTGCTTGGTCGTGTGGATCGAGCGGAGGGGCCTTGTCCATCTGTGGTTATGTCGCTCTGTAGCAACACTGTTTTTCTTGCGTTGGATCAGGAGAAAAGGCTGAGGGGCTATGTCGCAAGGTTTGAGCCCATGAAGCCAGCTAGAGGTCCAGAATCGTGCCCTGTTCCCATCTCCGATGGTGATTAATGTAGATGCGTCAAATCTTTCGCTCCTGTGAGGGACCTGGTATTTTAATTCGACTCAATAAATTCACAACAAGTGAAGACAGTGACTATAGCCGCTACCTGCGACGGCCTATGGCCCACCCCGCCCCGTGCGACACGCATACGACATAGTGCGTATGTCTTACCATGGCCTGATTGAGGGTTCACCTTTCCAAAACATACACCCCTTGTGTATGATTCACATTTGGCAAAGGACCGTACATTCACTTTGCATTTCAATTGAATCGAAGGAAAATATCAAGTACCTCCATATGCATCCAACCACACTCCCCATTTCAACATTCACGCATGACAGACGGGAGGTCGGTGCATATGTTGG
The DNA here is from genome assembly GCA_019208055.1 of Stipa capillata. Lineage (NCBI taxonomy): Eukaryota > Viridiplantae > Streptophyta > Magnoliopsida > Poales > Poaceae > Stipa > Stipa capillata. The sequence goes on from JAGXJF010000934.1 coordinate 93,113, forward strand.
ACAGCGAGAATATCATCACACAAGCAACTACAATATGATATTAAAACTAGCTGTCCACATAGTGAACTATGAAAGATACATCGTTCAGTGATAACCGGAAACATAGTCAAATTTGAACAAAAGCTTTACAGCAGCGGATAAAGGTAAACCAATCCCACAGTGGCGCATCAACCGCTGTCCCAAAGCCAAAAGAGATCCCACGAGTTGAACGCCAACCAAAGAAACCATGTGACCAAGCATCATCGAAATAGTCTGCGACCACTGGCTCACCTGCAAAGTCTAGGAATATCCTAGATGAGTACAATGGTACTCGTAAATCTTATCCGTGCTTGATTAAATGTCCTACACATATTTTACTACGGCAACGAATAAGCATGATGCATACCAAGTTAACAAGATACAAGAATATACAATATGGCATTGACGGTACAAGGAAAAAAAACATAGGAAATAATTTGCAGTCCAGATTTCATATGCGTGCCAAAATACAACCTCAATAACATTCACATTATCATTTCCAACTCCTTTGGGCAGCCCATACCCCACTTAAATTATTGGTACATCATAACCACATTTTCAAGCAATCTTTCGGATTGTCACCGGCAAGACGACTACCATGGGTGTAGCGAGTGCATTTCCCTTGGAGGTTGCAAGTCTCCAAGCGATATCGAGACTTACCTCCACTATACCCCAGTGTCGATTCCGGTAACGTCCATGTGGTGATAAGGGAGTATCACGATGAAGTTACCTTAGGTTGGTATAGCGACAAAAACTCTTCAAAACACCGGGGTCGCATTCATGGCATCAATATATACCAACCATATTCATCGTGCACACCCTCAGCTCTCACATCTCAACTTTAGTAAGTTCAAGTTGATAGGGCAACAAGTTTAATTCTCAGCCATAGCTGGACATAAACACACGCTACATCCTAAACATGCTAGTTTTGCTAAATTTCGATCATACCATTCAAACAAACATTCCACACACAAGCACATTAAGGCAAGCGTATAGATGACATTGAAAGTATGCAACAAGCTCTGCTTGCCTTGGTCACAAAGCTCTTGGTCTTGAGTAAAATCAAAGGCTTGATGTCCTTCTTCTCAGGGCTCTATTGTAAGCAACACGAGATACCGGAAACAAAACGATGAAAGAAAGGTGCATGATGAACAATGCTAGGTATTAGTTTCTAAGTGACTTATGGATGTTAGGAATCCACTGCAACAAGAATTTCTCAATTTGCACTTGTAGAGATTAAATTGTTGTCCTAACAATGCATGCATGTCAATTTACGTTCAAATTCATGTTAGGTTTGAAAACTGCTATTCACAGTGAATGGTCATGCCCTAAAGTGTTTATATTATGGAAGTAATCTAAAATACAAGTCTAACACAATTGGAATTCCTCAATTTGGAGCTATAGACATATAGTTATGATTTTATCGAAAAACAGCACACGAGAGGGATGAAATATTGCACAATCAAATTTGGTCAAAATTTTAATCTTAAATTTTAAAATTGTGTCTGAACAAAGTTGTAGAGAATTTCACAAGGATCCCAAATATATAAAATTTACTGAATTTGAAGCTACGAGCACAAAGTTGTGATATTTTCAATTTTCCACTTGGGGCAAAAACCCTAAAAGCCTAATCGCAATATTTCCTACGAAAATAAAAATAAACAAATGCTAAGTGCACCCGAAAAACTCTACCCAAACCCTAGACTCGGTCTCACTGACATGCGGGGCCCACTGGCAGGGTTCACTGGTCAAGGCTGACCCAGTCAGCTGCTGACTGGAACTTGGGCAGCCAACGGGAGGCCACCACGTCACTCCCTCACCCTCTCTCTCACTCCCTCTCTCTGCTCACGTGGCCGGCGGCGCCCTCGCCGGCGCTTCGCCGGAGGAGGTCCGAACGGTGCACGGGGCACGGCGGGCTCGGGGGAAGACAGCAGGAGCTCTGGTGGCTCACCCTGGAGTCGATGTGCGGGCGCAGGGAAGCGGAGGAGGTCGGGGCGAAGCTCTCGGTGGCAGGCGGTGGCGGCGAGCTTCAGGCGTCGCCGGTGGGGGTCGTCGGGCTTGGATCTGAGAAGAGGAGTAGCGGGGGAGGTTAGGGAGGTGGCGAGCGAGCTCGGGAAGGAAGGAAGGAGGCCGGAAGCTCACCGGAGAGTGAGGCGCGGGTCGTCGGAGCTGCGGCCGGCTGCGGGGAAGAAAGGCGGCGGAGCGGCGGATTGTGGGCACGGGAGGAGAGGAGGCGAGCTAGGGTTGGTGCGGGGGAAGAAAAGGGGAGGAGCGACGGTCCGGGCGGCTTAAATAGGGCGGCCGGAGGGCTCGCTGCGGTGGCAGCCGCCGCCCACCACCGCCAACCGGCGACGGTGACGTGGTGGTCGGGACCCGACAGGTGGGCCCCACCTGCCAGGGGAGGGAGGAGGCGCAACAGCCGGGGGCGCCTTCCAGAGGGGAAGACGGGGAGCAGGCAAGGGGAGGCGGGTTCCGGGGCTGGCGGGCTGGGTCGAATGCGGCCCAAAAGGCCTCGGCCCGAAACCAAGTCCTTTTTCTTTTCTTTTTCTTTTTTCTAGAAACGGAACCAAATAACAGTTCAATGGGCATCCAAACTAGCTCCGAAAAATCTAAAAATTTTACACAACTCATAAAATGGCAGATAGAGCCTACTGTAAAATTTTGATATTATTTGAAAACAGTTTGACCTAGTTTTGAATTCAAATTAAATTCTGCCCCTAGAGAGGGTTTGAACTGTAGCTAGGCCATAAACATTTCCAAAAATCCCAAAAATTTATATGTAGCTAGAGTACCCATTTGCATGGCTAAATATAAATTTTTAGAACTTTTCACCCATAGAAATATTGCCTAAGCACCTACCTACAATTCTGCCATTTTGGGAATTTGAATTCAAACACCCCATTTGGGCTGATAGAACATAATGTTTTTGAATGAAATGTGAGGAAAAGACATTTGTATAGTAATCCAGCTAATGTGTCACCAATTTCTTTCACCTACTGCTATTGATGTTGGTTATGGTTATTCAAATAAGTTGATTGGTGTTTGCTAAAACTAGTTACGAAAGATGAGATATGTACGTATTCTATAAACATAGTTTTTCTATATTTGAGTTTATGCAAGGGGTGATACAGAGATGATGACATGCATGCTGGATGGAATGCATGACTTAAATTGTAAGATAAAATGCATATTACAGCTCCATTCGCCCCATAGCCAACGCAATCTTAGCGCCCTCCCAAATTTCTGGATGTCTTTGACCCCTAGCCCTCCCGTGGATTTCGGTCTACAAACCTGTTTCCAATTGAAAAGGCAGTGTCCACCAGAGCAGATTTCCTCACCTTTCTAGAAGAAGGATCTCATGGCGTTCTCTGCTTTCTTTGTGGCCCACTTGTCCAGATTGAAGGTGGAAAGGTAGTAGACTAGGGAAGGGGACAACAACGAGTTGATGAGTGTTAACCGGACGGCTCGAGATAGGGCCCAACACCAGCTAGGTCCGGTGCACTCTCCTGTAGTGTACTTGGTTTATGAACTCATCGATACTGACCTGCATCAGATAATCAAATCACCTCAAGGACTTTCCAATGACTATTGCTAATATTTTATTTTCAGGTATGCTCGATCCCTCCTTTTCTATTCTCAATCTACTCTTCCACAGTTACATATTTAAATAATAACTATGTGTCTTGTTATCCTTCCTGTCCATTACTTCCACTACAACACCGTTTGTGATGATACATCAAGCACGGTACCTTAGTTTGTACCATATTAGTTCGAATAATACATTTGGTGATCGCAAGGCAATTAATGTTAGGTATCTTTGTAAGTAAGTTCAAACTTCAAATACAGCAACTGTTCTGTGAACATTTCAAATGTTAGACATGAGTCTTTGGAGTCAATATCATCGTGTGTGGTTCTGCTTGGTTTCACATGTCCCTGCACTCAGTAGGATTTGAAAGAACTGACAGTAATTGGCCAGTTATCTTTGTTTCCAAGCCCAGATCGCGATAGTTCAGATTGGCAGAGGATACTGCTAGTAATTTTTGCATGGAAAGCAGAACTGTACTATGTAACTATATACACAACCTCAAATTGGGTGGCATGGAATTTTTGAGCTTTTCTACTTCCTTTGGGCGTTTTTGGTTGTTTGACACAACAACGTAGTTCGTTTGTGATATGTGAACCGGAAGTCTGAATCGGCAACAAGTCGGACACACTGCACGTATTAGCAGCCGCCTCCTTGAACCTTCTTTGACAAATTTTGTGTTTCTCAAGTTTGATTTGATCTGCTTATGCTGTCACAGGCACAGCTCCAGGCATTCTCTGGTTGCCTCATCAAATACATAAGACAGTCATAGGCTCATGTCTTGTGTAACCTAAAACTAGCACTTCCTGTTTACATGTTTATCAATTAGTATTTGTTAACGTAGTAAAGTGGCATATCGAGTAGGACTACTTGACCTTACTTGGTCAGACCTAACCTTCCAAATAAAGCCAGCTTTTAGTGAAATGGGCTTTCTGGTAAAGCTATAAAATAGAACTTTCAGGACTCACGTGTTTACGAAGAATCCAATACTTATTAGGGGGTGTTTGGTTGGGCTTTTCAGCAGTTTTTCACTGGAAAAAGCTGCAGCCCAACCAAACGGCCAGCTTTTCAGCAGCTTTTGCTAACGGTAGCTGTGGGCTTTGCAGTGCAAATTCAGCTGTTTGGAAAAGTTGTCTTTTGCCAGCTTTTTGTAATGTGCTGAAATTTCTGTGCTCATTTTTTAAAATGTTGTAGATGATTTGGATCAATCAAAAGTCATATGTTCGTTTTTTCCACAGCTACAGTAGCTTTTTCAGACAGCCAGCTAACAGCAGCTTTGTCAACAGCCACAGCCCAACCAAACAGGCCCTTATATGGTTCGGCGTAGGTGCTTCTGCATGAAAGTACAAAAGTAGAGCTTCAGCTTCTCTACATGAAGTAGATAGCATGTTCTGATACCCTCCAGCTTCATTTCTTTTTTGCGAGGACCCTCTAGCTTCATTTAACCTGTTTACGTGAGATCATTTGAATGCTGTATTATTTAGAGATATCTACCTTCTTTGCTCATAATTTAAGATGCTACTTTTTCTTAATTGTAGTTGCTCCGAGGACTGAAATATCTCCATTCAGCAGAGATAATCCACAGAGACCTAAACCTGGGAACTTACTGGTAAATGCTAACTGTGATCTGAAGATATATGATTTTGGTCTTGCACGTACTAACGGTAGTAAAGGCCAGTTTATGACTGAATACATCGCCACCCGCTGGTATAGTGGTATAAAGCTCCTGAGCTGCTGGTCTGCTGTGACAACTATGGCACTTCCGTCGATGTTTGGTCTGTTGGCTGCATCTTTGCTGAGCTACTTGGCCGTAAGCCTATTTTTCCAGGAACTGAGTGCCTAAATCAGCTCAAGCTCATAGTCAATGTTCTTGGCACCATGAGCAAGTCTGACCTAGAATTCATCGACGACCCAAAAGCTCGCAGATATATCAAGACTCTTCCCTACACTCCTGGTGTTCCCCTCTGTCAGGATCCCAGCTATTCTACCAGGAATTGGCAGGGATCATGACTGAAAAACAGAGAGGGGAGAGCAAATACTGTACTGGATTTAGGTATTTTCGGAAGAACTACAGCTGCAGAAATGGAAACCAAGAGGGGAAAGCGAAGTAAGGAGCAAGAATAATTAGGTTTTTCATATCTCGTGCCGCCCATCCACCCACTCTCCGTGATTTATACTCGATCACAGGAGCCACGAGTTTCAGTTCTCTGTTACATTACTTATTACATTTCAAGCCATTGGATACGTAGAGTTACTTCAGGCCGTCCGATCTTCAGAGACTCACTTCCGGGGAAAGACTTGACGCAGTAGCTGACTGGAGAAGCAATAGAGGGCCTCACACCCTCGCAAGTATGTACCCACACGCACATCCTCTTGCCATCGATCTATTACAGAAGATGCTCATCTTTGATCCTACCAAAAGAATCAGCGTCACCGAGGCGCTGGAGCATCCCTTACATGTCTCCTCCGTATGATCCAAGTGCAAATCCTCCCGCACAAGTGCCCATCGATCTAGACATGGATGAGAGCATAAGCGCAGAGATGATCCGGGAAATGATGTGGCAGGAGATGCTCCACTACCACCCTGAAGCTGCTGCAGTAAAAAGCATGTGATGATCTTCGACTGCACCAGGAAGAACCTGGCAGGCTTACTTGTTTTCCTCGAAAAGCCTACTGCGATTATCGCACCTATTAAGTAACCACGACGTGCGTGTGGAGAATTATCTCCGTGTAAATCTGCAGTGCGATGAGAACCGCATATGGATAGTTCTTGTTATGGACCATTATTTGGTGTATATATACCAGTTGACTGTTGTGTTGTTGCATGAGTTCATGAAGCGCTGTTGAAGTGAATTCAGTAATGCTGCTAAGTGTTAATTTGGGATGCTGCTCTTAATGTTTGTGGGTTTCATCAACCCACAGCCAAACGACCACTTCCGTCTCTGGTTCGAGGACGCGGCTGAGCGGAGTGGTGATCACAGGCCGAAGGGAGCAAGACGCTTATCCTTCTAACTCTGGAGCATTTGGCGTTTACGTAACGATTGTATTTTTAACGGAGCATAGTCCTGTTGTTCAACATAGTGGACGCAATCCTGTACAAGGCCACTTGCTGGATGCAGGCTGGGGTCAAAGCTTTACGGCAGCTGCCGCAGCATGCTCGACCACCTGATGATCATCCTTCCTAGCTACTAGCTCCTAGCTCCTAGCTCCTTGCTCCTTGCTCCTTCTGGCTCCTAGTTCCTATTTTCTTTCTTATACTCTTGTATAGTGCTGAGCCTTAGATTTCCTGCTTCCTTTTGTCATTCCATCTTGTTTGCTTTGTACCTTTTGCGTCTTTTCCGGATGCCCCTTTTAATACGAAATGGCAAGCATTTTGGTGCGTGCTCGAGAAAAAAAATGTTTGTGGTTTCAGTTTTGACTGATTCCTTTCCTGGTGATATTTCAAAGGGGCCTGCTGTTAAAATCTCGTTCTAATTAACAAGGACCTGTGTAAAACTTACTCTTAGATATAACCACTAAGATCTAGAATCTTTGCACTAGTATAACACTATCAAGAACTGAGTTGCCTTTCTCACGCTTTAGCCTGAAAGTAAAATCGTGAAGGCTAATGAAATCATCGATCTGTCTATAAGATCTTGACTAATTTTAAACCCATAGGATGTCAGTGATATCTAAATTTTGTTTCCCCCAAAACAAATTGAACCTAAATTTTTGGAGACATGTCTAATGAAGGAGCAACTATAATGCAATCTGGCGTTTAGATGCACAAGTGCAATAAATCATCGGATAGAGATCAAACAAAGTCACAAAAGATTGATTCTTACAACATTAACATAAGATGCATTTATCGAAGCAACACCTCGAAAGGGGCAGGGAGCTCCTGCGATTTCTATTAAGAAGAAGAGAATTGGCCCCGTTTATGAGAAAACCGGGCCGAAAACCGTACACAACACAGTTTATTAAAGGAAAACCGTGTGAAAACCCTGGCAAACGCCTCCCCTGCGACAAGACGTCAGGAAACTACCTAGCTAAACTAGGTCCACAGCTAGAACCGACGAGATAGCAACACTAAAAAACCGGCCAACCCAAACAAACACAGACGAAACCGAGCTCAAAGACTGCCTGCAATGATAAGATGCATTTATCGTGTTACAAAATTTGAAGTCTAAATTCAAATCGCACATTAAGAAACAAGAAAGATAAATTTGCCGTGAAAGATAGTCCTGGGTACTATTCACAATAGGATTTATCATTTTTGTTTCTCAATGTCTTGATTGAATTTGGACTTAAAATTTTGTGGCATGGTAGATACATCTTATCTGTCAATTTTTTTTAAAACAATCCAAGACTTGTTTGATCTTGAAATCGCTAGATTGCATTTAAAGCCTAGATCACATAGGAGTTACTCCCGTTTAATGGGTCGAGTACTTCTCCTACAAAAACGTGTATGCCTCAGTTCAAGTACATAAGATATATTTTGATTAGCTAAGATAATACTTTCATCAATAATTACTCCATTAATATGTGATAGAAAATTACAGCAATAAGTAAGTATTTTTGAATACAAATATAATAATATTAATTTTATGGCACTAATGAAGCTATTGTTTGTTAAATTTTTTTAACCAATCAAAATATTGCTTCTATACTGGATGAACACTCATCTACAAGTCCCTGGCACCGTCGGATGAGATACGCACGGCCACAGATCGAGGCGAGAAGCAGCGAGTATGTTTTTTCTTGAAATCGTCCATCTGTTTGTTTCCTATCACACCTACCCCCTTCTTCCATCCCCAACCCCTCACGAGAGCCAAAAGCCGGCGAGGCCAGGTCATGGCGGCGGCCATGGCGATGGCGAGCGACGATCTGTTGGAATCTCTTCGTCGGAACATTCACCGCTTCTGCCGATTTTCCTTCACGCCACCGGCGATCGGGCGGAGGTGCAGCATCCCCGTTCCGATCAGTCTCTAGTTGTAATTGCATCGCGTTCCTGCAGTTCGGTGATGCTGCTCTAACGCGCATAGTTCTGAACTTGTCTTAATTTCAATTGCTTGTTGAGGTGATGTTTCAACTTTCGAGATAATCTGTTATTGAATCTGGATAATTTTTGCACTGCCTCATTGGTGTGAATTGCGTATTTGCCTGCTGTTTATGAACTGTACTTCATTTATTTTTTAGAATTACTGCGCTGCATGTTTCAACATGGTACAATGTGGTAAATGCTATATGGACCAAGTGATCTCTCAGTTGCAAATGTTTTGCTTTCATATGCATGTTTCAAAGCGATATGCCGATGAATCGAGTAATTTTGGAGCAGTAAAAGTGACAAAGATAGAACTGCATCATCTATGAATGCTGCTTGATGTATGACTGTAGTATTATTTCTAACATCACTGTTATTTCCTTCCTTTACCTCACATTGTAACTCGAGACAAACTATGTGATCTGATCTGATCCCCATGACAACTCTAAGGGCATCTCTATCCTCTCTCTCTCTCTCTCTCACAAGCAAAACTCCGAAAGACCAAAAAAAAGGGAGGGGGAAAAATTCTCACTCACTCACATCTCTTAGCTAATGAGAGAAACTAAAAGGCCAAAAAAGGTTGTCCATAAAAAGACTAGCAAGTATCACTATCTAGCTCTCTTCATCCAGAGGCTTGCTGATGAAGAGATGGGCTCCTAACAAACCTTCCCTGCAATGACAAAAACATGCAGCACATCAGTAACTCACAGACTATGCTTTGACAAAGTACATCTGTAGGTGACGGTGATTTGGTGAAGAGTGAGTTTTTTCAGTGTTTGCCTTACAAATATTATAGAACTTTTTATTCTTTCAATAATCAGTTCTAGTGCTTGCCTTCATCCGAGGCCGGCAGTCGGCGTTCACTTTCCGGACTTGGTACCGGATCTTCTTCGAGAACAGCCGGTTGCGCCGCTTCTCCTTGTACCTCATCACACTTGCTTCCCTGATGCCACCAGCAGCACCATTCTCAGGAAACAAGTCAATGTCTGCAAGTTTGGCCTGCAACAAGGATCAACCTTCAGTATGACTGCAAGAGCATTTTTTTTTCCATTCAGGATCCAAGAACAGAAATACAAAACATATATCATTAAAATGTGTGTCAAGGTAGTAATGCATTCCATTGTGTGTCCAAACTACAAACTACTAAGAAGATGGACATATCTGAATAATGATTCTTGGCAATTATGACAGCTGCAAATCTTTCTATCTACCAGAGCAAATTGCAGAAAAGCCAACTGAATTGGGGCTAGAGTTTGTTGCAGCTGCTCTATCATTGGCCCAAAGGGTACCAAATTGAGCCCAGATGACTCTCAGCGAGAAGACAAACATGTAATCTGTGGGACAAGATTTCCAGGCCCAATTGCCTGTGGTCCACTGTTGAATAATTGAGTTTAACTAACTAATAAAAGAACACAATGGTTGAATTGAATTTACCCAATTCCTAACAGTTATTCACCGGTTCAACCACATGTTTAGCAAAATGCCGAAATAAAAATACTGATCTGTTCAGTGGGCCTAGAGCTAAAATCAGTTCATGGAATATGAGCAGTGGGTTTGCTGAGACTCACAATTTGGCTTTTATTATTTGAGAATTTTACAAAACCTCCGCTTTTTAATACTTCTATATTATGGGTTACTGGCGTACCAGTGATATACTCTAAAAAGGTGTGTACTTACAGATAGCATCAGTACAGAGCAACTGAGTACTGATACTAGTTGTGAGGGACCATCAGTTGAATAAACAGTTTTCCTAGTTTAGAGACTTAATAGTTAATACCAGTTCCACAAATGGCAGTTGCATATCAAACATGTGGTCTGTACTTGTTTGAACAAAGCAATTCACAAGAGGTGAAATTCTTCTCTTTTTTAATAGTAAAAGACTTATCTGAAGAAATGGGCATACGGAGGTAAAATCAAGCTATAAAAACATAATATACACCGGTATTTATTTCTTGTGGTGGGACTGAAACAAATTCTTTTATTGAACAAGTAAGAATGTGATGGAAGAGGTAAAATTCAGCTACAAAGTGCGTTGAAAAATTTTGTTTTACTGAATGAGCTTTCTTTGATATGAAAAACAATCTGAAAAGGTAAAATTCAGCTACTATTAGCTCATCAAAATTATGTTCTATTGTCCTACTGCAAAAGACCATTTTTTTCTTCTTCAGGGAAATAATTACTCACCCGCACTTCGGCGGCCGACTCCGGCGACTCCGGCCCGCTGCCCTCGGCGAACATAGACCCTTTGCCGGACCACTCCTTGAGCACATCGTCGGCGTCCAACTTCAGCCCCAACCCGGTCTTCGGCGCCTTCGTCGGCACACCGTCATCGTCGCCATTGCCATCAGCGGCATCCACTGTTCCATCGGCTTCCTCCTCGCATTTCGCATTGGGCAACTCCTTCCCCTTGGCCATCACCTTCTCCACCTTTACCACCTTCTTCTTCTTGTTCTTCTTCTTCTCCGGCGCTGCTGACACCGGAGGCATTGCGGTGTTGGACACTGCCGGTGGTGCCGGCGGCGGCGGTGGTGCAACCGTGATGTCCTTCACCGGCACGGCAGGCCACATCCACCAGGCGCCGTCGTCGTCCCGCCGCTTGAGCGCACGGTTGAGGTTTGGCCGGGTGCCTTGTCGGGAACCGAGGCCGAGCTCGAACCGGCCGGCGAGGCCGACCACCATGAGGCTCCTGAGGTAGGGGTGTATGCCGGAGCTGGAAAGTATGGAGTCGTCGGACGTGGTGGTGGTTGCGTTGCCCTCCATGGTGAGGCTGCCCATGATGCCGTCGATGCCCTCGGCCGCGCCGCCGGCCGCGGCCTCGTCGACATCGAGGATGGGACTCGGCGTCGAAGCCGTCGTCGTCAAAGTCCAGCTCGCCGGGCTCGTCAGCTGTGTCGGGGCTCGCGGCGAGGGCGCAGGGTCGCGGAACTCCCGGAACGCGCTGCTCACCGGCGTCGGGGACGAGCAGTTCTTGCCGTCGGACGCAGGGCTCTGCGGCTGCGGCTGCGGCAACGGCGACGGCGTGTCGCGGAGGAGGAATGCGGCGTCGGCGAGGACGGGGACCGACGGGAGGAGGTCGGAGGAGGGCGTGCCAAACGCCGCCGCGAGGCTCGAGAGCTGCCTCGCCGGCGGCGGGCGCGGCGCCGTCTTAGGGCTCTTCTTGACGGGGAAGACGGAGGGGTGGATGGACGCGAGCAGCGCCGCGGCCTCGTTGTACGCCTGGTTTGGCCGCTTCCGCGGCGCCCGCGCGCGCTTCAGCGACACGGACGTCGCCGACGACGACGACGCGTTGGACGCCTCCGACAGCGTTGACGACGGCGACGAGTGCACCGGCCGCAGCGGCGACGAGTGCGCCCCCGGCGACGCCGCCGCCTTCACCATCTCCAGGTCCAGCCGCAGCCCCGTCGGTATGCAAGACGACGACATCGCAATGGCTCAACCACCACCACCGCTCAAATGGAGAATTCCAGCTCTTCTTGGACCAATCCCACAACCATTAATCCAAGAAACACGTGAAAGTCTCTGCTGCCTTGTAAACAAGATGGGAGAAGAAGAAGATGGAAAGAAAGGTAGCAAAAAAACTGCAACCTGTGGTGGTGAAAGTTGTGGTGTTCTTCCAAGGAACAACACAAGTGTTAAACAAAGCTGCACCAGCAACCTTGGGGCATGGGCAAACTCCAAATGGAATGGAAAAACTAATCAAGAACCCACACAGACACACACACACTCTGCCTGCTTGCCTGCCCCCACCCTGGGACTTGAGCTGTGTATGTAAACACACAAGACCAAAATAGGAGATGGAAGATTCTGCTGTTGTACTCCTCTGTGGCAAGAAGAAGCGGTCAAGGAGCAGAGTCGGCAAGAACACAGCAGGAACAGGTGGAATTCTGTGAGCTTGGTTGGGGAGATGTTTTGGGGGATTGGAGATGGATGAAGAGAACAGCAATGCCAATTCTTGGAAAGCCTAGAGAGATGAGAGAGAGGGAGGCTAGAGTGAGAGAGAGGGAGATGTGGGGGGATTGGAGCTGGTAGGGGGGAGGAAGAAAGGGTTCAAGAGGAGGGAGGAGGGAGGAGGGGGTGGGGTTTTAGAGAGGGAGGGAGTAGAGGGGGCTGGAGGAACAGACAAGCCTCCCTCTCATGAGGTCCCTTTCCTCCCCCTGCCTGTGCAAGCTCCTCTCTCCATCTCTCTAGGTTGTACATGTGTTGGAATTGTTTGGGGCATCTGGGATTTGCAATGGATAAGAGTGAGACCAATTTGCCCTAGGTTCTAGGGTTCCTAAAACTGCAAGAAAACTAGTCAATTTTTAGGTTTACTGGTAAAGATTTGGGGAAAATAAACAATATAAATTGCACCTTGTGGAACATTTGGAGTAGTAATAAATATTATGGATATGTGTCATGAATATTACTCTTCTGGAAATGAAGAGAAGCGAAATAAGTATTAGTTTAATTATCTGTTTGTTTCTTGGTTGTCTCTTATTAACCATGTCCTAAATCAATATTTCATCCAGAGAGGGCACTGGCCAATGGAACGTGCGACTAAGCTTTACTTAGCTATTACTTTTTTGGGACTAATACACCTTGTCGCCATGCCTCTTGTCTGGATAGAAAGCAAAGCTTTGAAGCTTTCCTCCCATATGTTATTGGTGAAATGTCAAGTGTCACTTTGTCCTAATTGTCCTCTTGTATTGAATGTACTAGTATGTTATCCGTAGTAATTACCGGTATACTATTTTTATTGTTCTCCCTATAGTATAATAATACAATATAATTTGTTGAACAAATATGTTGGCATTTACCATATAGTACGTGCATGGTACTAGTTGCATGCAGTATCCGTTCCTTTCTTTTTTTGGTTAAGTGACAAAATATAGGATTCCATCTAGAGTAGTGAAAGCATTCTAAATTTTGAACCTTAACTCAACAACTGAAGTATAACGACGCTCATATGGGTACACCTAAATCCGAGTTATTACCTGTCGTAAAACTCTTAGTCCGCGCTAATGAAAACCTAGCGTGCGCTTTTATTCCGAATAGAAGTAATTTTAGCAAAAACTTATTTAAAATTATACTGCTCACCATCAATACTTAACTTTTGGCACAAAAACTTTCCAGAAGTTATCAATCATCACCTTATGATCATCCACTAAAACAGCTCAACAATTGCTTGGAGGTTGTGAGTTGTAAGTTTGTAACCACCAAAAGGAGGAAACCGGAGGAGGGCATTTTAGTAAAAAGGAGCTTTGCAAGCACACGCTTTCTGATTGCCCATCGTCATCCCATCTACTACCCCGCAAAGTGTGGACCCCACAACCGGAGGGGAAAAATGCCCTACGATTTTCTCTTATCCGCTGACATGGCGGCGTCCCATTGGCCGCGCCGGATTCTCATGCCTACGTGGCGGCGCCCTTTTATCGGCGCGGCAACCTTTTCACGTGAAGCTAAGCGTGGGCCCCACCGGATCTTGGAAGCTTGCATGCATGCACGGCTGACGATGGTTGGAGGAGAGAAAGAGAGATTACACAAGCTTTTACAATTTTCTTCTTTTTGTGTGTGGATTTGGCCTCCGTGTTAGAAGATTTGGGTCCTTTTAATTCATAAAATGCTTTGGATAGCAAAAGTTTACATGGATTTGGGTCCCCTCTTAACTCATAAAATGCTTTGGATAGCAAAAGTTTACATAAAACAGTGATATCACAAAATTCAGATGTAGATTATCTAATGTCCTCTGTTTCATGCTCTATTTGCAACGGAAAATTGTTTCCTATTCCCTTGCGTAGGGGATGAACCAGAAACTCTTGCATTTCAAGTAAGGATGAACTAGAAATTCTTGTGTTTCAAATAAACCCTTATTTTTAGACAAAAATTTTCTTATTGGTGGGACCGTTTGTCACTCGGAGAAAGTTAAGAGTGCACTGGTAGAATTACCACGTAGTTTTTTCATGCGTGTGGCCCCTCTCTTTTCATGTTTGGATTTTTTATCGTGTATTTAGGAATTAGGATGTGTGGTAGCCATGCTCCATACGTTGTGTCCCCATGGATCAATCACTAATGATAGAGAGGAGGAGCCATCGGAGCCATTCCCAGCCAACCAAATAAATCATAGCTCTTTGTTTAGGATGAGGTCTTTTTCTTGGTCCCTTGTAGGACAGGTAGGGTGGGATCTTTTTGCAAGATATTTTAATTTTTACAATAAAAGTATCTCTTGATGGTTAGCGGTTTCTCAAAATCATTTCTTGGAGAAAATGCATTAATTAATGGTATATCATGGAAATTTTTTGGGAACTAGCAAGTTTTCTCATGCTACTAGAATTCATAAATACAGGTAACAAATAGAGAGATGATAATATTTTTCTAAAACAACAAAATGGAGATGAAATGGAATATAGGAAATGGCAATATATATCAAGAATGTAATTCTTGCACATCACTGTCTTTATCTGTAAGAAATTATTCTTGGTTACTTTTGAGAAACTTATTTTTTTCTGAAGATAAATATATCTTTACCTGTTGCCACCAAAATTCCAACACAACACACAATCAGTCTTGGGGCTTGAATGGCCAAGATGTTCCAGCCAATCGTGGTCATCTACGTACGTACAATGAAATTCAGATAGGTTTCGTCCACCAAGTGTCTAGAGAGCTAGAACGTACTAACAGATTGTGTGCTTGCATTGTCGCCAGCTATTTTCAGACGTTTGTGCAGCACTTGTTCTACGGCTCTCCTTTGCTGTCGAACGACGTTTTCTTTAGAATTTCGCAAAAACATGGCTCCAAAAATATTATCTTGATTTATCCTGCCTATGTTCGAATCCACGTATACTATTTCTGTGCGCACTCCAATATTAATATTGACTATGGAAAAGCTCGACGCAAATGTGGTTATGGAAGAATTGCTGAGGAGAATTTAGCATTTTGAGTATGTACTTATCCATAGGACATGCGCATTTGGATATTGTAGCATCTGATCGATTACTAGTGATATTTTGTATGGAAATATCATGGTCTATATGGTAGTTCGTTATGTTGTCACTATAGTGCCAAATGAGTTGAGATCTGTAGCATGGCAAATCATGTATGGCACGAGACCTTGCCAAATGGTGTGGTACCACGAACACCATATGAATTTTTAGCTTCTTCTACGAAAGAAAGCAAGGAACAAAGAACCCATGATAACGGAACCTTCAGATTTAGATTTCCAAACGCCCTTGGATTTTGTAGCAACCAGATTAATATACGGGTAGTACGTCCATGCACCGTCGTATATATCTCTATCGTTCTTCTGGTCGAACTATATACAGAGTTCAATAGCTATCAAAGGGCATGCATGTACAGAGATAACTCTTACTATTCTCTCTCGTTACGTTAGAGTGATGGATCCATGAGTTCGATCCTTGTCTTTAGATGCCAGAGAACCGCTGTTTGTCAACCCAAACCTTGGAATGTAAAGTGTGATTCCTTTAATAGTGGCAGCTGTTTGTCAGCATATGAGTTACGTTAAGAGCGAGCCTAAGTTTTGTCCTTGGGTGGCAACCTGAGTTTCAAGAGTTGTGCCCCTATGCACGTAATCCTTTGCGAGAATTTTCGTGAGCATCGCGTACGTGGGTGTTTCAGTGAGTTAAGTATCGAGGTCAGCTATATACGACCATGTATGTGGTTGAGGAATTTTGAGCCTTGAATATGTGCCAAGTTTGTATTAAGCTCTGGCGAGAGGCTGTAGAATGCGTCGGGACTCAGTTATTCTTTCTTCAGGCCTTTGTACATTCAAGGCTCCTTGTTACACGGTGAGTTCATATATACATTGCGGATTTACGTACCTAGATCTGACTGTTAACTACCTCTCGGATTTTACTGTGTTATCGATCGTCTTAACTTTGTAGTTTTTCAGAAACAGGACACTGCTAGACACGGTTGCAGTGCCGCACGCTTCAGGCCGCCAATTTCTTTCTCTTTTGCAGCTCTCTCTCGTCTGGAATTACAGCTGCTACCTGTGCTTTAATTTGGCGAGCCAGACCGACGACTTCTGCAAAATGCTCCTCTCTGCTACCTGCTGCCGCCTGTGATAGCTAGCTGTGACAGTTAAACCTTTTTTCTGACGGGCTGTCGGGCGTCTCGTCCCCTTGTGATCGAAAAGCCAATCGCGAGTTCGTAACCGGCCGGCCGCATGATGCGTCACTAGACGTATACGTCCTTTCCACTCTACAGTAAATTCAGTAACCACGCTCGCTCCGTGCTATTTTTGGATGTACGGAAGAGCGGAAAAATGCCAATTTTGTGGCAGAGTTGAGATCTAGCCTTTGCTCAGTGTAAAAGAAACATTGAGTAAAAAAGAAATTCTCGACGCATTTCGAATGTGCATCATCGTGTATCGGAAAAGGCAAAGAAGCGCAGAATCTTATAAGCAGTCATGACCTCGATCAGTACCAAAAATAAGAAAGTATCTATCTCAAAATTAACTGAGAAATTATTATTTCTAAGTCAAAAGATCTTGAATGTTGATTCTTGATTAAACGGCTAATTGGGTAGTTGCATATTTTTAAAATTATGTATAACTTAGATCTAGCGATGCGCAATTGACCCATTTGTAGACCTAAATTACACAAAAAATTATATGACTATAGACTTAATAATGTGCAACTCGATCAACTGAGAAATAACAATTTCTCAAAACGACTTAGAAATAAAAAATCTGCAAAACCAAAGAAGAAAAGGCAAAACAACCCATCCACCTTGCCTTGAAATAGAGCATAGCGCGCGAACTAGCAAAATCTTACCAAAAACTGAGCCTAACTAGAGCCTAGAGCTACGACCAGAACCACTAGCAGCCCTTAGGCATCTAGAGGCCACGTGTGCAATGGTAACTTCCGAAGCTCCTTAGCACCGGCGAGCTTCTAGTGCTCCGCCTTGTTAACGGTGGACTCGACCAGATCATGACTGTTAGGCTGCACACCATCGAAGATTCAGGCATTGCGCAACCGCCAGACGCGCCACAACGTGAGGATGATCAGAGAGTCGACCCCCTTGATCAAAGCTGCGCGATCCAGCCAGGCGAGGAACTCATCATCTACATGAGGAGTGATGCCAGGGATGCGGAAGCAGCTGAAGACGTTGTGCCACACTTGGCGAGAGAAGACACATTCTATGAACAAATGGGAGATCGATTCAATCGTCCGCTCGGTCACAGAGAGGGCATGCATCAATATGCTGAAAACCCAGCGTCTGAGCTTGTCCGCTCTCCAGCAGCGATTGGCAGCTGCTAGCCAGGTAAAGATTTTACACTTCAAGAGGTGCCTAACATTCCCATATGTGATGCCATAGGGGAGCTTGCTCCAATCATGAGAAGAACGACTGATAGGCAGATTTATGAGAGTATGAGCCAGATGTTGTCCACGCCAGCTGAAGCAACCGTCCTCCTCCGAGTTGACTTGGAAACGGCTAACGGTGTAGGTGAAGGAATTCGATCACTTCCTAAGAGATCTTAAACACCTCTTGATTTGATGTTTATAACTAAGTTCAATCGATGGCTACTATTTTAAGGAAATCTGTGTTAACATGGATGATACATTACAAGAGTCGATTCTTACATCATGAAATGATTCATATCTCTTTTTGGGCCTTCTGATGAGACAAACTTCCCCGATCTCTCTTGCTCGCATTCAATCCTCTCTTCCTCATATTTCTTTGTCAACTCAATATCGATTATTCTGGTCTCCATGACTTTTACGCCTCATATGTTTCTCCTAGAGTTGTGCTCTACATTCTCTCACCAACCACCCACACCGACCGCTTTGATGCACCTCCTTGATTTCTGCACCTCCATGCTCTCCATCGATGTATTGTCACCGTTTGCCCCATCCTAGACAACATTTGCGCTCCCCTTCACCCTCCTTCCTCCAGTTACTGCATATGTGCCACCACGAATATCTTATTTGCTCTTTTAGCATCGCCACAATGTGGATGGCATTAGAGTATCTCTAAAAGATCATTTCTACAAATAATTTTTTAGCTTTCATGTCATTTGTTATGTCTCCTCTTTATTTCCTCTTTTTCATCTCAATCTCTTCTCTCTCCTAAAAGACCCACATGTGTCATTCTTCCCTCATATTTTCTCCGTCAAGAAATGTAAGGCATATTCTGATTAGTTTAGATGAGACTTTGACCAATAATTACTTTATTTATATGTGATTTATGTGTTATAGAATCATAGTTATAAGAAAGTACTTTTGAATATGAGACTAATGATATCAATTTTATGTTATATAAGTCACATAGTAATAAAATAATTATTAGTTAAAGTTATATCTTAATGAATCAAAATACGACTCACATTTCTAGATGGAGAGTATCTTCGTATTTATGTAACGTCGTTCGAAACAACTTGTCGCATCCATCTTTATTTTTTTATCTCTCTCTTTTATGTCAACTTTAATAAATGGTTGATGTGTCATTATTCAAAATGTCCTTAGATCTACTCAAGTAACTTTCTCGTATGTATAAAGAAGGCTACGACACACTACGGCGCACTACAACTAGGAGTAGCATGCATGCACAGCTGCACAGTACATGTGCTGTCACCCCTAGGATGCGTCATCGACGATGCGAATGACGCTTTTACTGACGCAACGCAACCACGAGAGCATCTGCAGCAACTAATTAAGAATGACCCGGCAGGAGATCAAAGTTACGGCATGCACAAAATATATATCCGGCCAGATCTTGGTTGCCACTTACCAGAAAGATCCAAGGGCGTACGTACGCACGTACAGTCGCAGCTAGCTAGCAATGCAGGGCTAGCGTGTTATGTACGTGCTTGGAGATTGTGTGGTCTGCCTGTGAAAATATGGTCGGATCAGCTGCAGCTGCAGCTGCATGCATGCAGGGCTGGCTGAAGCTCTATCCTTTTTTGGGGCACTTGGATTTTGGAGGCTAGCTTCCGTCCCTCTGCATGCATGGCTGTTTTCATCTTTCGTCCTGGGGTGCTTCGATCCAAGGACGCCTGTGCTGCCCTGATGCGCCACCAAATTATCGCTGCGATCCATGCATGTGACTTTGAGAGAGAGAGAGAGAGAGAGAGAGAGAGAGAGGGAGGAGAGAGAGAGAACTTACACGAGTCAGGGAGAGGGAGAGAGAGCGGTTACACGAGTCAGGGAGAGCGAGAGAGTTTACATGAGTGAACTGAAATTGCAGGAAGGAGAGAAGTTTACACGAGTGAATTGAAGTAGGCAAGTAGCAGAGAGGGAGGGAGGGAGAGAGAGGGAAAGAGATGTAGAGAGAGAGGAAAGGGAGAGGGTGAGAGAGAGAGCTCTTACACGAGTAAGTTAGCAGAGATCTAGAGAGAGAAAGGTTGCACGGGTTAACTGAAGTACACGTACTACATACATACCGGCCGCCGTGCGCACACACGTGAGAACTTCCCATGCATCAATCCGTAAGCATGCAGCACGTACGGTACACGCATGTGGCATTTTGCGTCTCCTTCTCCGAAATATATGGCTGGCCAGCCGCCTCCAAATTTTCTCAGGCAAAAACGAACGTACGTAGCTAGAGAAAAACAAAGAGTACTAGCTAGCTTGCACTCTCACTACCCCAGAAATGCACTCTACTGACGGGCGCTTAAACCCCTCCACTGACGGGTTTAGCGCCTGTCAGTAACATCACGTCAGTGGAAGTCTAACTTCCACTGACGGGTGTCATGCCCGTCAGTAGAGGGTACTTCGGCATTAAAAAAAAGACGCCAGATCCCGTCCGGTCGTCCCCCGTCGCCTGTCGCCCGTCGCCCGTCGCGTCCCTCGGTGGCTAGCAGCACGAAGAGGACGTCGGCCACCGCCTGCGCCAGCTCCATCGCCGCATGCCGCTGCTCCCAGCCAGCCCGCCGCCCGCCCGCCGCCCGCCTCGCCGCTGCTCCCAGCCAGCCCGCCGCCCACCTCGCTGCTGCTCCAAGCCAGCCCGCCGCCCTGCATCGCGTCGAGCAGACCCGGGGTCTTAAGATGGCAGAAGATTCGAGCACGAGAAGAGAGAGCAGATCCGGTACCTTTGGATGCCGATATAGACGAGCTCCTGGATGGCGGCGTCGGGGGCATCACCTCCTTCACGACGTGGGTGCCCTAGCCGGCCTTGAGATCCGGCGCGTAGAGGTGGCGCACGGCCGCTTCGACGGCGTCCCTGTTGGAGGCCCCCGCGGCGGCGTAGACGTCGGCGAAGCGGCGAACGGCTCGCGCGCCTCGGCCTTACCGTCGGACTCGACCTCCCTCCGGCGTGGGGGAGGGCGGCGGCGGGGAGGGAAGCGGCGCGGGGGAGGGCGGCGGTGCGAGGGGAGGGAGGCGGCGGGGAGGGAGGCGGCGGGGAGGGAAGCGGCGTGGGGGAGGGCGGCGGCGGTTAGGAAGCGGCGCGGGGGAGGGAGCGGCGGGGAGGGAAGCGGCGTGGGGGAGGGCGGCGGCGGGGAGGGAAGCGGCGCGGGGGAGGGCGTGCGGTGCGAGGGGAGGGAGGCGGCGGGGAGGGTGGCGGTGCGAGGGGAGGGAGGCGGCGGGGAGGGCGGCGGCGCGGGGGAGGGCGGCGGCGTGGGGGAGGACGGCGGCGAGGAGGGCGGCGGTGCGAGGGGAGGGAGGCGGCGGGGAGGGAAGCGGTGCGAGGGAAGGGAGGCGGCGAGGAGGGCGGCGGCGAGGAGGGCGGCGGCGCGGGGGAGGGAGGCGGCGGGGAGGGAGGCGGCGAGGGGGAGGGCGGCAACGGCGGGAGGCGGCGCGGGGCGGGGGCGCGGGGCGGGGGCCTTGAGATCTGGACGAGAGAGGGAGCGGGGAGCTGGTCCTTAGGAATTTTTAGGAAGGAGTGTGCTGGAGGACTTTTTCTAGGGTTTGTTGTGGGCTCAAATCACTGCTGACGGGCCGAACTTTGGGCCTGTCAGTGGTGACTTACACAGTACTGACGGGCCGGATTTCATGCCCGTCAGTGGAACACGTTGTCCGTGGAGCAATATAATCACTGACAGGCCAAATTTTGTGCCCGTCAGTGATGATCCTTTTTTGCGGAACCTGAATTTTCTGTAAAGTCACCACTGACGGTTCCTCTCCTCGCCCGTCAGTAGAGATGACTACTACTGACGGGTATTCCGTGCCCGTCAGTAGAGATGGTTCAGCAGAGATGTTTTCTGGGGTATCTCTCACGGGTCACGTATGCCCTTGCCGTAGCTTGTTTGGAAGGCGAGGATTTTTTAAGATTATTGCGCGAGAAACAGTTCAATTTCTGCAATAACTGGAAAAAATATCATGCCGTACAAACGACGCATTTAGTATCTATACATAGCGGTGCAATGTGTCTTTCGGAACATTACATTACGACCTCAAGTGAGAATAGAAAGCAACTCAAGCTCTATCTGATCCCTTAATGAGTCCGGCCGTATGCAGCACTGGTAAAGCAGGGGTTAGATGTACCTATTTCAGCAGAAGAAGCTTGCAAGTACTAGCTAGGTTCAGATCTCATCTCTCAAGTCTGAATTCTGAATTCAGGCTGCAGGGCAGCGTTGGCTGCTTAGCCTTTTTCTCCTATCCAGAAATGTTCCTTCTGCTGCACCTGAGATCTTAACACACCGAATGCAGTAATCAGACAGTGAAGTAGTAGTGGTATAGTACTACTACCTATCTGCAGTTCATCTCTAGAATCTACTTTGTGTGTGTGTGTGAGAGAGAGAGAGAGAGATGTGTTGGACATGCACACATCCAATGAGAACTTGCGTAAAGTTTTAACAACTGTTCTTGCTCATGCAGTGTACTGTAGGCTGCAACAGTGGCCTGACGAGAGCATATCTGCAGCTGCAAGTCTGCAACCCAAATCCGTCGGCTACATGCACTGCACACAATATACAGTACATTAAAAATGTTTAAAATACCACAGTAATACAAAGTTTAACCCGATGGCAACAGGACCCTGTTTCCTGCGACCAGTGCTGAGAGATCCTGAGGCTATTTGGTTCCTAACCATAATTTGCCACGTCTAATCTTAAGCGTGTCATAGTTTTTGAGAATATGTTTAGTTTACCTAGTTATGGTTTGTCACACCTCATTATGCATACAGTCTACATGTCATAGACTCAACTTTTTACCAACTTTTACCACACTTGTAACTAGGGTTTTATTACCACACTTTGTGGCAAGCTACACTCTGCCTAAGGTTAGTTGTGGCACCTGTAGCCGTGAACCAACGGGCCCCCCATCCCCATTATCTTGTATGAAGACTGGAATGCCTCTATCTCTGTTCCCCGCTATACCCCGATATGGACCTCTGCAATCTACGTCTAAAACATAGGTATATTATCCAATCTTTGGCTTTAGAATCCATATTGAAGGCTTGTTTCAAATAATAAAATTTTGTAGGAGTTTCATAGGAATAGAATCCTATAAAAAGTGTTCGTATTAAGCTCTTTGGATTGTATGATTGGATTTAAAATTCTTATAGAAATCCTTTCGTTGCCTTTACCTTTTGAAGAATTGTAAACATACACTCAAGCTTTATTTTTTCATTCCTTTGAAAAGTCCAATGCAACATGTGTCTTTATCTCTATTCTTCTCTCTCTAATCAAGAAATATATTTTTACAAAATTCTTATGGAGCATCTAAATAACTGCATTATATAATTCGTATAGAAATCCATAAAACAAGAGGCTCTAACAAGCTTGGGGCCGTTTGGAATCCCTATGAAACTAACTCAAAATCCACAGTGAGGGAAAATCATATCACCAGTGAGGGAAAATCATCACTGTGTAAGAATGCAAATCGTTGTCAAACAAAGCAGCAGACAAACTACAGGAGTTACTAGTAAGGCTATAGTGGCCAGCAAATCACATCAACCAATGAGCAGTGTGAAACGTTGAGATTGAGCAGAGTCACAAGGTTCCAGTCCAGGCAACTCCTGTGTCCCCATCAGCAGCAAACCCATGACCTGCCCTGCCCTGCCCATCTTATCATCTTCTCCTGCTCTCCCAATTCTGTCACTTTGTGCACATCCTCTCTCTCTCTCTCTCTCTCTCTCTCTCCTCTCTCTCTCTCTCTCCCTCTCTCCTCACACACATGTACAGCAGATGGGCGGATGGATGGTGAGCAATGGAGACACTTGGCCTGATTAATCATCCACCGTTTGCTCCAGGATAATGCATGCGTTGTATGCATGTAGTACTTGCTAATGTGTGTGTACAAGCTCAGGGCACGGATAGATCAAAACAATGGACCGTGCGAAGTGCAAGTGTCCATTTTGAATGGCTCTTATGATATTTCTTTTTCTTTTACTTGCCGAACTAGAATGCGCGCGGTCGGAAAGTTTACGGCATTGATCACTAATACACATAAAAGTATTTAGATCCGTCGTGTTAGAATTATATCAGTAGATTGTTATAAAACATTCCCTTCGCTATTATTATATTTCTAGTAATTTTTGCCAGTGTAATTCGAGAAGTAAGGGTAAACACGTGCACTGGAAACCGTGCCAATATAAGTAAAAAAGAATGCGTGGAGGATTAATTCAGGAGCTTGCTTAGCGAGTTCTCTTTCTCCGATCTAGTTAATTTGTTACTTCAAAAGATTTGATTTTTTGGGGGTTAGCAACTAGAAGCCTAGCAAGTGTTACGGTTGTTTTAGGGTGTGAGATCTTTTGCACTGTGGAAATATCTGTTTTGTGGGGTTGTCTCATTCGAGACTACATGTGATTGGAATTGGCAATATCTGTCAAGTGATTAAGACCCGTTTAGAACACGAGTTTCATAGAAAATATTCCAATTCCCGCATGATTTTGAGAAAAGAATTCCTATGTTCCAAACGGCTCAAATTATTTTTAGACGAGCAATTCAGTCTTGAGAGACTGACATGCACCATTCCACTGGCAAATACTAGCACCTTGAGAATCATATCTATGTAGTTTTACTGGCAGGCAAAGTTGAGAGTTGGAGCTTACTAAAAGTGTGCATATCAACATGATTCTAGTCCAAAATATCTGAAACCCCAAAGGTATAATACAGCCCATTAGACCAGTAACATCTGACCTGTATACTAGTTCAAAAGGTACACTTTCATGTGACATACATTATATAACCACTGTTGAGGCCCCAGAAAGACAGGCAGACATTGCTTTGTCAGAATTAGAACCCTAGAACCGCTGCTTTTTTCTTCTTCTCTACACTATTTTCTTCTATATAAACTCCTATAGACAATGCTCAACTAGAGTATGCATTTGCATTCAGATGCCAGGCCATGCCTTGTCCTTGAGCTCAGCAGCTGGTACAAGCACCACAACTTGGTTTTGCAAGTCACTCTCAGGGGTTCCATCGTCGCCTGCTGCCGCCGATGATAGCATGTCCTCCTTCAACCTCTGCAGCTTATGCTCGAGTCCGCACACGTTCTCCATCACATCCAAGAAAGGCTGATCAGCAGAGGGCGCCACCCTGTCCTCCCAAGGAACAGCTCTCTCCTCAGTGTTGATGCTGTGATTTGCTAGCATCACATCCAAGAAAGGCTGATCATCGAAGGCCACCGTGTCCTCCCGAGAAACAGCTCTGTCCTCAGTGTTGATGGTAGGATATGCTAGGATGGCATCCAAGAAAGGATCATCAGAGAGCCCCGTGTCCTCCTGAGAAACAGCTCTATCCTCGGTGTCAATGTTGCAATCTGCTAAATGACTAGGATGTGCCTTCGAACAAGGCTTGATTGTAGATGATGTACTCTCCTGCAAACATGTAAAGATTACGCAAGCAATTGAACGAATCTAATAAGAGTACATTATTCCAGGTGGAGGTCATTGTTAATTAACATTAGATCTGCAAATTAGGGAATCAGCCTTTTGTTGTTTCTACCTTGACTTTGCCAGTCGGACACAAGGAAGCTCCATTCTTGTGTAGCTGCCTCCTCAGAGGTCTACTAGTTGATTCTGGCTTCCTCCTCTCAAGAATTCTTTGCAAATGTGTAGGTACATTAATGATTTCAGACAAGGGAAGAAAGTATGAATTGTCCACTGAATCAATCTTGCCTGAACTTTCAGCTTTTTCTACAGTTGTTCTCGAGCTTTTGGTGGGACCAGTAATATGACTGTTTCCTTCAGCCTGCAAGATAGCACTAGAGTTAGGAAAACAGTGTGTTGAATATTCGACCACAAGATATATTTAAAGAAAAAATTGAAACTGGTGTAGTTTGTCCTCCGAAAATTTTACACATGGAATTGAAGCATATGTTGTGACGAAGGAATGCAGTACTTGAAAGGCAGACTTCAGTTTATGCACCTCATGACCATATGTAATCTATACTACCATAAAAAGCACGACTTAGGTTTTGACGCAACCAATCCTAGACATCCATCCAATCATCTCATGGTTCACAATTTAAGTTGATTACTGGAAATTACCTCTTAATTGCAAGCACAATTGCTCCCCCAATAAACCCCTATTAACTCCCGTACTGACTACCTCCTCCTAATTCTCTATCTTCCTCGCTCCATGTCAAGGTAGATCTTATTTATTGATATGAAATATTTTCCAGTACTATAGATAGTAAAAAAAAATGTTATATAGTAAGTGTATAGCATATTTAGTGCAACATATATAGGGTTAAACGTGCATTGCACGGTGTACAATTACTAGTTTTGTTGTAAGATGAAGGGATCCAAAGAGATGATTTGTGTGCTTCTAAAAATCACAAGTTCAAGTATGGAATGAACACGCTCACTGCCATTCTTATTAGAACTTTGCATTTAGGCGACAGCTGAAATGTTTGCATAGAGCAAACAGAATTCAAAAGGAGAGAAATATCCAGAATTGAAGGCAACACTGGGGACCAAATGAGAATACAAGCTAATGACTTGAAAACAACAAATTGTAAGAATAATCATGAGATAGAAACGCATGCCTTCCGATCTCTGAGAGCAGCACACCTTGTATTTTTGAACCACTTGTCAATCTGTAAATGGATCAGATATTGGTTAGTGACATTATAGATTGAGTACTCTTATAGATTTTTTTAAAAGCTGGTTATCCTTCTACACTTCACAGATCCCATCCATCGTATTTTATTAGAAATGAAAGAATGACCAACTATAAAATGAATCTGACTTTAATGTTATGAACATCATTTATAATATATATATAATACAAGCGGTGGTAGTTACCCCTGTCTCATATACCACCTCTAAAGCAGTATATATACTCCTTTATCACTTTGATATTTATATACTATTCTAAGATACTCCAATGTGAACTATATGAAAAAATTGCAAATGAGTCCACAGGTTTTAGCCTAATTTCATAATAACTTCATATTTGTACATAAAAAGAAGTATTTCTAAAAAAATGTACATACTACCTAAGAAGTAGTATATATACTACCTAGGTGGCCTTATATACTCGCATACTACGGGTAGATACTTCCCACTGCATGGATACTCCCTACAGTATGAGATACGCTTGTAGGAAAAAAGCGTCCTATATTAAGTAGTCTAGTATGGCCCAGTCAGTGCGAAAGGGTGATTGACTAGAGAATGAGATTCTCAATCATATGTAAGTAATCTGTAATCAGTAATACACAGCTGTCAAAATTTCTTCAATGCAACACTACAAACCTTATCAAAAGAAATACCCAATTCTGTTGAGAGATTTTCTTTGACAGCCCGGGCTGGAAGCTCATTTTCAGCAAAAACTTTGCGAAGCACCTGATTTAGCAACATGAAGAACAAAGGATATTAAAATGCAGCAAGCAAGGTTGAACCTGACAAAAACAACACATTTACAGTTACAGGCACAATATGCCCAATGCAAGACCCATTTTTAGTCATCAGTTGGCCTTGTATTACAGCAAATACATGTGTATCATGAGATCAAAATGTAATGCTGATTATATGTTCTCTAGCTAATTAACATCATCGTTTACCTGGACCGCCGCAGGAGGAATTCTGAAAAGTTTTCTCCTCTGCGGTTGGACTTTCTCATTTGATATGACATCTGAGCAACCCTTCACAGAATTAGCTCCAACACCAGTTGAATCCTCTCTTCTTTTCTTTCTCCTGTTAAGACCCCAGTCTTCATCTTCACTCTGCTTTTCATTCTCGTTCAGCTTTCCGAACATTTCCTGTGACGGGTGAAAAGCAGTCAAAGTTCCAACCTGTTGATCCAAATTAGTGCTGAGAAATAACTTACTCAAGGCGCAACTAATACATAATACATGGCTAATTCAAAATGCAGTTATTTGAATTTGCAGTACAGATAGAATAAGTTACATTTAGTGAAACAGACCTCATTAAGTCTTCTATAATCAACATCTCTCTTTGGCCTTTGGTAGGTAAGAATCTCCGCAAAATCATCTTCACCAGAATCAATTCCTAAATGTGAATTGGCGTGGCAGAATCCTTCAGCGTCAGTGAAATCTGCTGATATGAAGCCTGGAATATCGTCGTTTGGAGAATAAAGTGGACTTCCCGAACAATTGGAATCATCAGATGTACTTTCTTCACCACTGTCTAGGCTGCTGCTTGTGACATCATTTCCTTCAGGGTCGTAGTCCTCGTCACCTGAATACTCAGATAACCAATCCTCACCTGGTCCATCCTCAGAGTCTATGTGTTTAGTTGCTTCCTCGAAAATATCCTATAGAAGGCAAGTAATGTCAAGATTGATTGAACAGGACAAAATTACTTAAACGTAAAAACGATCAAAAAATGAATGCAAGAAATGAAAGGGACTTACTTTGGATGGACACATCACTGTAAAGCTCGTTCCCAAATGTGCATTAACAGCTTCTAAAATTTTCATCTTGCACAAACAGAATTTGCAAAGCCATCCATGACCTCCAGTAGGAAGAACTGACAGATAGCACAATACAAAGAACGGTACATGACAAACTATAAAGTAATTGGGACTTCAACATCTAGTACGAAATATTAACAAATGTGTAAGCACATCTGAAATGTGGAGCAAAAAACTGCAGCAGGGCAGCAAGCAACAGAATTGGATACATATAACTACCAGAATGGAACGAACACCATGAGCGTGTGCTATTGCAAGCTTAGATTATCCTGACAAGCATTATCTAATTTCATTCTTTGAATTCATCAAAAGGTGAGCAAGATCAAGATTCTCATTCTTAAAAAATTCTCACATGCTAAAAAGTAGAACAGTTTTTGTGCATTGCATGAAAACAGAACCTAGAGTCTAGACTCTAGAGATGTTCGGATTGTTTTCAAGTGTCTGAGGTTAGTTTCCAGAGCTCTATTGCAAGGAAGGCTAGTTAGACAACTTGTTTGACCGGGGAAAAAAAGCTATAGTTACTATGTCATGGATACACTAGTTTTGTTGCCCTCCCAACATCATTTGATGTTACTCGACAATTGCTGCAGTCGAATGTCAGTGCATACAAAACCAAAGGAAAGGAATGCCTGAATAGAACTATGAACACTAACATAACATGAAAAATATCTAATGAAGTTAGGCAGTGATGAACTGAGGTCTAACATATGTTAGAGAGTATGGAACTAGGAGACAATTCAGTTGTGAATAGGACTCCAGTGGTAACAAGGAATAGAGAAAAATCAAACCCTAATATATATTTGTTATTACTAAAATCAACCTGAACTCAAGCTGACAACTTATTTAATAAAAGGATAATCTTGCATAAGACATGTTGGGTAAGATACCAATTATCTGGTTAAGATCAGTTGGTATTGGAAAACAGAATTTCATAATTTGCATCAGTACAAAACTACAGATATGTTTTGATTTTACTTGCTACTATATTTTGCACAAGAAGCACATAAACATGACTTGAAACAGAAGAAGTGCTTTTCAGGTGATCGAGATGAAATTGTTGAGCATTACACCACCAAACAAGGATGCACGTGTGCATGTTACAGAAACACATGGAACCTTATAGTTTGAAAGCAAAATAGAGAAAGAATTACCCACTTTTGTCTAAAGGAGGTTCTGAACATTTCTGGTGGTATGCCATTTTGCAGGCCCCTTCACAGAAGATAATTTTATTGTTGGGAACTGATTCATGAGACTTGCATCTTGAACATATGGTCTAGCAAAGAAAATATTGATAATTCATCAGTTGCATAATCATGTGGAAGTAGGGAGTTTGACATTCACTTGGTGATATACATACATTATCAGGATCGACAGACTCATCTGGAGGTATCACAGAATCATCCATGCTCACACTAGAACTATACAAATCAAGTTGATGGATAATATCACGGATAGCAATTTTGCATTTAATGATCTGTTTCTTAGCACGCTGCAGCTCCTTCTCTGGCTTTAGTTTCTCTCGGCTGTTCGGAAAAGTACACCTTCAGTTAGTATAATTAGCATACCCTCATTTTACTATAAAAAGAAAAGGCAAAGAGCAAAAAGAGGAAGGGGATTATATGCAATAGATTGTAAAAAATATATTGACGAACAAGAATATGACCTGTTAGCATGATTCTATCATGACAATTGAAAGGCAAATCAGATTTATCTTACACTACTCAGTATCAACAAAAGTTACTCCACTACACCTTCTAATCTCATGAAATGGACGTCAACTACTCAAGTCCAATGGATACTTGAGTAAATCCCACAAATAAAAATACTAATATCATTTCTAACTTATGTGAATTACGTTGATCAGTTATAAATGACCACTACCAATGAACTTGGGACGGATTGTGATCCTCCTATAAAAAAGAAGTTGTAAGTGGTTAAAACTACATGACGTTTCATATGAACTAAAAGCATAAAATCGTTATTTTCCATAGGAGGTTACAAACCTCATATATAAATTCCTGCGCATAATTGTTCTAAGCAAATTGGAGTAGCCTCAAAGTCTAACATACTTTACTTTTATTCGTGCTGGACTCAATAGGATAATCACATGTATCTTTTTCCTTTAAAAGTTTAGGATTTTCTTTTACCAGCAGTTGACAATAGCGAGAGAGTGTAGTGCACACCTGTGCCCATTCCAGCCATCTCCAGCATATGCATCTAGTAAATTCTGCTCCAAATTTATTTTGATCAGTAAATATCTTGCTCTTCTTTCCAAGCGAGTTGCCTCATCACACTCAGTATTTTGCCTTCTCCGTTTTTGCTTTCTCCTCCTAATTGGTCCTGTTGCAGTTTTTCCAGTAACAGCATTTGAAGCCTGCCGCCTGCTCAGAGGACTACGATAATATTTGTTCTTTATATATTTCCCCAGATTAGCATTCCGAGCTGTTCTTGCTGTTCTCTTGGGAGGCAAACAAGGATCTGGGTTATAATAGCTGGAGTTATTGCGGCGACTTGGTCTTTTTGATAAAGAAGTCAACTCAGAAGAGGATTGTTTCCTCCGTTGTGATGATCTTCTAGGGATGGAGCATACCGACTTCTTTTCTGAAGTATTCATTGTTAGAACCAGAGATTATTACAGCCAAGTGAGACCTATTACCATAAAGAATATGTTAACGAAAGCTGAATGGGACATCATGATGAGTATACTACGAAACTATTTAACATATGTGGTAGTAACAAGACGAAAATGTTTTGGCTATAGCATGTTAAAAGATGAAATGGATATTTGTACCTGTCACAATGTGTTCAACACACTCATTTCTTAGTCATACATCTAAACAAACTTGGCCATATCATCAAGGCATCTATTTACTGCAGTTAGTGCATGCTAGCTATGGAAAACTGGAAATACAAACCGCCAAGGTGCACAACACACTAAATCATCACATTTTTTAGCACTAGATGGCACAACCACTTGCAAAGCATAGAATCCTAACTAGAGCAGCACATTCCAGGAGATGCGTTACATGAAGATGACATCCGCAAGCCGGAACAAACAATTACAGCCAATAGTGTCCCTTTTCGCACACAAATCTTAGAAATGAGCTCGCTGCTAGTAATAGGACTAGTTCTATGGGACAAATCCGCCGGCAACTAACTGTATAGCTCAGAGCAAAGAGAAGAACAAGAACAGGACGAACAGCAATGCAAGAAGACTAGGGCTTCTTCCTTACCAAGAACCCCAAGTCCGGGTGGATCTCCGCTCCTCTCCACGCAAGCCAAGTAGAGGAGAGGAGGAGGAGGACGCTCCGGGACGAGAGTTCCTTCTCTTGGTGGCGGCAGGCGTGCTCCGGTGGGAGGTTTTGTGAGCGGGAGACGGCGGCCGGAGAGGTGGTGGAGTCCGGAATCTGGGGACAGGTGAGGTGAATCTGGGAGGCGAGGAAGGAGAAGAAGGTTTATGAGAAGACGACCCCGGAAGTATAAACGGGCATTAGTACTAGTAAAGCACAGTCCCAAATGCAAGCGTGAACGCGGATTAGCAAGGCACATTTCCACGTGGATGCCGGCACCCAAACCCCCAGTTTTGTTGTTGCGGTGGCTTTTCAGGTCCATCATTCTTTGATTCCGCGTCACACGACATTTTAAAGATAAAAATTCTTTTACCTTATTAATTAAAAGAATGGGACAAAAATCAGAAATACAAACATCCATGACCTAACAAGTTATGCCCACGCACCACAAGACGACAAAAAATTAAGACAATACAAGTAAATTCAAACTCGATATGTGCTATTGAGTAACCCTATCTATCGACTCCGATTTCATCACAAAAGACCATCAATACGCCAAATGCCACAACAACAGCATCAAGTCTATGTCTCTAAGATTGTCGCAGTCGGCTCATCACCCATCAACACCTCACCGCATAAGCTCATTGATGCCCATCACACAAATGCCGCAGCTCTGACTTCTCATCGTTGCACTTGATGTGCACTTATGATCACTAGTAGCCCGTTCAATCTTGACATAGACAACCGAGCGCGCCACCCATCGACATTATTGTCTCGTGCCATCGTTGCCGCTAGTCCCATGGTTGCCCACGTATGTGACGGTAGCTCAAACTTTACAAGAATAATCACACTGATGTGCAGCCCGCACGACCCACAGTGCTAAGACATGGCTTTGCCACCACAATCACACCACCACGAGCCCCTCGTGACAACGGCAAGTCAGCAATGCCACTGTTAGCCTCACAAACACCCGCCATAGTGTGCTTCAGAGCACACCGGAGACGCTTGCACCACGCAGCCCGCTGCCACCTGCGCCCACACGCCAACCCCACCTTGTAGGGTTGAAAGTGCATTTTGGCCTCGATAATTGAGTTTTGATGATTAATGATAAACGATTAAGGGATTAATATATGCATCAGGTGTTTAGTCTCAAAAGTAGTGATAAAAACCAATGTGTGGCGACCCCTAAAATCTTCTAAGGAAAGATGGCTCAAAGGAACGAATATTAATGATAAATTTCTAACTATTTTGGTGGTTCAAGGAATCCCTTCGAGTTTATGGAAAGTCGTACTATTAAGGGAGTTAAAATCTGGAAGCTGTTAAGAGTGTCTTGCTAATGGTCAGTTAGGAATCAATTCTCAAAACCAAATAGGCTTCTAAAATCTCTTCGTACATACGTTTTGTGAAAATGTCAAAATATCCGAGATTAATCTTGGAACATCCGAATTTCATCTCTGTGTAAAGAGTCAGAAACTCGGAGCCTCAGAGTTTCCTGTCCTGTTTGATATTTTGGATGTTAGAACATCCAAGATTTTTAGAAACCTCTGGATTTTGGTTCTGTACATGCCTAAACCATTTTTCTTTGAAGACTAGCCATTTATAAGGGCCAAGATGCACTTTCATGACTCCAACCATAGTAGCAAAACTAAATATAGGATTATTGGCCGATTACTAGACAGGTAAACAAATATTTTATGTATATAACTGTATCATATGTCACTCAAGGTCTAACCAAAAGGAGGAAGGAGGAGAAGGCAAGGGATATAAGTTTAGTCACGATTATAAGTTTTCCGTATGTATCCGGTAGTGGAACACTAACATTATATCAAACTTCGTAAGAGTGCCTCTCGAACTAACCAATTCTAATTTTGTGTCGCTAGCAACCATCAACAACCAACCTTCGTGGCTTCTATGTATGCTACGAGATGGATCTCACCGTTGGTACTTCATCCAAATCAAATATATTGGTGTGTATTTATTTTAAGAAGTTATTATTTTTCGATTCATGCATATGCAAGGCTTTAATCTGCATATTGACAAGTTCCACCAATTTCGACAATGTTGCAAAAGCTAGACCTAGAAAAGATAAGAGGAATATTCGCTTCTTTCCTGGTCAAAGAGGTGATCAAACCTGATTGCGAGTTACATTACAGACCAAGAATAACAGCTCCTTATAGAGATGTCACTGATATTTATTTATAGACCCTTCAATATATTATTAGAAATGTGTTTTTTCAACCACCTGAGATGAGCTAATGCTGTAGTGGATGTTCATCCTTCACGCGGAACTTATAGCATTGTTTATAAAGCAGAAAAGAAATTAAATTTTAAACTACCCTTTAGTTGCTTACCTAAGCAGTGTGCTTGACAAAAAAGAATATGCGTGAACTGAAGCTGCCGGAGATTTTGATGATTTCTGCCTGACAAAACAAGCGTGGAAAATGTGTCGCTTAGTTAGAGAGTTGAATGCAGTTTACAACAGAGAAAGCGTAACCCGTTGAATACGCTTTAGGTAACAAAGCCTAACTAACGCGGCGTACCTACAAAACCACGAGGGGCCTCTTGATCTGAAGTTGGACGCACCGTTCAAAGCGAGGCCAAAACCTCGATTCCCCCGTCCGCCGATCACATCACCGGCCAAACCCTCCTCGTCCCGCCCGCCGCCGACCATGGAGGAGGCGGCCGCGGTACACGCAGCCAGGAAGCGCCACGCATCCAACGGCAACAGCGACGGCGATCTCATCAGCCGCCTCCCCGACGCCGTCCTCGGCACCATCATCTCCCTCATCCCCACCAAGGACGGCGCCCGCACGCAGTCCATCTCCCGCCGGTGGCGCCACCTCTGGCGCTTCGCGCCCCTCAACATCGAGGCCGGCATCGGCCTCTGCCACGACGTCCTCGAGCGCGCCTCCATCGTCTCCAGGATCCTCTCCGACCACCCCGGCCCCGCCCGCCGCTTCTACTTCCCCTTCGTCAGCCTCGGCGACGACGGCTACGCCGTCATCGACGGCTGGTTCCGCTCCCCGGCCCTCGCTAACCTCCAGGAGCTCGACATCAGCTACGACCACTGGCGGCCAGGCTACCCGCTGCCGCCGTCCGCGCTCCGCTCCGCGTCCGCCACCCTCCTCACGGCCAAATTCGGATACTGGGGTTTCCCCGAGATCGCGCCGCCGCTGAGTTTCCCCCTCCTCAGGCAGCTCACCCTGTGGAGCGTTTGCATCTCGCCGAACGCCTTCCACGGCGTGATCTCTGGCTGCCATGCCCTGGAGAGCCTACTGATGTGGGAAATTCATATCGTCGGTCCTCTCCACGTTAGCTCGGCGACTCTTAGGAGCATCGGCTTTTCTTGTGCTAGATATTCTCGCAACCAAGAACTGGTCATCGAGGAGGCGCCTCGCCTTAAAGTTTTGCTGTCACTTCATGCAGAGACATTTGGTGAGACTATCCGGGTAATCATGGCACCTAAGCTGGAAATATTGGGCCCTTTGTCACCCCTGATCTCCAAATTCGAGATTGCAACTCTAGTCTTTCAGGTAGCAGCAGCAACAGCCTTATTGGATCTTCCATTTGGCATTTTTACATGCAGATTATTGTTTTTGATGTTCACTGTTTTCTCCAGGAAATGGTCCCAGTCAGCTTGACAGACTCGATACCCACTGTGAAGGTTTTGGCTGTCAGTACTTCTGGACAACTGAATGCAGTTCTTGATGTCCTCAGGTGCTTCCCCTGCTTGGAAAAGCTCTATGTCATTGTGAGTATTCATCTTTGCTTTCTTTAAATGTCAAAAATGAATATTTGATCGACAGTAATCTAGTTTAGTAAGCAATGGCTTTAACATATGTCTCTTCTTTCCTTTTCCAGTGGCACAAATACTTGGGGAAGGATATGAATAATATGCATCGACATGAGTATGACCCACTAGATCATATCGAATGCCTTGAGAGCCATCTCAAAAAAATAGTGTTCAAGAATTACGAAGGCTGTGGGCAAGATGTTGGCTTTGCCAAGTTCTTTCTTTTGAATGCAAAAGTGCTAAAGGAAATGGAATTTGGAGTCCCTAAGAACTACAACAATAAATGGGTGGCTGTTCAACATACGCTGCTACAAGTGGAAAATAGAGCTTCTCGAGACGTTCAATTTAAATTCAGAAGGGGTTTTACTAATTCTGGTACCCACTTGGATATCCATGACTTGTCAATGGTCGATCCCTTTGACTGCATGTTTTGTTGATGAGGTTGATGCTCTTCCAGGAGATGCATATCCATGATTTGTCAATGGCCAACGCCTGAAGATTTTATTATCTTTTGCTCATTTTGTAGAAGGGGTTGATGCCCAAAGATTGCATTGTCTTTTGTCCAAACGCCAAATTTGATATGCTGCTCTATTTATAGTCTAAAGTCCGTTTGTAATTCCTGACAGGGTATGCCATGCAAAAATTGTTTACTGCCAAAAGCTGTAATGTGATTTAATCGCTGTTAGGTTTTCTACATTTACAGGAGTTACAACTTACCAGTCAATATTCTCTCCATGAAAGCTACGATCTTGCGGCAGTTGGTTGCTGACTTGCTGCACATCGAGTATTGTTTTGTTTATTTTCTCCTGCGTTTTGCACTTTGATTGGAATGTGAAATATCTGTACTGAATTGAATGATTAGCAACTTCTGTGGCTTGCAATGGAAGTGACATGGGTAGTTCTCATTTGAGATTGCTGGTTGCGCCGATTGCGCGTCTCTAGACAGGCTCAGAATTGTTCGTCGCGTGATCGTAGGATTGTTCACCGTGTGCTCGTGACATTTTCATCGTACGAAACGACGATGTAAGTATTCAATGATTGTTGCAAGGCACTAGGTCAAAGCAAAGGAGGCAATAAAGTTTTAGCATATCATGAATAATGGAGTAGATTGATAGAGTTTATTTCTTTTTCCTTTCAGCTGAAACATTTCAAGAGAACAGAACCTCATCTTAGTGTTGGAACAGAAGTCGACAAACTAAGGCTCCGTGTGGACATGCGACGTGTTATCTCACTCGAGGCCACACGTGTGTTGTTTTTTGTGACTTTCTTGCTTCCCGGGTGCGTGGGCTCGTTTGGAAAATACAAAAATAAAAATAAACTCTTATATGTGCCTAGACCTACATGTTGTATATACTTTACAGGGGCATATAAGTATTTAACGCAAATACAGAACACATAGTATTGGTAGAAAACGAGCTATGCGGCCGTGAGTTACTCGGATACAGTTCAAAGGAAAAAAGATTCACCTTGATTTAAGCAAAATATTGCTACTTCCTTGACTAACACTTCTGTCTTACTCCTACACCGCTGGAGTGCGCATGTGTCAGCGGTCACAGACCTGCCTTGTTGAGCATATCTTCTCCTACACCTCACTCTCCCTCACTCTCTCTCAGAATCACTCACCAGCTAGAGAACACCACCGCCACCCACCCTCTCTGTCGTGCTGTCATCGCGCTCGTCATCTCAAGACCAGGCCCGGGAGCCCGGACATGGCCGGCGTCGAGCAACTCGCCCTAGTGCTCTTCATCCGCAACCCCTTCCCTCCCCTTATCGGGCCCCACCCCATCCATTCCTCTCTAAATCCGGCTCTCCCACGACTTGGAGCTGGAGGACAGCGGATCCGACGTTGCCGCGCTCGTGGCGGTGGCCATATCCGGCGCCGCCGTGCTCGTGCTACGCCAAACTTGACTCAATTGTCCTTGCTCTCTCGTGCCCGGCCGCCGCTGTGTCCGTCCAGCCGTTCTCGCCTCGGACGACAGTGGGGAGGAGACGCGGCGGTCGTGTGAGGGGACTTAGGGCGCGATGGCTGAGGTCGGTGTCATCGCTCGTGCCTCTGTGGGCGCCTCGCGAGTCGACGGCGGGGCGCCCCTGCAACGAGTGGTGGGCAGGACGGAGGAGGAGGGGCGCCGTCGCCCTCGTTGCCTTGAGCCGTCGGCCTTGCCTCGTCACCGTGCTCGACGACGCCCAGTCATACGTGCCATGCGCCGTGCATGCCATGCTCTCCGCGACTTCATGCATGACGGCGGCGCGCTGGTTGGAGGCCGGGTGGCCCTAAGAGCCAAGCGGAAGCCAACCGAGCCGTCCTCCACGTATGCCAGGCGTCGGCGAAGGGAGGCGGTCGTCGTACCACCTGGCCGTCGTCCTTGCGACCGGTGGCCATCCGCTTCTCACGGATCCGCGACTTCCTCGAGCTCGCACGGGAGCTCCAAGAGAGGTGGCGGGGGCGTGCGCGAGTGGTTTTGGACGCCGCCCGGTCGAGCACATCGTCGTCTTCCGGTTATGCTCGACGCGGCGTCGTTCGCGTCCACCTCCACATGCCGTGCGCCGCCGCTCGCGGACGCGTCCCGTCACGCCGCCGTTCCCATGCCCTACGCAGGCGCCACATCCACGTCCCATCTCCCTCACGCCCTGGGGGGCCGCTGTCGATGCCAATCGGATTTGCCCCTTTCCCTCTACCATTTCTCCAGACCCTTTCCTTCTCTTCCATCGTTGCTGCCAAGGGCGTGGCGGCGAGAGGGGCGGCGCGGCCGTCGGAGGAGGTGGAGAAGGAGAGGCAGGGGCAGCGTCGAGTCGTGGGAGAGAGGGGGCCGTGAACGAGCCTCGGGGGCTCAAACGGGCCACGCAGGGCCTGTAAAACGAGTTTTGCAGGGTTCCACTGAGACTTTGCAAGGCCTGCGGGCCCGCCGGAACCCGGTGCAAGGCTGAGAGTCTGACACATGGGCCCGGTGAACAGTGCTCGCACGGTGATCCGACGTGGACAGCCCCATCGCTCGTCCTTTCTCTTACGCTTAACAGGTTGTAATAGCACTGTCATGAAATTGCCCCCCTGCCCTTTTGCCACAAAGAAGCCTTATTCATTGGAGGTAATAAAGGTTTTGATATAATATGAGGTAGAAAATTATTTACAGAATTTACAGATAGCTTCTTCTTTTTTTGCGAAGAGAATTTACAGATAGCTGATAATAAAAGAAAAGTAGCACAGAAAAATGAATGTTAACTGAAGCATCCTGTATAACCTCAGTTGTTTAAACACAGGTTTATGGAGATACAAAAAATCAGCGGAGTCTCGCCCTAAAAGCTCGTGAGCGTTGTTCCACGTGGCGGTGGCGGCCGACTCAATCAGCGCGGAGGTCGCCTAGAACTCACCGGTGTCACACGACGGAACTGTTTAAGGTGGGGGGCTTCATGAAACCCTGTGGCATAAAAACTAGGGCTAAGGGTTTTTTCGATTAAATCCATAATTCATACGATTTTACTCAACATTTCGTAGCCTATGCCATCGGCTCAATCCTACACATTTGTTTACTGGATAAGCACATAAAAATGTTCTCTAATTGTTCCCGTTCCCATCAACGACGATTGGGAGTCGTGGCTCCTCCTTTCATGTCTGTTGCTTATATTCCATGTCGAGCTTAATGTATTTTCACAAAGTATAAACTAACAAGCTACTCATGTTAGTTGTCGACCTAAGCAGCGCTGCCTAAAAAATGAGAGTGTGCCAGAGAGCTGCCAAAGATTTTGATGATTTCTGCCTCACCAAACTCGCCTGGAAATATATCATTTAATCGGGCACTCGTGCTTGATAGAACAGAGAAGATAATAAGGAACACGGACTTTAAAACTGAGAATATGAAACTCGTGAAATACGCTTTAGGGAAAAAAAGTATAATTAACCCCATAAATATCCACCATAAAACCCATATGTATCTATTCTTGCTATTTCGCAATCGTTTGAGAATTTACGAGATCTCAATCAATTTGTACCTCCATTACCTCTTCAACCTCGCCGACTGATTAGGGTCACGAGGTGGAACCACCGGCAACGTGAGAGCGGTAACGGTGGTGGAGCCAAGAAAGAAGACCTCGTCGAAGTGATTAGGTGTTAGAGTTGGAGGTGTTTAAAGTGAGGAATTCACTAAAGCGAGAGGAGTTTAAAGAGACTGCTGGTTTCGTAGACCGGGTTGATGCCCGGAGATTGTATCGTCTTTTGCTCGTTTTGTAGATTTGTGTGATGCCTGAAGCTTGTAGTCTTTTGTCCAAACCTCAAATTTGATATGACTGCTCTATCTCTAGTTCCTTTTATAATTCCTGACGTATGTCATGCAAATAGTTTTACTGCCAAAAGTTGTAATCGGGAGCTGATAACCCCAGGTCCCCAGCATGAAACTCCTCTTACCCTTATCAAGCCGGGCTAATTTCTGTTGTATAAAAGAGGAATATGGATGCAACCTATTTTCTTCCAGTTTCAGTCAGCAATACGTGTTTGTGTTGTTAACTCAATTGTCTTTTTAGATACAAAAGTATGTAAAGTTTAAATGCCGCTTTGATTTTTCGAGTATATAGCATTTGTTTGATTAGCTTACTATAGGTTTACCTATCAGTAATTCTGTACTGTTGTTGTTCTGCGAATAATGCAGCTGTTAATATGTGAATTCACGAACACTCACAAATTTTATTTCCCTTGCCTGATCTCACACATGCATGACACGTTTGAAGACATTGGAACCAGTGTGTGCAACTTGTCTTTGGACAGGCAGAATAAAGATCATCTCCTTAAAAATGAATATTAAGTGCTTGATTTCTTGATATTTTTGAATTGGCTAACTACCAGTGTATAGACTGCACATGTAAATGAAGAAGAAAAGCCATGATTTGTCTGAAGCGTCCTGAGATGTACATATGTATTTGTGGCCTATTACCAACCTCTTTGAAAGGTTGTTCAGTGATCACTCTGAGCCATGTGTTACAGGCTACATAGGTGATCACTGTGTGTGTGTTTATTACACGATCATGTACATAGCCCGAATATGGCGTGACATCGCGTTTCGTGGGGGACCTCACCTAGTCATTCTAAAGCTGATTACTCTTCCAAGTTTAAGGTGATAAAAAATGTGACTTAGAGCTGTTAGAGATTTTGATAATTTCTACTTCAGGATGCGTATTGGAAAAACGTGTCGTTTGGTTGGAGATGTGAGCCGGATAGAACAGAGAAGATAAAGAATACACCCTGAAAATGAGAAAGAGTAACCCATGGAACACGCTTTAGGATAACTTTGAAAAAGTGCTGCTTGCCTGTTTCGGTTCAAACTGATGCCAAGCCTCCTCATCTCACAGATGCATGTTACATTTGAATACATTGGAATCACAGTATACAACCTTAAGTGCTTGATTCCTTGACATTGAATTGGCTAACTACCAGTGTAGTCTACACGACATGTAAATGAGGATGTTAGACCCATAAAAGCCCTGCAATTTTGCATTTCCCCTTCTCTTCCTAAAAGAAGTACATGATGGTACACTGATGAGGCTCAGCAACAGGTATACTGGAAACAAACCAAGATCAGTTGTGTGATATCAGTTCTCGTCCTGTTCGCTTCGAAGTGAGTCCTCATCTTTACTGGAAAGTATCCCAATTCGGCAAAGACATTATTTCTTCGCCTTCTTCGTTCTCTTTGTTGATTGGGTTCTCTTTGCTCCCTTCTTAGTAGCCTTCCCTGTAACCTTTGCCTTCTTCTGTCCCTTACCCTAATATCACAAAAATTAGTTTAAGTTTGCCACTACGAGCTTTATGATATTGCGATGTATATGTGCTTGGTAATGACTAACATGCTCTAGCATAGCTGCACAGCAAGGCTTCACAGATACAGCTTGAGAAAACTTCAGGATGGCCATGTTCTTTTTCCAAATTTATATGGTAAACTTGTGGGCAACATTACAACATCCTAGGCTATTGTTATGTGATCTAACTACTTGATAGAGCATGGAAACAGCAGGCAAGGAAGACCACCGCTGACGGTGGATGCAATAAAGGGCCTGACAACAGGATATGCAAGAGTGCTAAAAACTGGAAGTCTTTCAGTGCCCCTCACGAAGTTGCAGTCTCTATAATTCAAAATTTCCAAGCACGGCAACACTTTCAATGGCCAAGTACTTTGGCATGCAAGTAACAAGTTACTACATGGTAATATGCTCAGATAAATGGAAAATTAGTAGAAATCAGGTATCCATGCTTTGCATTAACGTACGTCATCATCAGTTCATCACTAGGGGCATGACAAAATGTGAATACAATGGATCAATCAAACGAAACTGCAAAGCAGAAGATCAACAAAAAGAGAGGCAAGAAACCACACCGCTGGCTTCTCGGCTTTTCTTTTGGTTTTCGCCTTAGGTTGATCTTCATTGTCATTGTTCTGATCATTTTGAGAAGCATGTAGTTCATGAAGCCTGTCACCCTCTCCATCTGAATCAAATGTGAACCCATCGAGGGTACCTACATTAATGATACCAATATTAGAAAATAGTCTGTAGCAGATACTGTCACGTAAACAATCTGTTCCTCACAATAAAACCACACTCAAATGCAGAAATAGCTCCGTGAAAGAAAGATAAAAACATGCTGTTTTTTATCTGCTTGCATTTTGCACATCAGCTTTATAGATCGAGGCACTCTGATCTACTGGATGGAGACTTCTCCCAAATAGTTACAATTTAAAACAATGAATTCAATACCAACAGACTGTTGATTACAGTTTACAACTGACAACAGATAGCCCAGCTAGAAATATGCTAACCTTCCATCATAGTCTCTGATTCAAATAAATTGGAATGGGGTTCCAGTTGAATGAAGTCATTCATGATAGCCTCTATCTGTACAGGAAAAAAGAGAGGTGAATTAAGGTAAACAGTGGCATCCCTTAGAATGAATGCAATTAATACATAATCAAATTTACTAGTGGAAATGGGACATTAGGTGCTAGAAATTTTTACTTGTCTAAACTGAAATAATGGAGGAGTTAAATACACATTGAATTCATGTTATGACCGACAAACCTTTGCTTCTGTTTGTCCCACACTGACCTGAAAGAAAAGAGGCAGTGCACCGAGGAATAAAAACCATGACTACAAAAGAGTATAAATATACAGTCACACTCGAGTTTGGATGTAACTTACAACACAAAATGTCCTGGATGGAACTATGGTTGATTTGTATACTGTTCCTGTATGAGTATGGAAAGAAATCAGATGCTGAATTGTTTGGAATATTGCAATAAGAGACATGATTTTCAATAGCTGTCAGTACAGATATCTTGCCAGGGATATGCTAGCATGAATTACAATCAAAATCAAATGAAGTACATACACAATATAATGGAAGTAAGTCAAGTAACTTGGTGGCACCTTTCAGGTCCAGTAACAAATCCTGATTGCCATTGGGACCATTTGAAATTACTATCCTCCCAACAGCTCCAATATCTCCGCTCAAGTCTATCGAGTCACCATCGCATTCAACCAATGCCTAGAAATAAAAGAACGACCTATAAACTTGGGGAAATATTAATAACAATTTGAAAGCACAGTTGAGTTCCAGGTATGTTACTTTAGATGATACAAGGTAATAGAATCCCTTCCAAGAAATCAGTTATTTTCCAGAAGGCAAGATGTTGATAAATTCCATTTTACCACAAAGTACACATTTTTGCACATTTTGACCATGAATTTATGGCTATTCTTTACAATCTGCACTTCTGTAAACTCGTATTACACTCCTATGAGGAAACAAGTATAAGTAGCATACAGAAACATGCAAGTCTGGTCAAATCTAATGAATCATGATTATTCTTCTATTGATTGTATAATATATATTCCTTTCCATTGATGCTAATTAGACATCTTTTTCACGAAGAGAATACAAGGCTGAGAATAATAAGGATGTTCATAGTATGTCAGACTTCTAGTTGCAGACATTGAACTTTTTATGAGTCAACTGATCCTTGTAATTAAGCAGCACTAGTGCAGCCGTTAGAGTTTATCATACCTTTGAACGTTGAACTTTATCAGGAATGATTAATGGCAACCTCTGGGAGACCTGGAATTCAGAACATAAACTCCGTAAGAAACCAAGGTATATATAACTAGTTACAAAAATAACAAGACAAGCCAAACATACCACAAAAGCATGGTAATCTAGGAACCAGCTTGAGTTTACTAAGTAATTAATACGTAAGATCCATTTTCATATTTTTTTCCAATAACTTCTTAAGAAGTTTAGGAATTTGAAATACGAGGAAGCAAAATAGATAGGAGGCTGCGGGCTGTAGGTGTCTTACAGAATTCCCTGCAAGCTTATCCTGCATTTGTTCCTCAGCAACTCCCTCTTCTTGTTGTTCCAAGGTATCTATGTTCATTTGACCATGAAACAATAATTACACATCACTGAAACTAGATAATTCAAAACACAAAATCTAAGACATTAACTAAAATGGTAAGCTTTTTCATTAGTCTTACCACCTGTTTGATTTACACAAGCTTTTGTTCCAGCAACCTTTGATTTTTTACCCTTAACTTGCTGACCCTCTTTTTTCCTGGTAGTGTTAAGTGAGTCCTCTTCTTCATTAGATTCACCAGCCCTTGAAGGGCTGTTTCCAGAAGCATCAGAATCAGATGAGAGCGTAACCAAATTCTTCTTTGAAGTCTATAAAAACAAATTTAGGTACAGAAATTAAACAATAGAATTATGGGACAGGTGTTTGCATCTAGTGTGTACAGTGAAGTTATAATTACACATAACAGTTACAACGTCTGACAATCAACATCAAACAAGTTACTAGTCTAAAGAGAAGATCCATGAAAGTTGTTGCCAGCAGGCAGAAGGAACAAAGCATCTTGACAAGACAAAAGTGCCTGCTCAACTTCATTGATAAGCAAATTTAGATGAGCTTATAAATTGTAATATACCTTTTGTGTTTTGACGATATTATTTATCGTTTTACATGGAGGTAGCACCATAGCAGATATCAGTAACATAACTGGCAAGCTATCATGAATTGAAACTAGGGAAGTTAGAATAAAATTTAAATCTGTACCGAGCGTTTAGGAGGTTTATCTTGTTTTTCTTCCACGGATGGTCCCTCCTTATGTTTACCCAAAGCACCTATAAGTGACCATGTGGGGGAAAGCATGATCAAATGGTTAAGGGAAAGGCATCACTAGTTCGAACTTTATCATACTAAATA
This sequence comes from Stipa capillata, assembly GCA_019208055.1. Classification (NCBI taxonomy): domain Eukaryota; kingdom Viridiplantae; phylum Streptophyta; class Magnoliopsida; order Poales; family Poaceae; genus Stipa; species Stipa capillata. The sequence goes on from JAGXJF010000934.1 coordinate 137,815, forward strand.
CAGAAATAGTCATACTAAATACAGAAATAGACTAGTTGTACCTTTTTTACTCTTAATGGTTTTCCTCCTAGTTGCCGTGAGTTGTTTGCCTTTATTTTGTGTGGCATCATGTGTACTACCTGCACAAGCTGAATTAGCCTTGTCTTCTCTAGAAGGAGCAGTTCTTGTAGGGCTGTTTCCGCAAGAAGAATCAGAACCGGAAGAAAGCATCATGGGTGCCGTGCTTGGTGCCTGTAACAAAAAAGAAGTACATTAAAATCCATGTAGTAGTAACCATGTAATTTCCAATCAATAGCTATCCACTTGTACAAACGTTCATCCTGTCAAGAACACATCACAATTCTGGAAGAAATCCGAAGTAATTGTAAATAGAAATGGATGAGTAGCCCATAAGTAGAGCAAGAACAACGCAGTGGCTTACACCAAAGCCCATTGGCACTAAATGAGGCTATCATTCATGATATGAATTGGTGATATCACAGATAGACAACCACTGTTTAACCAAAAACATGAGTATAAACAAGCTCTGGTACAAATGCACGAATTCTACATAGTCTTGTGGAGGGTACAAAGAGCAAGAGATCCTTAAGAACAACACGAAGCATTTGAGTGCTGGAAATGGCGGCCATTTGCAACACGACGCGGATCAATTGCTATTGCGGAATCAGTCGTAAGCACTAACTGTAGGTCTCAATTCCCAAATGAAATCCGCGGAACAGCAACGAATACATACATCACAGAATGAGCCAAGAAAGTAGCGTCGTTCACTGGGATTCAGTGACGCGAACAGCATCTGCACATACCAACTCAAGAACCTCTTCTGAAGTCTTCGTGCGCAGGTTTGAACCCGAAAACAACTCATTTACAGCAGAATAAGGGGTAGAAAACCGTATTTCCCCCCGGCATCTACCACGATTCAGGCAGAGGTTGAGTAGTGGAGATACCTGGAACGCAAGGAGCCAGTCGGGGTCGCCTTCTTCGTCCCCCATGCCTACCGCCGCCGCCGCTTCGAACCCGATTAGGGCAGCAGCGAGTGATGGCTCGAACGAGCTCTAGGTTTGCTGGGATTTGGAGGGTTTCGGCGCTGAGATTTTGAGGGTTTTGCCGTCGAAGCGGCAGCCCTGTGCAAGGTCACCAAGCTTCTGACCACGTTGCCGTGGGAAGCCGAGCGGATGGTCCTAGACGCTCGCGTTCCGGCCAATCCGCGCCGCCGCCGTGACCACTTCGCCGCCGCCGCCGCCGCGCGAGGAGGGAGAAGGGTCGGGTTGTCGGGTGTTCGTTTGGTTTCGGGTCGGTGGGGATCGAGTCCATCCACTTTACTTGGTCACGTGAGTCGCACATGAGTCCACGTCAGCAGTGTTGGTCAGCATGGTGCCACATCAGCTTGCTCTGTCAGCCGGTGCGAATGACCTGTGCAAACGGAATAAACGCTTGGGAGATGTACGTACTTGTAGGAAGAAAGTGAGACAACGCTGCAAGTTTAAGGAGCTGCTACAACATAATTTTGTTTCTTTTCCTAGTGTGTCTGGTTTTCCAGTTTGAATAGTATTTTTAGCTATTTGTATATTTAAGGGTAGCACTAGGCACCAGACATTACATTGGATTGGACGTCTGTGGAAATATTTCTATTATATGATTAAACATTTTGGTAGAACATATGCAATAAATTTTTTGAACCAATGCAACAAGATGTTTTTATGTAATAATTTCGTAAGATGAAAATATTTTATTTTATGTAATGGATACTCGTACTACGAAAAGCAATGATCAAAGTACAGATACGTAACATTTTCCTAAATTCAATGTTTATTAACCATAGGATAGGGATTAAAATCTCGTATACAACGGAGCAATAGAGAAGAACTTGGCACAAGGAGTAACGGGACATAGAGTGTACTATAGTTCCATCACAACTTGTTCAAGAACAAAGGAACAAATTCTATTACTACGAACCAAACACCACATCCAAACCCCAAAAAACAAATCGGGATATCTCACAGCGGCGGAGGATGAGAAGGTTGTGGGAGGTCGCCGGAGGAGAGCTGAAGGGAGAAGAGGAGGAATGAGGGAGCGCCCGACCTGCCCTAGCCTCCTTAGGAGCTGCGGTGTTTGGGCGTCGCATCTGCCTTTTCCACACTTGTGCAGAGGGACGGGATGTGGAAAGAAATACATAGAGAGGTGGGCTCAATGGGGAGGTGAGCACGTGTGCTCACGTGATGTTGTGACGCACGGATGGCAGACTCATCTGGATGATGTTGGTGAGTTAGTTCATTCGGCATATTAGAGGAATATAACCCTTAATTGGTTGTCCTCATCCATCTCATTCCTCCAACCAAATAGGTGGATGGGTTGAAAAGAGTAAATTATTTAAATCACGATTTCAGGGTATCTTGTTACACTTTATCATATATATATTGGATTTCTTTCTCAAAATCATAACTTTTGAGGTAATCTCTAACGGATCAATTTAAATCGGACACTTCTAGACATTTGACAGGAAAACTGACATGACGGGTCCACTCGTTAGTGCTCACATGGATGCTTGCATGGACGCTTATGCTGATCTGGACATGACCTCACCTGTTAGCCTCTCATTTTCTTCCCCTTCTCTTCTCTCTCTCTCATTTCTTCCTCGCTCTCCGCTACATCGCTCATGCCGGCAGCATGGTGGAGAGCGTGCTGACGAGGTAAGTGCAGACATTGCTATATTGTCCTGCATTACTCAATGAATTTATCCGTGATTTTCCATTAGCAGGAAGCTGTTGCTATGGTGAAGCCTATACAAGACCCGGAGGAAGCAGCAAAGACATTACTTCGAGAAGCTTCTCAAAGAGGGAGTGCTGATAACATCACCATTGTCGTCGTCCGCTTTTTGGACGGAACATCAGACGGAACAACAACCAAAACTACAACCGAAGACGAACCGAGTAAGGAGGTCGCCGATGACCAAAAATCATAGCTGTTTGTGGTAAAAGCACGCAGTAGTCTTCCAGGTTGTTGTATCTACTGTTGTATCTGATGCTCAAAGTAGATGTACCTTGGTGGCACACGCCATGCTGCGAAACGAAGCTGACTTTTAGCCCGAACTTTCATCCTTGCTTCATGCTTCCGGCTGACCTAGATGGTCATGTGGAGCAAAGTGATGATTGGACTAGTGTTGTCACAATATGATCCAAGTTGAACATTTTTTTTTCTATTCTGAACCTTGGTAACTAGTAACTTTTGTGCTGGTGTTTCATGCCAGTGATTTTTAGCAGTAAATGCATGTAATTCTACTGTTTGAATTATTTTAACAAAGTTTGTGTGCTCCAGATGTCAAGCCGCCGAGTTGCAATGGTCATGTTTGAACCTTTTTTCAGAATGTCAAAATAACTGCACTTGAAACCAGTCCTGAATTCAGAGTTATGTTGATATATAAATTCGATCATATTTTACCAGTTTTAGACTTGAATATGTGCAAACTTGATGGATGCCTATGAAATTCCAATTCAAGGTACTTGACATTGGCAAACCGTATAACTGAAGGATTATTTATTCTCTTGGTGTAATTTCCAAGTCAAGGTACTTGACATATCATTGTTGATTTTATTTTGGCAATTGCAGTTAGGCCGTTCAAAACTCAAAACCTGCCCGTTTCCCAAGCAACCCACAATTGCGTAATTTACCTTTTCAATCCGACCGAACTCAATCAGCATCTCCTAGGAACAGAGCCAACCCAATCCACATGTGGTACTTGAACCCAAACCAAACATTTGCTGTAATATGGGTTCAAACCCATTCCCAGCCCCCACAATACTCAGCCTACATGGCAAAATGGTGAAGAATATTAGAGACATGCCAAATGTCAATATTGGTTCGTGCTGAACGTACGGCCGAGCCAATCTTTGGCAGTGAGAATTTGGAGATACGGCATGAAGGCTCACAAGCTGGCTAAGTATATACGCATGTACCCTACGAGAGGTATGCCATGTGTAAATGTGCTCTATGTATATCCTCCTGAGTTCATACTGCAGTTGCTGCACGTACGTAGCGCTCGTTCTTCGGGCTATTGTACGTGATGCTCGAAGTGCTGCCACACAAAACTGAATTTGGTTTGGATTTAATCCTCATTTCATGATCCCAGCTGTCCGAGATGGCAATGTGCGAGCAGAGTGGTGATAGGGTTAGTATTGTTACGATATGACCCAAGTTCGTGTGCTGTACGTGATTCATTTATTTTTGGTTCAGAACAACGATGAGATATAAGAACCGGTCATATTTCAGTAGTTGTATACTTCAAAATTCTACAAACTTGATAGATGCCTATGAATTTCCAAGCCACAATACTTGACAGACCATACAACCAAATTGATTATTGCTTCGAAGCAAAATGAGAGAGATCTACCCGCTTATTCGGTGCGACTGGATTATAATCATGAAGATTAATCAAATACAGATGTTCAGTCACATGGCTTTAGAAGCGTGTTTCCTACGCAGTTGCATGACGTATTCGACTAGTAGTATTATTACCTAATAAATGGTCACTTACTAGTTTTAGCTTTTAATCACGTGATGTGACCTGGATACGGCATGATGCAGTATTCTAGTAACTAAGACTAGGGTACGACAAAATATTTCCAAACTCTACACATGATTTACTAAAAGAGTGCCTGGGAAACGCGTACAATCTGAGACTGTATAAACAATGAAGTAGAATAGAAGGAATAATTTAAAGTACTACATGGTAACGGTGCTCATCAAATTAAACGCACGACAAAAAAAGAGAGAATAAAAGAAGTAAAATAGCTTAAATAGCTTCATCAAGAATTAAAACGTCAGGACGGGTTGGGTGCACCCGTGCGGCATTCCAGAACACTGTCTTGGCATCACGGCGAAGTTGTTCACTACCCATATGGTACGTAAACAAATAGATTTGCTGGAGGCCTGAGAGGTGCTCCATGCCAATTGGTGTAGCGCCGCCCCACGTCTTACGTAATTTTAGATCGAGCACTCGTAGCTTGGACATAGCCCCTTCCTCGAACCTCACGCACGCCGTGACGTCACCATCATAAGTAGAGCGGAGGCGAAGTTGCTCTAGAACTGGGAATAATCCCGTGCTGATTATGGCAGCACTGTCTTCGGGGATATGCAACACTTTGAGATAGAGCCTGACGAGGGAGGGCAGCTTTCCAAGAACATGAAACTCGTCAGTCCACAAGTGCTCAACACGTAGATACAGTACACGGAGGCAATGGAGATCGCCAATCCATTTGGGAACTCCCTTCAACGGCCATCTTTCCAGACCAAGTAGCTCGATACGGAGAGGAGGGTTGGATAATGAGTACAGCTGGTCGTCATAATGTTTAGGAGGCCGGCAACCGAGGGCGAGGCTCGTGAGGTCACGGAGCTTTCCAATTGAGGACACCAAAGCATCAGCAACCCCTGCCGCCGCCATCTCACACTCGTAATCCGGCCAAAGGAGCACCAGTTCCCTCAGATAGGTCAGCTCGCCGAGGCCCTTAATACCCTCCAGCGAGCTCTCCCCCGTATTATAACAACGCAGAGCACGTAGTGATTTCATGTTTCCGATACCTTCAGGCAACGCTATACCATCCGGTAGAACCAGGCAGCACAAGCGGGGCAAGTGAACTATATCTGACGGGATGCCTTGTGCCAATTCACCATCTATAAGCAGCGTCTCTAAATAAACAAGCCCTTTAATTTCAGTAGGGAGCTCTATGCTGCTAGAATATGCAAAAATCTTCAAATACCTCAGTTGAAACAATTGGCCGATAGAAGTGAGGTCGACTGTCTTGTCTGAAGAGCCCTGCAATTCAAAGACCAGCACCCTGAGATACTTAAATAGCGAAAGAGGAGGTGTGTACTCAGACTCTCCGAACTGTGCAAACGATCGAACTTGTGACAAGCTAGTAGCAATGGTCCCTGATTTTGCGCCACCAGTGCTCGAGTTCAAGGATAATCGGCGGACTTTATACTCGCGGTCATGCAATCTTGCTATGTCTTCATAGTTGTATACTACATTGATAAAATTATCCTCTTGACACTTGCTTAGTATCAAGTCAAGCATCATATCATGTACTCTGTAAGACAACACCTCGCCATAGTGGGTTTCTCCGGGCTGAATTAGGCTTCTATTGATAAGCTCATTGAAATAACTCTTCGCGGCATCTTCCAAATCTAATCCATGCAAATGATTGACGAAGCCTTCAGCTATCCATTGTTGAACCAGATCATCCCGCCTAATCTCCTTGTCCTCTGGATACATGCCAAGGTACAGAAGACATGCCCGGAGATGAAGAGGAAGATGAATGTAGCTAAGGTTTAATATACTCCTCATCTCTTCTAAGGTGGGCTTTGTAGCAAACTTGGCGCCCAGAGAATTCCTTATGCTCTCCCACTCGTCCCTTGATCTTGCTTGACAACTAGCTAACAAGCTAGCTATAGTGATAATTGCAAGTGGCAATCCGCCACACTTCTTCAAAATTTCAGTGGAAACTTCTTTAAATTGAGGTGGACAGCCATCTTCAGATCCGAACACTCTATTAAAGAATAACCTTCTTGAGTCTTGCTCTTCGAGGGGCTTCATTCTGTAAAGGCACTCACGGTCATTGCGACACGCCCAGAGAGCCACATCATCCACTCGTGTGGTTACTATAACTCTACTTCCATTACCACCTTCTGCAAAGGCACAACTAATAATTTTCCCTGCTGATTCATCCCACAAGTCATCAACTACAATAAGGTACCTGTCGATTTTTTTTGTATGCACAAAGTCAACATACATTACATAAAAATATGACTATAAGTCATAGATAAAAGCATAAAAAATTGTTAATGAAAATGAACAAAATAATAGAACACATTGGATTCTAGAAAACATGTTATTCCTTAGGAGTTATGACGCGTCAATTTCTTGACAATAGTTAGTTGCTCTCAACAGCTCTAGTTACAGACAAAAAAGAATGGTGGGCTCATGAAGCGTGTCCACTGAACCACAATGCAGTGAACGAAAGGATGGGCCGGATGCCCGGAAAGGTACAGTTCAAGATCTGCTGCCGGAAGCAGAATGTTGCTGAGGGCCTGCAACGACATCGCACTTACCGCGTGGATCACGAGCAAAGTATCCCAATAGTCCCCAAATTCATCATTTCTGTGGTCTAGTTAATAATTGAGGTATTAGTAGGATCATCATTTCTGTGGTCTCACTAATGGAGCAGGGGTCAAAGCCCTGTTTTTCTAAAAATATTAATAGGATCATGAACACGTTGGTTATGGAATGATATAAAACTAAACTTTTTTAAAATTTTAATGTACCTTAAAGGTGAGATACATTGAGGAAGGTTTTATGTTTATCCAACCACTTCGGTCTTAATTACCGAAAGCCCTACAGGATCCAAATTTGGCCCAAAAGAATTTTCCCGGCCTATCATTAGAGCAACATCTAAAACTAGGATCAAGAGCACACCTTGGTGTGGAAATCTTAAAACTGCCAATCAGATCTTGTTATGGAAACTAAATTGATAGTAAACATTCTAAATGCATCATGCAAATATAATCTACATTGTATATACGGTAGGTTCCGTATTTTACAATGCTCTATTGTACAGTGCAGTGTTGCTATTTTCTAGATTTTTCTATTCTATTTGTAGATTTGTAGTGCTTCTTTGCATGCCTTTACGTCCATTAGATGGAAATAGAAAGCTTTGTAACAATATTTGGCGATCCATCTATGATGAATGTGGTTGTCATAATCCAACTTGCCCAAAGCTTGCCAGAGCGGGGCATCCCTAGCGTTTAGTGACGAATTGCGATGAAAGCATACCCATTTTTTCACGCATTGATGGCGATTATTTGTCAGAGTTTATGGCAAAATAGCATATGTTCGTCACAAATTATAATCAGTGACACGTGATACATAGCGAGAGCCAATTTGTCACGAGCTCATCAGAAAACATTTATGTGAGAAAAATACGCTCTTGCATGATGAATTTGCATCATCATGAAGCATAAAAATGTAGTAGTGAAGGCAGAGAGAAATTAGGGTGACGGTGCAATTGCATGCGCCTTCTTTTATAGTCAGCTTTAATATAGATAAAGATTACGTTAAACCATGCCAAAAGCTTGTAAACGAACATTGATCAAATCAAATAATTATTCAAATTTAACCCAACTAGATAACCTATGTAAGTAGAGTATTATTAGGAATTAAATAAGTACCTCTTATCTGTGAGATGTTCCCTAAGACGGTCGATGATGTCTTCTACCTTGGGAGCGCCAGGAGACTCTTCTATCCCAAGCCTTGATTGTAGGCGATTGAGAAGGCTTGTGATATCAGGCCTTTGGGAAACTGAAACAAATGCCTTACAGTTAAATTGCCCTCCGATCTTATCATACACTTGTTTGGCAAGTGTAGTTTTACCCAGGCCTCCGAATCCCACGATGGACACCACCTTGAGTTTTTTCTCACTACTATCTGACAACCAACTGACAAGCTCTTCCCTTGGGCCATCAATACCCACTAGGCCTGCTGCCTCCTGGTAGACCGCCGTCATGCGGGGATCGACAGCCACACCGCTAGAGGTAGAATTGATGCAGTCATCAATCTTGTACCTCACGCGCCGTTCATTTGCCTCCACCGCAAGAGTCTTGAGCTCCTTGATCTGGTCAGCGATCCGATGACGAGCCCCCACCGTCTTGAGACGTCGGATAGTCTTCTTGATGAAGCCTGCCTTGTCATCGGCACCTTCAAGCTCGCGCATGAAGTCATCGATGCAATTCTCCATATCGTAGGACATCTCCCTGATATGGCCCCTCCAGTTCTTGGCCAGCGGATGGAGTTCCTCCTTGAGCTCTAGCTCCTCAAGGGCAGCTTTCATGGCGCCGAGCTCACGCATGAGGAACGACGCCTGCTTCCTCACCCCTTTGAGCTTCTTGTACTCGTCGCCCATCAGCGTGGCGAGCTTGCCGAGCAGGGGGTTCATCGCCCCCGTCGTCGCGCTCACGATTTGTCCTGCCATCTCGGTCGGGGCGAATCGAAGGGAGGCGGTGCAGGGCGGAGGTGGAGAGGTGGAGACGGCGGCTGGCCGCGATGCCGGCAGATCTGGCTAGGGAGGTGGAGGGCGCGGCGGATCAGCGGCCGGAGGTGGACTACGGGGTGGTGCGGCGGGAGGGGAGGGCAAGGGAAAGCAGCAGCTCGGTGGAGGGAGTGTTGGAGGTGGAAGACTCGAGTGCTGGGTGTCGGTTGGTGGACACGCTTTTCTTTGGAATTAGATGCTCTATGATTGACATGCTTTGCTCCGGCTCTTCTTTGGACACGCTTCCGCTGCGGATTCGCTATTTTATGGTCGATTGTTTTACAATCCGTCATGATTTTTTTGTTACCGAATTGTGCTCCCTCTTCTTTTCTCCTTCTGCTCCGCTCATTTCTTCTTCTTCTTCCCATCTTCCTCCTGCAGCATCATTTCCACTACTTAGACGGATGGTTATCCGTGGGTGTTTTGACGGAGTGACAGCAGACATCTGGGGGCAACACAGCCCGCTAAGGATGTCAAAGGACCATTGGATGAGGAATGACGCCTGCTTCCTCACCCCTTTGAGCTTCTTGTACTCGTCGCCCATCAGTGTGGCGAGCTTGCCAAGGAGGGGGTTCATCACCCCCATCGACGCGCTCACGATTTCGGCCATCTTGATCTTAGCCTCCTTCCTCTGTTGGCTCACTAGCTAGCTATGTGTGTGTTCTGTAAGTAAGCAAAGATTGGTGCAGATAGTAGAACGCTGCCTAATTCCATGGGGTTATCTATACTCATGCACTTCTGAACGAACTAATAACTACTATTATCCTCGAGATTCACGAGTACTGCTTAACTAATACAGGCTGTATAGGCCGCCTGCAAATGTAGTAATCAATTGTGAGTGCCTTGTAGATCCATGCCAAGATTAACCTGTAATATATTGGTGCAATCATGCATCGCGCATATGCATACACGTGGACATGTCAGGCCGGGTCGTCCAGCCCTGATGAGTAGACATTTTGCCCCGTGATGCACGGCGTGAGACTCTGCAAAATCAGAACCTTTCTTTCTTATTTATCGCAAGACCAAAGATCCTTCCCATCTCTGCAAAGCGAAGATATCTGGAAAGCAAATGCAGAGAACAAATGCAAAATTCACGCCTGGCTGGTCCTTCAAAACAAGATTCTCACAGCAGATAAATTATAGGAGAGAGGATGGCCAAATGGGGAGACATGCACGTTCTGCGGAAATCATCCAGAATCCGCACTGCACACATCTCTAAAGTGTGTCTTCGCGAGACAGGTCTGGCGAAAATTGCCGCGCGTAACGGATTGCCACCCCTTCAGCTTCTAGGACATGCAGCCGATACCGTAGACTCCTGGTGGCAAAAATGCGGTGAAGGTTTAGACAGCAACGACAAGAGGAATAGATATGGCATCCTAATCTACGGTCTTTGGAGCCTATGGAAGGAACGGAATGGAAGGATTTTCCAAAACCAATTCAAATCGTTCGACGAGGTCGCTGCTAGGACAATGGAGAGCATCAGAGCTAGGAACAGAGCCGCCCGATGGGGGGCCAACGACAGCGAAGAACGTGCCCTGTAACAAGTAGCTTCTGATCCCTTTGCCAGGCGTCGAGTTTCAAGTTCTTCGTGTTTGTATTTTTCTTAATTGTAATCGTTGTAACCTTATAAACCTTGATTTCTACCCGCTATAAGAAAGGCAGAGCTCCTGCCATTTTCTTAAAAAAAAAGACCAGGCTGTCCAATGACTCACGGGACTACACAAACGCTAGTTATTAACGAAAAGAAAGACGCCCTTGCTGTTGAGTCCATATTTGATTTCGTAAATATTTTTTACCCATCATTGCTCCATCTTATTTATCTCATTTCGTAGTTTCTGTCTGAAAAGAAAGATTTGACGGTTACATTAAAGCAGGAATTGGATTTTTCCATTGTATTATTTGGATCCATCATCCATGCAGTCCATATTTGATCTCTACAGCCCTTTCCATTGATGGAGTCCTGCATTCATCCGAAGGAAGAGAGCAGGAAGATATTAGCAGGAAGCAGCCGGGGGTGCACTCCTTGTGCACTCGGCAACCACGAGAGAGATGTGACTAAAGTAAGCAGCCGGGGGGGACTCGAAGCTAGCTAGTGCTTATCACGGTCATTCAAATGGCATGTCGTCGTGCCCAGCGCCTTGAAAACCGCGAGGTCACCGGCCACAAGCGCGAGCTCTGAGGCTTTGTTTTGCTCAACGAGATATGCTTGTTTGGCAGCCATTAGTTTTATTTCATTGGCTCCTCGGAGACATCGACCTGCAGCTATAATTAATTAATTCAATCCTACTGGTTTAGTTTGTGATATTTCAGTCACGCAGTCAAAATTTCAGAAGTGCAACTGCCATCACATTCAGTAAGAGGTAAACAGCAGAAGAAGGAAGCTCAATGTACTGAAGCTAGCTACTGGTGTCGTCCATGTACTGAAGCATGCATCTTCAGTTATTCGTGCTTCAATCCTACTGGTTTAGTTTGTGACTAAAGTATCACAGAGTGGTTCAGTTTATTCGTGAAGCTAGCTACTGGTGTTTCGTGCTTGATTTTCAGCAGTAAATGCATGTCATTCTACTATTTGAATTACTTGAACAAAGTTTCTGTGCTCCTGATGTCATACTTCAAAGTTCAGAATGGTGTATCAATCAAAATTAAGATTTTCTGTTAATAAAATCAGAGTCAATACCACTTTTTTATCTCTTCAGAATTAATGTCAATATGACTACATTTGTAACGGGCTCTGAATTCACAATTGCGCTGATATGAAGTTAGCCCTATTTCACCGGTTGTAGACTTGAATACTCTGTAACTTGATGGATGCCTATGGACTTCTAAGTCACAGTGCTTCGCATAGCCATATGACCGAAAGATTATTGATTGTAAGGAAAAAGATTTGGTGCGTCAGAATTATAATGGTGCAGAAAATTAATTAAATACGGATGGTGCAGATTAACCGAAGACTGATGTTCAATCACAGTACACTAAACGTGTTTTTGTTTGCTAACATAAACACATGTCTCTCATAGTATCTAGCAATTGCATATACACTAGTTTTTGTTGGAAATATGCCCTAGAGGCAATAATAAAGTTGTTATTATTCTATTTTCATGTTCATGATTAAGTTTATGTTCTATGCTAAAATTGCATTGGTTCTTGAATATGAGATTCAGAGGAAAACCTAATTGCATGTGTGGAATAATAAACACCATTCAGATCCCTAGTCAGGCCTCTGGACTAGCTCATGTATTGTTGATGATCTTGTTTTCCTGATCATGGGCATTGTTAATGTAACAAGGATGCCGGCAATAATGGGAACACATTGTTAGGGTAACAATGGTGTTGGATAGACCCCTTATGAGATACTGCGAGATCACTTCGTCAATATGTTGTCAGTATCTTCTCATGATGTGTTAACGTTTACTTGCGTCCTTAGACCATGAGAATATCATAGACCCGGATACCGGATGGTTGCTTTGGGGTCATCAATCGTTACGCCGTAACTGGGTAATTATAAAGGTGACTTCCAGGTACACCAGAAAGTATATCGTGGTTCTAGATATGTCAAGACTGAGATTTGCCCATCCGGCGATGGAGAGATACACTCTGGGCCCACTCGGTATTACGGTGTCCAGCATCGCCTGGCCAGGTATTGTGACTAAAAGGTTAGTCACGGGGATACCGGAATACGGAAACGAGAAAAGAGTACAAACCGGTAACGAGGATAACTAGGTATGGTGATCAAGGAGTTGATCACAGGGATACCGTCAAAGTCTCGCCTCGGGTTGTGTAATGTATCGTGAGGCAAAAGGAATTGTATGCGACAATACAAGGTTTGCTCGATAAAGATCTTCGATGATATGTGGGAGTCGTTATGGGTGTCCAGATCCCGCTGACGATTATTGACCGGAATGTATTCCGGACATGTCCACATATACTCGAACCTATAGGGTCACACGCTTAACGTTTTAGCGACATTTAGGAATGCTATGATTTATGGAGAACGAGAGAGAAGGGTTCCGAAAGTGTTTCGGATGATCTCGAAAGTGTTCCGGGAGGTCCCGGATGGTTCCGGTGATGTCCGGAAGTGTTCCGGAAAGTATTGGAAGGTTCTAGAAGGTTCTGGAAGGTTCTAGAAATTCTAGAAGGTTCTAGTGGAGTTGGACTCCAACTCCAACAGGGTGTCCCTGCTGAAGTAGGACTCCACCTGCCTAGGGAGAGCTGCCCCAACCCCTATAAATAGAGGGGCAGGGCACCTCAAAGGGTATCCCAAGCAGCCCCAGAGGCAGCCCTAGTCCCTTGGACTAAACCCTAGGCCGGCCATCTCTAGATTGGCCACAGCCTTCTTTTTCTCTCTCTTCTAGATTGGATCTAGTATAGCTGCCGGCGCGCTGCTGATTCTCCTTCTCGTAGATCCCCGCTGTTCTTGTGTGCTGGTCCACACATTACCGCGGTGTCGCTGATCCGGTACGCGTGGATACCTCGGAGACGTCGTATACTTCGGCGTTTGATCGGGCGAACTATTCACGAGGAGATCGCTCTCGCGGCTGGGAGGTATAACCTAGCTGCGGGAGTCTGCGGACTTCATCGACATCGGTCAACTTCTCCGCTGCATTGACGTGATCGTCGAAGGTATGATATCGTTATCTACACCTCGATAGTGTTTCTTGGTTTGGTTCGTGCGCGGAAAAATTTTGTTTTGCGTAGCGCGTTCCCCAACAGTTTTACGTTTTAAAGGACCTCTTTCTAGTTTCACCTTTCAATCGCGTGATCATCTGGCTAAACAGCAGCATGTAGAAATCGAATCGCAAATATCCAGATGATGCAGGAAATTCAGGTGGCCAAGAATTTAGACACGACCAAATATTGCCAAACTCTACACATGGTAAAGGGACCAAATATTGCCAAACTCTACACATGGTAAAGGGTCTGCTGAGCAATTAATCCATAAAAGAGTGGCTCGAAAGCTTGTGCAATCTGAGAGTATATCAGGTACATAGTAACAATACTCGAGAAAATAACAAAGTACAATAGCGAAGAGATGATTGAAGTTACAAGAAAGGCCGACTAGGGAGGTTGTAACGGAAGGATGCTTGTGTTAGCTGAAGCAGCAAGACCAAGTCTACAACTACTCCTGCGCAAAGTCTCAGAAGCATGCAGCATGCCATGCACGTCAAACAGCCATGCTATCCGGCTAATTAGGATCTTCAACAAGAAGTAGTTGTATACTTCAAAATTCTACAAACTTGATGGATGCCTATGAATTTCCAAGCCACAATACTCAGCCTACATGGCAAAATGGTGAAGAATATTAGAGACATGCCAAATGTCAATATTGGTTCGTGCTGAACGGCCGAGCCAATCTTTGGCAGTGAGAATTTGGAGATACGGCATGAAGGCTCACAAGCTGGCTAAGTATATACGCATGTACCCTACGAGAGATATGCCATGTGTAAATGTGCTCTATGTATATCCTCCTGAGTTCATACTGCAGTTGCTGCACATACGTAGCGCTCGTTCTTCGGGCTATTGTACGTGATGCTCGAAGTGCTGCCACACAAAACTGAATTTGGTTTGGATTTAATCCTCATTTCATGATCCCAGTTGTCCGAGATGGCAATGTGCGAGCAGAGTGGTGATAGGGTTAGTATTGTTACGATATGACCCAAGTTCGTGTGCTGTACGTGATTCATTTATTTTTGGTTCAGAACAACGATGAGATATAAGAACCGGTCATATTTCAGTAGTTGTATACTTCAAAATTCTACAAACTTGATGGATGCCTATGAATTTCCAAGCCACAATACTTGACAGACCATACAACCAAATTGATTATTGCTTCGAAGCAAAATGAGAGAGATCTACCCGCTTATTCGGTGCGACTGGATTATAATCATGAAGATTAATCAAATACAGATGTTCAGTCACATGGCTTTAGAAGCGAACATAATTACGTGTATTTATTTGCCAAGGTAGGCGCGTGTTTCCTACACAGTTGCATGACGTATTCGACTAGTAGTATTATTACCTAATAAATGGTCACTTACTAGTTTTAGCTTTTAATCACGTGATGTGACCTGGATACGGCATGATGCAGTATTCTAGTAACTAAGACTAGGATACGACAAAATATTTCCAAACTCTACACATGATTTACTAAAAGAGTGCCTGGGAAACTCGTACAATCTGAGACTGTATAAACAATGAAGTAGAATAGAAGGAATAATTTAAATACAGTACTACATGGTAACGGTGCTCATCAAATTAAACGCACGGCAAAAAAGGAGAGAATAAAAGAAGTAAAATAGCTTAAATAGCTTAAAGAAGTAAAACGTCAGGACGGGTTGGGTGCACGGCGAAGTTCAATATCCATGCTCGTCAATTAAACAAACGGCCAATTTTTTTTTGACGGAAGGACGGCTTGGGTGCACCTGTGCGGCGTTCATGAACGTAGAGTTGGCATCACAGCCAAGTTGTCCACCCATATCGTACGTATCCAAATAGATTTGGTGGAGGCCAGAGAGGTGCTCCATGCCAACTGGTGTAGCGCCGCCCCACCTCTCACTTAATTTTAGACAGAGAACTTGTAGCTTGGACATAGCCCCTGCCTCGAACCCCATGCATGCCGTGACATCATCAGCAGATTCGAGATCAAGGCGCTCCAGAACTGGGAATAATCCCGTGCAGATTATGGCAGCACTGTCTTCGGGGATATGCAACACCTTGAGAACGAGACTGATGAGGGAGGGCAGCTTTCCAAGAACATGAACCTCGTGAGTCGACAAGTGCTCAACACACAAAGATAGCTCACGGAGGCAATGGAGATGGCCAATCCATTTGGGAACTCCCTTCAACGGCCAATATATCAGACCAAGTATCTCGATACGGAGAGGAGGGTTGGATAATGAGTACAGCTGGTCGTCATAATTTTCAGGAGGCCCGCAGAAGAGGATAAGGCGCTTGAGGTCACGGAGCTTTCCAATTGAGGACACCAAAGCATCAAGAAACCCTGCCGCCGCTATATCACACTCGAAAGCCCACCAGAAGAGCTCCAAGTCCCTCAGGTTGGTCAGCTCGCCTATGCCCTTAATATCCTCCAGCGAGCTCTCCCCCATATTATAACAACGCAGAGCACGCAGTGATTTCATGTTTCCGATACCTTCAAGCAGCCCTATATCCCCAGGAAGATGCAGACAACACAAGCGGGGCAAGTGAACTATATCTGACGGGATGCCTTGTGCCAATTTACCAAACATTTCCAGTGTTTCCAAATAAACAAGCCCTTTAATTTCAGTAGGGAACTTTATGTCGCCAGAAGCTACTGAAATCTTCAAATACCTCAGTTGAAACAATTGGCCGATAGAAGTGAGGTCGAGAGTCTTATCTGAAGTCCCTTCAAATTTAAAGACCAGTACCCTGAGATACTTAAACAGCGAAAGAGGAGGTGTGCACTCGGACTCTCCGAACTGTGCAAACGATCGAACTTGTGACAAGCTAGTAGCAATGGTCCCTGATCTTGCGCCACCAGCGCTCGAGTTCAGCAATAATCGGCGGACTTTGTACTCGCGGTCATGTAGTCTTGCCATGTCTTCATAATTATACGCCACGTTGATAAAATTATTCTCTTCACACTTGCTTAGGATCAAATCAAGCATCATATCATGTACTCTGCAAGATAACACCTTCCCATAGGAGGTTTCTCCGGGCTGAATCAGGCTTCTATTGATAAGCTCATTGAAATAACTATTTGCGGCATCTTCCAAATCTAATCCATGCAAATGATTGACGAAGCCTTCAGCTATCCATTGTCGAACCAGATCATCCCGCCAAATCTCCTTGTCCTCTGGATACATGCCAAGATACAGAAGACATGCACGGAGATGAAGAGGAAGATGGATATAGCTAAGGTTCAATATACTTCTCATCTCTTTCAAGGTGGGCTTGGTAGCTGGGCTTGGTAGCAAACTTGGCGCCCAGAGAATTCCTTATGCTCTCCCACTCGTTCCTTGATCTTGCTTGACAACAAGCTAATAGGCTAGCTATAGTGATAATCGCAAGTGGCAACCCACCACACTTCTTCAAAATTTCACCTGAAACTTCCTTAAATTGGGGTGGACAGCCATCTTCGGACCCAAATACTCTATTAAAGAATAACCTTCTTGAGTCTTGCTCTTTGAGGGGCTTCATTTTGTAAAGGTACTCAAAATCATTGCGACACGCCCAGAGAGCCACATCATCCACTCGTGTGGTTACTATAACTCTACTTCCATTACCACCTTCTGCAAAGGCACAATTAATAATTTCCCATGCTGATTTATCCCACAAGTCATCAACTACAATAAGGTACCTGTCGATTTTTTTTTGGCACAAAGTCAACATGCATTACATAAGAACATGACTATAAGTCATAGATAAAAGCATAAAAATTTGTTAATGAAAATGAACAAAATAATAAAAGAAAGTGGATCCAATAGAAAATATGTTATTCCTTAGGAGTTATGGCGCGTCAATTTCTTGACAACAGTTAGTTCCTCTCAACAGCTCTGCTAACAGATAATATTACACGGTGGGCTCGTGAAGGGTGACCTCTAAGCCACAAGACGATCCATTGAATGGAAAGATGGGCCGGAAGGCCGAAAAGGTACAATGCAGGACCTGCTGCCAACATGACGTGAGCACAGCAAGGCAGAAATAGAACGTTGTAGAGGACCTGCAGCGACATGGCACTTATCGCACAGACCACGAGCACAGTATCCCAATGGTCCCCTATTTTATTGCACGAATCTATATACTGGTTCGATCTACTAGCAAGATTATGATAGTTATTAAGTGAGGTATATAATAAGATCGTGAACACACTCGTGTTAGTCTTTGAATGACATAAAACTAAATTGTAATGTACTGTAAAAGTATATGAAGAAAGGTTTTATATTTGGAATTTTTAAGGTGCTCAATTTTTCCACGGCCAAAACGCCTCACAAGATTTGGCGTTGGCCTAAAATATCTCTCCATCATTAGAACAACTATTTAAAATTCACTAAACCGTTCCAAAAGCTTTTACATAAACGTCGGTCAAATCACATAATTATTCACAACTAGCCCACACACACAAGCACACCAGTGACTATTAGAAGTAAATAGGTACATGCGTGGGATGTTCTCTAAAGTACTACGAACATTCAAATTCTCCCTGCCATTAGAGAAACTCTACCGGCTGATGAAAGAATATCTAATGCAAGGACAAAGAGTATAAACATATTGTATTTCTATATACTCTATTTTTGTAATATTTTATAAAGTAAATATCAGAAAACCACAACAATCGGGATAATTGTTACGTAAAACCACGACTTTTAGACTTTTTTTTACTTAACCACAATTATTAGGGTAGTTGTTATCATCAAGCCCAAACTGTTAACTTCAGCATGTCTGACAGCATTTCGGACATGTGGGACCTGCATGTCAGTGCTCACGTGGTAAAGTGAAACCCAGCAGCTGCCACTTCACCATGCCACGTGGATCGGCGATAACCACTGACTCGTCTACCCACAGAGTCAAAGCAATCCTCCGCTTCCCTGGTGACCCGCCAATCCCGACGTTGGACATGCTGCACACTGTACTAGACCGCGCAAACCGAGCCTGTACCCCGCATGGGGCACTACGGCCCCATCCTAGAGGGACGGTGGTGAAGATGTGGTGATCCCGCACTGCGGGTGGAACTCCGTCCTGGAGGCGGTGTTGGCCGAGGTGTAGATGTTGTGTGGTTGTAGTATGCGGAGCAGAGGCTGAAGATCGGGGTGGTGATGCAGGGGTAAGATGACGAGCTGGTGGAGGGTGAGGCCGGTGATGGAGTTTGAGGAAGGGGAGAGGCTTAGAGAGAGGCATGCATTGGCGAAGGAGAAGGCTGCGAAGGCGCTAGCAGACGATGAAGTGGCAGCCCTGGGCTTCACTTTGGCATGTGAGCATTGATATGTAGGCCCCACATGTTAGAAACGCGATCAAACACGTTGAAGTGAACGGTTTGGGCTTGGCCAGAATAACTACCCCAGTGGTTGTGGTTAAGTAAAAAAAATCAAAAGTTATGGTTTTGCGTAATCAATACCCTAATTGTTGTGGTTTTATGATATTTACTCTATTTTATAATGTATTAGAACTATATGCATGGCCCTTTCGAAGAAAACACACTCGTATAGCTAACTAGATTACGATGCATTACATGAATTTATGACTTAAGAATCATGCTACACACTTGTCCCCTATTTCATTGCACGAAACTAACAAGACTATGACACGAAGCGGCATGCTTGGGGAGCAATCTCAAAACCAATGAAACTAACAAGATTATGATCTAGTTAACAAATGAGGTATATAGTAAGATCATGAACACACTCATGTTTTTGGAATGATATGTAATTAAACTTTAATGTACCGTAAAAGTAAGATATATGGAGGGAGGTTCTATGTTTATCCTATAACTTCGGTCTTAATTATATCTTTACGAGCTCAACTTTTACATGGCCAGAACTCAAAAGATTTGGTGTTGGCCTAAAAAAATCCCTCCATCATTATAATGGTAAATCATGCCAAAAGCTTTTAGATGAACGTTGGTCAAATCACACGACTAGCCCATGCAAGTATACAAGTGAGTATAATTAGAAGTACCTCTTATGTTTGAGGTGTTCTCTAAGGCGGTCGATGATGTCTTCAAGCACATCGCAAGCATGAGAAGACGGCTCCTTCATCCCAAGCGTTAATTGTAGGCGATGGAGAAGGCTTGTCATATTAGGTCTTTGGGAAACTGAAACAAATGCCTTGCAGGCAAATTGCGCTCCGATCTCATCGTACACTTGTTTGGCAAGTGTAGTTTTACCGAGACCTCCGAATCCCACAATGGACACCACCTTGAGTTTTTTCTCAGTATCTGACAACCAACTGACAAGCTCTTCCCTTGGGTCATCAATACCCACAAGGCCTGCTGCTTCCTGGTAGATCGCCGCCATGCGGGGATCGACAGGCACAACGCCAGAGGTAGAATTGATGCTATCATCAATCTTGTACCTCATGCGTCGTTCACTCGCCTCTAGCGCAAGAACCTTGAGCTCCTCGATCCGGTCGGCAATCCGGTGACGCTTACGCAACGTCTTGAGACGTCGGGCAGTCTTCTTGAAGAAGCCTTCCTTGGCATCGGCACCTCCAAGACTGCGCATGAAGTCATCAATGCAATTCTCCATGTCATAGGACATCTCCCTGACATGGTCTCTCCAGTTCTTGGCCACCGGATCGAGTTCATCCATGAGCTCCAGCTTGTCAAGGAGAGCTTTCATGGTGCTGAGCTCATCCTTGAGGAATGACGCCCGCTGCCAGACCCCTTTGAGCTTCTTGTACTCGTCGCCCATCAGCGTGGTGAGCTTGCCGAGCAGGGGTTCATCGCCCCAGTCGTCGCGCTCACGATTTGTCCTGCCATCTCGGTCTGAGCTATGCTGGCATGCTGCAAGCAAGCGTCACGGCGAATCGAAGGGAGGCGGTGCAGGGCGGCGGCGAAGTCCAACGAGCGAGGCGGAGGTCGAGAGGTGGAGACGGCGGCTGGCCGTGATGCCGGCAGATCTGGCTACGGAGGTGGAGGGCGCGCCGGATCTGCGGCGTCACTGGTCATGGGGTCATGGCGGAGGGCAAGGGAAAGCAGCAGTGAGGGCGAGGGAGTGTTGGGGGTGGAAGACTCGAGTTGGGAGTCAAGTGAAGTCTGTCGGTCGGTGGAATTAGGCCCTCTTGGTTGGGCTGTGGCGGTTAGAAAAGAAACGGCTGGATGGAATAACGGCTGTGGCTGTTGGCACGTGAGGATTCGGTTCTGCACGTTTGGTTGGGCTGTGGTTGTTGGCTGTATGTGAACGAATTGTCTGAAATGTCCCTAAGATCAATATGAACCAAATTTTAAAATCGATATTGTCTAAGATTCGATCCAATGATACAAATACAAATAAAAAATTATAAATTATAAATACAAATAGAATACAAATTCTTTCGTAAACTAAATTTATAGAAAATAATAAATATACATAAAAATAAATTATTTAAACTAAAATTATAGATAATAAATACAAATACAAATAAATAATAAAATAATAAAATAAAAAGGGGCCGGGGGCATCGGCCACCCCAGCCCCAACTCCACCCCGCCTCCTTGCCACCGTCGCCGGCACCGCCTCCTTGCCACCGCCGCCAGCACCAGCTCCGACGACCGCCGCCGGCTCCAGCTCCGGCTCCTCCCTCCCCTCGGCCTCCTCGTCCCCGAACGCCTCCACCGCCGTAGCCGCTCGCCTTCACCGCAGCCGCTCCCGCTCGCCTCCGCCGCAGCCACTCGCCTCCACCGCAGCCGCTCGCCACCACCTCCTCCTCCTCCCGCATCTTCTCTGTGTCGGCTTCAGATCCGCGCCGAACCCGCCGCCGCCTCAGTCACCACCGCCGCTCGGCCAGCACCGGAGGCGAGCTCCTCCTCCGCCGGTCCTCCGCTTCCTCCTCCCCCTCTGCGTCCCCTCCTCTGCATCCTCCTCCCCCTCCGCTTCCGGTTGTGAAGCTCGACCGGTTCTCCCCGTCTGCATCCGGTCCTCCGCCGGTCATCCCCATCTGCATCCGGTCCTCCGCCAGATCCGCCGCCAGTCGTCGTCCTCCCGCCGCTGCTTCCTCCCCCGGCTGTTGGATCGATTCGTTGAGAAGGGGATCGATTCGTTGAGAAGGGGATCGGGGGATCGGGAAAGGGCATTTCGTGTAAATTTGTGTGCAACTCGGAGGGCAGTTCGTGGTGCGTTAAGTGCACAGTGCGGGGATACTGCGGGAAGCTGGGGGGGGGGCAAGCTTTTGCGCGTAGTTGATTTTTCACCTGGCCGCTGCTGGGCTGTTGCCAACATCTGGCTCGGAAGCCGGTCCTTTGGTTTGGCTTTAGCTTTTCTCAGGGAAAAGCTCTCCCAAAAGCTAAACCAAACAGCCACTTAGATGCTCTCCAGGATTGCGAAAATAGAAACACTTCCGCTACGGATTGGCTATTTTATGTTCGATTGTTTTACAATCTGTCACGCAACCAAATTATATATGAGTAGAGGAACGAATAATCACCAAGAACTGAGAAACCAGTCGACCTGATAGCATGATACCTATGCCGTACATACCGATGTGAAGTGGTCCAACACCTGATCAACGCACCATACGCTTACCAATGTCGTATACCTTCACCGTTGGTCAAGCCGGCCGCAAGCGATTAAACTTCCCAAAATAACATAAAATTTCAAGGTCCGGTAAAGAATTAATGTCTCTCTTAAGCTTACGAAGCAAAGTAAAACCGGAGGAGCCCGACACTCGCACCCACACCCTAACCTAGCCCGAAGGCTAGTGGGTCGCTCGAAAGCCCGGTACAAATGTCCACACCCTGCCTAGCCGGCACTGCATCTCAGCTAGCGGGTCACTCAACTCGAAATACTTCGCAATGTGAGACCAGAAAGAACACATTACTTTTTTACGATCATTTCCATATACTTCAATCATACATGCACGGTATATGGAACGATCACAGTTAACAACTTCATATCACAGCAAAACACTAAAGGGAAGGATTACCAGATAACTATAACACATCCCATACTCGGGGCAGTATTTATCTTACATACAACTCGACCCGCATGTCGATAAACATCAAAATAACAACAAGGACAGTAGCGGAAACATATTACAATACCCGAGATGGCTACCACAACCATCTCCAAAAGTGTACCCATAACCCCTTGTTGACCTAAGGTGCAAACGTAAGCAAGCTAAGCATCAAAATCAGCATTTACAGCATCAGCGTAAGCTTCTACCAAGGTTTACCTGCAACAATTAGAAATCAAATTCCTTCAGTACTTTCGTACTGGCAAGATGTTTTGTAGGCTCATCCCAACTTACTTAAGCATGTCAAAGAATAAGCTTAGACATAACATGTAAGCAATAGCATCATTAATGAATTAAACATGGCATGAACATGAACGAGAAAAGTAATAACAATCTATGAGCATGATAAACGAATCATCTCATATCAGCAAGAATAAGTAGATCATCTATGTATCATCCATCATAATCATCACAGGTCAACAAGACTTAAAGTCAATATCGAGCTAGTCAACCGAGACCTAGCCAATTGACGAAACTGAAGTCTAATCCGACTAGAGGACGACTGGGGTAGGACCTCTACCTCGACCTTCGAATCTAGACATATCCGAGAACAGTAATCGACTGGAGATACGACTAGGGTACATATGTCACCTCGTCTTCGACCCCGCAGGTATCGACTAGAGATGATTAGGGTGCATATTACCTCGACCCTCGACTACCATGACCACAGGTAGTGTCATGTCTGGAACCGACTGGAGATACGACTAGGGAACATATGCTACCTCGTCTTCAGCCCTGCAGGAACCGACTGGAGACGACTGGAGTGCATATTACCTCGATCCTCAACTCATCCGTGACACCCCATCCCAACTTTAACTCGAAGACATGGACCAGCCATCAACTCAACTCCGACTAGTGACCAATATCACAATCATGATCCGAAAGTAATGAACAACAGTCACAACATCTATTCAAAACCAAAACTTAAGAAGTTAGGAATCTTAGCGAGCTTTTGTAGAGCTTGCCTTGCTGGTTGAAACCTTGGTCGTATTAAGGTTCACCTTCGTGATACTCCTCGTTGTCTGGTTCTATCGATAGGAACACCGAAAAGCAGAAAACGACAAAAAGAGGATATGCAATCAATACTAGCAAGAATGATATGAATTTGTGTACGAAATGCATCTTAATATGTATTAAATGTTATTACGGAGCTAACGCAATTAGAATCAGTTGATTTGGACTTCTATAGCTCAAGTTATGATGATTTTAAGCTTCCAAGGATTAATTTGAGAATGATTTTGTAATTTTCAGAATCATACTTAACAGGGGCATGTTAGAACATGATGATATGTTTACATACTGATTTTAGGTGAATTATGATACTAAATATTTTTTTATTTTAGCTGTTAAGCTAGATTGTCTAGGATATACCTTTAGAATTTAAGCATAAAGGGCAATATAGTCATGTTCAACAATTTGGACTACAATATCATGAATAACAATGGTATCATAAAATTCTACAGGTAAAAAGATGAATTTTCAAAAAGGAACTAGCTCAATTGGATGTCACACGAATTTTCTACACGCTTTGCACGA
The DNA here is from genome assembly GCA_019208055.1 of Stipa capillata. Taxonomy (NCBI): domain Eukaryota; kingdom Viridiplantae; phylum Streptophyta; class Magnoliopsida; order Poales; family Poaceae; genus Stipa; species Stipa capillata. Next base: position 162,108 of record JAGXJF010000934.1, read on the forward strand.
TGTAGCTATTTCTAAGCTTTTCTGTCTCTTCCTTAGTAAAGAAAACTATGTAAATTATTTTTGTTACTTAGATAAATCCTAGTTTCATAATATGACCAGTGGGTTTCATCAGTCTTATATACATCAGCTCATGATCTAATTAGTGTGCTTATTAAATAGGACTAACCACTGGTTAGTGAATTCCTGGTTTAGCAAATTTGTTGCACATCACTTTATTGGCTCTGATTAGTAGTTGATTGTGTGACCATGGTGCATCAAGTGGCCGGCGTGATTAGGTGTACTAGTTATAGTTGACTAACATCGATGCAACTAATTTACTTACTAAGCATTAGTCAAGAAATTTAACATGTACTTGTTTGAGTGATCAGTGGATTGAGACCCGGTGATTATTCTCATGTGAAAAAAATACTGGGTTACACACAGATTGGGTGTGTCATTTTTATTGATCAAGGTCACACACTTCTTTGACCTTTCCTTACCTCAGCTCAGGTTTTACGTGTATTTAGCTTCCTTTAATCAAAGCATTAAGCTGTCTGAACTTCACTCAATTGAAATTCTTAAGATTAATTCTAGTCACCAAGGTATAAAGACCACCGGTTCTTTTATTACACAAATTATCAAATACCAAAATGGCCTTAACACTAATTAGCTGCTGTGATTAACGGTATCGAATTCAACTAATTAACTCTAATCACAGGGGTAGAGCATATGATTTGTCCAGTTGCCATGATTATGGGTATCGAGACTTTGTTAATGTGTATTTTAATTTGAAACCTCATGCAAAAAGGGTATCAGGACACTATACATATAGATTAGTGAATGAATCTTGCTTAGTTTACTGATTACTTATCGGCCTAGTTTCCCTTTTGTTTTTAGCTCGGCTGGGACCAAAGGCCAAGGGATACTTAGTACATATAAGTAGTTAACTATTACAACTGCCAGTGCACTAAGAAGGTCCTAGTTTCATTCACTGATTGATGATTCTTGTTATCAGATTAACATTAATTATTAGTACACTAACTAGACAATCAGTTGATCGATAATGCATCGATAATGTTTAGGCTGTACGTCCGTACGGGTCATACCGCTCAGACCGCGATGTTATACCGGTCAGATCGGGGGTCAGCAGTTGAAGACGACGAGGAGGAGTCCAGCTCCGTGTTGACGATGGCGGGGAGCTACAGAGGTCGATGATGACGTTGAAAAACTGAGGCTGCTTGGCGCGGAGATGCCTCGGTGGTTGGGCTCCGCCCGATAGCTCGACGTGCGCGTGGGCGAGCTCGAAGGCGGGGCCCGGTGCGCCGAGTTGAGGGAAGCGCCGGCGGTCGGGGGAGAAGATCCTGCCGGTGGCCTGTGCTCGGGGCTGCGGCGTGGAGGAGCTGCCAGTGCAGACCCCGACGGTGACGGGGAAGGCGGCGGGTTCTTGGAGCGGGGTGAAGATGGCGAGGCGAGTGAGCCGGCGGCAGCTGATCTCCAATGGTGGCGGGACGAGCAGCCCCTGTCGGTGGCGGCGCTAGTGGGGAACGGCGGCGGAGGAAGGGCAGTGGGGCGGCACCGTGGTTGTTCGCCGGTTCGGCAAGGCAGGCGAGGAGCGGGGCTTTGGGAGGACTGTGGCGCGGGCTCAGGTCCGGAGCACGGGCGGCAGTGGCAAGGCCGACGACGGTGCTCCGTCAGTGGCGGCGGTGAGCTGCGGGCGAGGTGGCGCTAGGGGAGACGGCAGGATTGGGGAGCCGCCGGTGGTAGAGCACCGGTGACGGGGTGCTCGGGCTGGTGGCTACGGAGGTGCCGCCGTGGGCGGGGAGGAAAGGGAGCTTCGGGAAGTCCGGTGTCGGAGAAATCAATTGAGGAAGAAAGAATTGGGGAGAGAAGAGAGAAGGGAGTGGCCGGCGGCTTGGCTAAAAGTGGAGAGGATGAAGCGGTGGGGCGGTGGCAGGCCGTGCGAGGAGATGCTGGGCCGGGGCCTGCTGCGGGAAGAGAAAAAGAAACTGGGCCGGTGGCCCAGTACGAGGAGAGAGGGAAGAAAAATGAAATTCCTTTTTCTTTTCTCTTCATTTTAGTTCTGTCTTTTTAGTGTTCATTTTATTTGAAGTTTCAAATGACAGGAACAAAGATTCAAATGGGAATTTTAGAAGTAGAAAGTTTAGACCATAATTTAATTTGAGCCCAAACTCTAACCCTGAAGAATTTAGCTAATCGAAAACTTGGGATAGAATTAACCTTACTAATGTTTCAAATTTTTGTTTAGAATTCCTATGTAAACACGGGTATCCCAGTAGCTCTTCTCCCAGACATTTAAGGACCATTGCCCAAAGAAGACTTATTCAAACTGGTAGGTTTTTGAAATGGTCCTAGTGCAAGATGCTACGATTTCGATTTCGGATGCACAAACTACATATGCATGAAATGAAAATTTTGATTTTTAATTCACACATGAGTTCATACTGAACTCATGATAATATAGGGATTACGAGAGGGTCAATCTGTCATGATCGAATTTCTGACTAAAAGAAAAATATAAAAGATCCAGCTAAATGGTAAATATGGTAGTTTTAGCTTGGTGTATTTGGGAGTCAGTTTGATTAGAAATTGATGTGCCGAACCTTTTCACAGCTGTTTTTCTATAGCATGTTACAAGATAAGCCACAAATAGAGCCTGAGAATTAGACATCGCTCGCTACGTACTTTCGAAATAAGCAACGGATGAATACGGAGATCTACGAGAGAGGATTGGTGCAACTTGCGGAGTTAGAGAAAAATTGGGCAAAGATCCTCTCCCTGGAACGATGCATGGCTACAACCGACTTATCTGTCACAGTCCTCTCCACTGGAACAGTGCTCATGCGACACTTGGGCTGATGATCTCTTGATAATCTGACATTCATGTTGTTATTTACTCCCTTCGTTTTAAAATGGATGAAAGTTTTGATTTCACACAATCTCCAATATACAATTTTAACCATTACATTTAGGATGTCTGTAAGTAAAATATTATAAAATTTTATACTGTGAAATGATTCTCCTGGTTCGACCGGATCATCTTCCCTTCATCTCTTGTGCTTATTTAACCTGACCTATCTATCACGGGCCTAACTCTGGAAGAACAAGTACAAACTTGATTTGGAGGAGGAGATGGGATTGGAGAGGGAAATTGGGACTAGAGATACAGTCAAAGAGTCGATGGGTTACCGGAAACAACAATTCTGAGGAAGATACAAGAAGGACAAAGGGGACTTGGGGACACAGAGCGTTCATCCATCTGTTATGTACCTCTTTCCTGAGAGCTCAAAAGCGGGAGGTAAGAATTCACCGCCCACTGCAAGCTAATTGGGTCTTATTTTTTGTTGAAAAGGTCTAGATTGTTTTCATGCATGTCATTCACAAATACAGTGTCATGACGTGATTTCCTGTTTGACTGAATCCGCGGGTAAACTATGAAAACGACAAGTGAGAGAAAATCCAACTACAGTCTAACTATTAATTACAAGGCGGCTATTTGTTAATAATATCTTCAACAATCTCTGCTGCAGGCTAGGTTGCTAATCCACTAATCATACGCTTGGAAACTTGTTGGAGGTGGCTGCTTCTGAGCTCCAACAGTGACCATGCATGCATGCCACCATGGCATGTGGACACGAGCAAACTTTTTTCGAGTCTCGGATTCGCATGATTTTGCCATTTATTAGGACTTTCTGCGCATTATTGGTGCAATAGTTCTTTTTCTTCGAAAGCACCACGGGAAAGAGATAGTATTGTTGACTTGACGATATCTCTGGAGAAGCTGCCAGTGGCAACCATCTCACGAGTCACGACGGACTAATGCATGTTTGGTCGGTATGCTTACACTCTGCTACTTTGCTAGGAAGACTGCCGTGAAGTGTGGCTTGCCATACATCTTTTGGCGCACGAACCGTTCGCGGCAACCGTGAGAAACTTTAGCACACGGAGTAGTGGACCAGTTGATCGCTAAGAAAGGGTTACACACCACCGGAAACTCCATTTGGCTCGCAAGCACTAATGCTCTCTCTAGACATTTTTATTTTCCAATATGAAGATTCCAAAAATTTTATCACATGTACATTGCGTTACTATGTGCACTTGCAAAGAATTTGTGAGTTTCCTTTATTTTTATGATATGTCGAAAATATAATGCAAACCACCCCTCGCTCGCATTATAATCTTCATTGTCTCTTTACATATTCCGCAGCATGGGAGATCTCTCCGAGGAGGGAGAAACAGGAGATGAAAAGGAAGCTTTGATCACGATGGCGTAGCGTCGTCGGGGCTGCGCACGTTGACCATTTTGTACTCGTGGCAGGCCATGCACCGGAGGTGCCACGTGCCGACGGACACCACCGGCGGCGACGCGTACTGCGTCCGGCACCGCGGGCACCGCGCGCGGGACGGGAACTTCTCTTCCGGCGGGGCCGCCGGCTCCGCGTCCGTGCCGGGCGGTGGTGGCTGCCGCGGCGACCCTTACGGGAGCGGGAGGGTGGCGAGCCAAGAGGCAAGAGCGCCTCCTGGAGCAGCTTGAACGCGCCGTCGGCGGCGGCGGAGCGGTTCTTGTCCGGGTGCAGGATGAGGCACAGCAGGCTGTACGGCCGCTTGATAGCGCGGTGCATGAGCGTGGCGTCGACGCCGCCGCCGCTCGTCGACGATGGGCAGCCGAGGACGGCGTACCATTTCTGCCGCTGGCGCTGGGAAGGGGCGGCTGTAACATCCCCAAATTCTAAGTCTTGTTGATTGTGCATCATGACATGGCATAGCATAAAGTAAATTTTGATTCACTAAGAAAAGTGAGAAAAACCTAGGGAATTTTTGAACTAAAATCATCTTTGAGTTGGTCTCAAGTAAATTTGAGCAGAACTTAAATTCGGAAAACCATTTGAACTGGAGCAAGCCTGGACTCTATGTGATATTTCAAAGTAACTTTAAGAGCAAGAAGATTTTAGTTTGAAATCAATGGAGTTAAAGCAAATTCAAAGAAACAAAAGGAATCCAAATTTTAGTGAAATTTTAGTTGGAAACAGAGAGACAGGATTTGGAGTTGAGTTGAGTTGCAAAGTCCAATTGAACTTAAACCAAGTTAAAATTACATAGAAGCAGGGGTTTGGGTTTGGTTTCAATTGCAAAAATATTTGAAACTTCACTGAGTTGAATGTGCAAAATAGGATTCAAAAGAATTCAAAGGAACAAATCAAGAAAAGAAAAAGAAAACAAAACAAAAATCCTATTCTAACCCCGGTCGGGCCTTTTTCTCCCCCCCTCCGGCCCATCTCCTTCCCCTCTCCCCACCTTGGCCCCTCCGGTTGCTCTGCCCCCTTGTTCCCCGGGCCTCGAGCTCGTCGCCGCCGAAGCTCCTCCTCCGGCCGCCTTGGCTCCCGCCGCCCCTTTCTCTCCGGTCGCCTCCTCCGCCTCCATTGCCCTAGCCCTCCTCCTCCCGGCCGAGAGCCCCGGCCCCGCCCTTCCGCCTCGGCCGCAATCCGCCTCACCGCTCGAGTTCCGGCCGCCTCCGTCTACCCCGAGCTTCTTGCCGCCGTGCCCCGGAGCTCCGCCGCTCGCCTCGGTCCGCCTCGCTCCGGTCACCCCCGCCTCGTCGCCCGCCGGCTCCGCCCCCCGGAGCTACCTCGCCCCGGCCACTCGCCGCTCTGCCGCACGGCCTCGTCGTCGCCCTCGTCGCCGAGCCTCGCCACCCCGACCACCGAGCTCCCTCGGTTGCTCCATCTCTCGCCGAGCTCGCCCCAGTGTCGTCGCCGCCGTGTCTCCTCCGCTCGGCCGCTCCCATCCACCCGCGCTTCGCCCCGGAGCTCCTTTCTCGGCCGTCCTCGTCGCCGTACCCGAGCTCGCCGCCTTCCCGGTCGTCGCCGCCCCGCACCTCTCGCCCTCGCCGTCGTCGCCAACCGCCGGGACCGACGCCGGAACTACCTCGTCGCCCTGCCGCCTCGTCGCCATCCCGCCGACCCGGGCTACCCCGCCGCCTCACCGTCGCCTCGGCCTCACCACCGCCACCAGCCGGAGCTCGTAGGAGCCACCTCCTCCCCGTCGCCGGAATCCTCCCCGCCGGCCAAGCCAAGCCCCCAACCGAGACAGCTAGGGCAATAAGCCCATTAAATTGGTCGTTAGGACAGGGTTAGTACTTTATTGATGGATTGGATTTAATGTGGTAGAGTTATTGCTAATGATTGCCATTATTGATAATCTGACAACTTAATTACAGTCATTAATGCCCCTTGATTAGCCGGTTAGGACATAATTAGTAGAGTATTAAATATTAACTGAGATTAATGTAGCAATTAATACTAATCATTGCATTTATGGCTAATCAGACACACTAATTGCTTCATTAATGAGTAACCAGCGCAATAATTGAGCTAAATTAGACATGTGTGTATGCCAGCCAAGTCCCACATGTAAGGAATTAGGGAAAAGAATAAAGAAAAAGAAAAGAATATGACAGCTGGGCCCCATTGTCATTGACTCGAGTCCTAGTGGACCAACATTGACCTAGGGCCCACCTGTCATACTCTGGAGCTAGGGTTAAGCAGAGTAATAAAAGTATTTCCTTTTATTTTGATGAGAAAAATACAACAAAGGGGTTTAAATTAGTTTAAATCTTGTTAAATTTGTAGAAAATTCATCTGAACTCAGAAAAATGCAAATAATATATCAAAATGTTCAGAAAAATGAGAGCTATTCAAATACATCATTGTTATCCATGTTTGCATGCTAGGAAAGATGAAAATTGCTAAAAACTCAAATTAGGGTTTCCCGAGTAGCCGGAGAAATTCGGAACGCGATAATTCGAGCGTCCGGACTCCGATTAACCTGATTCCACTTGCATTAGCTTCGATTTTGTATCCTTTAGGACATGGCATACATTGCATTTCATGCCGATGCTCCGCATCATGGTATTTATCCTTTTGTCTGTTTGTTGGGTGTTTTCGTTCTTTCCGATAGGACCGGACTATCTAGACGAGTACAACCGTGAGCAGGAATAGAACCTAATAGCGGAACCGCAAGGCAAGCAGCCCCCTTTGACCATCTTGAGGATAACCCATTATTTGCAACTTACTATTTGTTTTTAAAATCGTATTGTATGCGTTCCACTGATATTTTATGCTAAGTGTGAACCCTATCCGTTGCATGAAAACTTACTTTGTCGCTCAATCAACACCACCGACCCTCCCAACCTATTTAGAGTGAATTACTTGTGTTGACATTGCTTATATAGCTAATGATGCTTAGCCATGCTTAGCTGTGTGGAAGTCGTAATTCCTGGGATGGCAGATAAAACACAATACTCTGGATGGGTTAGAGGTTAGGTGGGTGTTCACCGGGAACGGTTTAATAATCCTGACTAATATCAATCGGGCTTGGACGAGAGGCCATGCTCGGAGCATGGTGGGTTGTCTCGTTCATCCCACAAGGACCGGTTTCCGGCGTACATTGACCCAAGATTTCACATACTACTACACGGGTGTATATGGGCCACCCCCGACCGAATAATTTGTCTAGACTTAGGTGATGAGCCGCATAGTTTACCGTTTTTGTGAATTGGGTGCGTGGAAAATAAGGAGGTGGTGTGATGCAACAATATAGGAGTGAGGGTTACACACGGTCCGGGACCGGGGATGTATCACCTGACACAACTAATGGGACCGCGCCGAAGTATCGGCCGAACTGTCGTTCGCGGATTAGCCCATTAGGGCGGCTCATACCTAGGTCGAAAACATTGTAAAGGTCGTGTTCAACCACCCTCTGCTAGCACACCTCGTGAAAGTGTGTACTCGGTAGCACTAAGAGTCGGTTGATACGTGTAGGTAAAGATGTACACCCCTGCAGGGTTTAAACTATTCGAATAGCCGTGTCCGCGGTTATGGATAGCTTGGTGATTACCTGCGTCGAATTAGACAAGTATAACCTTAATCTAAAATTGACCCACTCTAAGGACGTGGATTAGCGATCGATTTCTCCCTGGTGGTCGAGAAAGGATCGAGGGTTTGCTGTGTTCAGTGGTCTGCTTTAAGTTTCACTATGCAGTTTCAGCTCATCTCGTTTACAAAATATTCCAGTAGACGGATTTCAATCTATGTACAGGTATTCTCGAAAAAACAAATTGGCTTTCTGCAAAATAGTCCACAAATAGCCCATTTTTGATACCTGATGCATCTATTATTATCTTCCCCTGTAAGTCTTGCGGAGTACATTTTGTACTCACCTTGCATTCGTTGATAATATTTGTGTGCAGAGGAAACCGCTCCCGCAGCGGAGGGTTTCTACGTTGAAATTGATCCCGACACCGACTAGTCGCTGGGGATCCCTGGCAGTGATCCTGCCCAGGGTTCGGCAGCCTGGTTATTTCTGCCGCTATTTTGGCCCGACCTTTAGGCTTCTCAGCCAAACTAGAACTTCCGCTGTGTAAGTATCTTTTGATTATATATATATGTTGTTAAGTTTCGGAACAGCTAGTATAATTGCAGTTTCGTCGTAGAGTCTCTGTGATGGTACTGGCTTGTTCTCCCCTGTGTCATGTGCAATGCATGTATGATTGAAGTACGTGATGCAGGAAGGATTTCAGGTTTTATACCGTAGAGCTATTAAGTCTAGTCACCCCGTGAAGTGACTCTCCACTGAGATGTTGGGAGCTATATCACCCTACTCCAGCCGTGCATTTATTTGCCGGGACGAAGTCGGGGTTGATGCTCCGGCTCAGTGGGAAAGAGTGAGGAGACTATATCACCCTACTGCTCTGTGTACTAGTTTACCGGAGTAAGCTTTGGGGTTGACGTCTCGGGCTATTCGGAGCCATATCACTCTACTCCTCTCGGATTTGACATCCGTGAGTTGAGGTCGAGGTTGAAGTTTCGACTTAGCGGGTGATTATTCCTAAAGCTCTCCGTTATGGAATCAGGGGTCCGACAGCGGCTGCGGCGGCGAGGACGCCGACGAGGCCCGGGAGCGGCCGTAACTGGGCCTCCCGGGCCGCCAAGAGCGCTCCGGCAACGTCGCCGGCGGGAAGCTCTCCTCCGCGAGCATGTAAGCCTCCTCGGCCTCCTACATATTGCTGCCCCCGACGCCCGCGGCCATGTCAGTCGACGGAGGCAGAAAGCGCGCGCGCAGTCGAGTTGAGAGACGATGCACGGTGGCGGGCAGAATAGATGATAGTGGGACGTCGCCGGTCGGAGACCCGTATGGTGTATCTGGATTCCGAATCATTCGGATATGGTTTGTTACCGAGCTGCGAATCCGAATCCTTCGTCGACAAGATATTACGACTGGGATATTCTAATCCAAAACTACCTCTATCTCGATATCCAAAACCACACTTTGAAACCAAAGCATCAGTTTGTTTAGCACACTGCCGAAACTGAAAACTATGTTGCTCAGTCAAAAAATCATAACACGATCGATAATTCTTAATTCCGATGAGTTGAATAGTAGGCCGTAATATAATAGAATGGTCTCAAGCCGATTAACATAAACACAATTAAAAGATGCCAAGGCAGACCTGCTATAATTATGGTGCCACTTACTAGACACAAGTTCACATGACAGTCACCCATGCCAAACGATAAAAGTGCTATTCAGTGAATCACCACAGTATCAGTTCTAAAAATGTCATTTCAGTACATACTTGATACATATACAAATAAGCTGTGGTGGTCAAAGCAAACAGCAATTCAACTCCTAAATGTCCCAGTTTGGGTACAAGCGTGTACCGGTCATTCGCACAACCAAACAGGCTTGCAGTTAGCTACAACTCTGGTAGAAGAAATAGAAGTCTATTTGGACGAACCACCAGGAAGTGCCGAGCAAGAGATGGAAGGGTATAACAAAGGTTCCTCGAAGACAACAACCAGACCTCCGAGTCTGCCATGCTGGTGAACACCAAAAACTGCATCAGATCAAAAGCCGAGAAATATTCCTCACTCCTCGTGATATTCTGGGTTCTTTTTCAGAATTACAAAGCCTTCCAATACCGATGTCAGGGGGAGGTACCTGCACCACACAACGCAACAATTGTTAGCAGTCGTTTGTGGTGGTTGTGTGTTGGGGGAGGGGGGGGGGCTGTACAGATAACAGAGCATGTTTTTAGTCATAGTGCAACTTACTTGTCAGTCGCCAGTTCCGCTCGCTCCCCCGCTGCAAGCAAGACAGGAGTCGAATGTGTCTGAAAGCCGGTAATTGTCTTAGGTCTTCCTGCCTGGCCAACCACATCAACTGCTTGCCCAACGCGGACTGGAACAGAAAGAGGCTTCAAATCTTCATCCACCGTTAAAAACATCCGGGGCTGTATAAGGAAGAATTTAAGTTTAGTACCCAATAGTTGTTTGGTCCGTTTATAAAATCGGCAGTTGAGTAATGCTCCATACCTGCATCGCCAAGACGATAATGTAAAGAATGTAGTGATATTTCCCTAGAATGGTGGACTTCATATCAAGGCAGGCATGCAGAACAGTGACAATCCCTCCAAGTGCCATCCTAAAACAGTGAAAATTTGTCAGATGAATCCAATATTATTGAAGGTTCAATCTAGTGCTTGAAGATAGTTACTTACGGGGAAAGAAGAAACCGGTCAGAATGGTATGGAGAAAGTGTCAACAAACCCTTCCCAAGGTGAACAAGCCCTTGAGCAATTCTTACCTGAACACATGTGAAACTGATTAATATATGCAACTTCAATACAACCAGGAAGTCCATGCACTAACGATGCTAAAGGATCATTGCGGATTTGTACTTACACAGAATAGATGAGCAGCTTCTTTGTAGTAATAACTCGAAAGATTACGGAGCATACCAGCTATTCTGGCATTATTTGTACCAGCACCAATCAAACCCAATGAGATTATCGCAGCCTAGAGCAATTCAGTTACAATGTAAGACATAAGCTAAGAACTAAGATATAAGGTATAAGCATAAATTTTAGAAAGGAACTGCTGGGTTAAAGAAAGTTAGAAATACAAACCATTGACACATCAGCATCTGCGTCATGACTCAATCTGCTCAGCGTATCCATTACATTTACCTGAGGTTAGAAATATACGACGTAAATACCATAACATCAAGAATGCACCTCTGAACAAGCATTTAAATACCATAACATCAAGAATGCACCTCTGAACAAGCATTCAATGTTCAAATCACCACAAATCCCAACAAAATATTTCAGTTATTTGACAGTACGTTATGTGATGAAATAAGTACCTAATCAAGCAAGTGTTTTGATAATGTGAAATCAAAATAGATAACATTTTGGAAAATAGAAAACATTTTGGTTGCACTCAAGGAATTAAACAAGATAATTTGGCTACACATTGAACTGATGATGTCCTAAAAAAATTTGCAGATGTAGCAATCTCCATTCTAGGAAGATGTTGCATCAGAATGTCTTACTTTGAAATGATATGCTTTAATATGGCACTGGTTCTAATTTGATGACTCATGTTGGTCTTTGGGCCCATAGTAGCAGTACTAGTGAAAGGAATAAACTTTGAATTCACAAGATAACCACAACAAAGTAGCTGGCAAACCTAACTTTACTAGGCTGATCTCATGACCAAACAACACACTCACTATGCAGCCATACAAAGCACAAAATAGATAGTACAATTATGAATAACAAATCAGTAAAATTGTCACTCAATGACAGACAACAATTTATTGCAAACGTGTGCACCCTTGTGCTATGTGTACTGATTGGTGCAAGTGCATGAAGTAAAAGCACTTCCATGTAATAACCCCGATTAAAATGGTCCTGTTACAGGAACATTTCCTGGTACACCTATCACCATTTAACTGCTGAATGAATATTTACCAGCCAACCCCAGAATTGTTCCCACTTAACTCGTATGATATTCTAGGATTTGAATGTAAGGTAGATTTATGCATTCTTTTGAACTATGTAATTCTTCCTGGTAATTAATCAAGCATTAATGATTTGACATAACTTCAATTTCACATCTTCAGAAATTCCATGTGTACACGGTACACCAAAACTTAGTCATGTACCTTGGGATTCGAAATACAGAGTATACCAAGAGCAAGAGGAACTGCTCGTCTAATATTCTGCTCGCCATACTGTAAAAGACGCTCAAGTGACCGTATAGCCATTTCAGCTCCTAATTCTTCAGACATGGCAATAAGAGCAATTCCAAGGACAGCTGGTCCTTGGTGTGTTTCGCCCTTCTCAAGATGTTGTGAGCAAATACCTAGAAGTTTCTGAACCTGCATTCAGAATTGTAAAAAGCATTGGGGCCATTAAAAAATAGCTTAGAGCTGCTAGAAAGATCTAGCAAATGTACCAATATATCATTGAAGGTAAAGTACCTTAAGCACATTCCCAGTTCCAGCATATGCAAGGGACATAAGTGTTACATCACAATACTTCCTTATCTTCTCATCAAATGTTTTAGCAACCTCCGCTGTAGCCTCTACACTCTCCTGGAATAGCACAACAATAGTAAGTTAAACAAATCTCCGTGTATTTAAATTGGGGTGAAACAAGGCAGGTGCAATGACAAATATGTTTGTATGCTACATTTGGAAGCAGTAGAAACAGTGTAGTATGAAAACAATAATAACAATTACAATCAGCTATCTTGTTGGGACCAAGCAATGGAATTCACAAAACCAAGAGGCATGATGCTTCATGCATAAATCACTTAGCCCAATACTCATAACTTATTTTAAAGTAAAAGAGTAGGCAAATCCTTGAAACCAAAGGCAATAGATAGTATTCCAAATGAATATGTCTAGGGAATACCTAGCAAAAAAATTTGTACTTGGCCTACTGAATGAAAATGCAAATGATGGAGATGGAACTACCATGAGATGCTCAAAATTACCTGTTTTCCTAGATATAGAAGGCCAAGCGCGACAGGTAGCAGACGTATAATCGGTTCTGCCAGCTCGGCCTCACTACGCTCCATCAAGAAAAATATGATGGACTGTGCAATCTCTTCATTACAAGAACCAACAAACACCAATCCCAAGGCGACGGCTGTGAAAACCAAGACCTCAAGTGTTGCTTGGGGCTCCCCCAATATGGCCGATAGTTGCACTCTTAGCTGAAATATAAGAAAGCATGTCAAGACAAAATATATAGCCAATGAATAGGTAACAAGACAGAATAGCAAGCCCTGATTTCCACCTCATCTTTCTGAGAACCAGCATATGCGATACCAAGACCTAAGATTGCCCCAATCCGTATGTTTGGGTCATCCTTGTTAATATACTCCATGAGAATAGCAAGTGCCTGGCAACATATTTAGGATATTAAGAGACAGAATTTGCATAATGTGAAAGAGAAGGAGGGAAAGAAGAAGGAAGCAGCTAATATAGCCAAGCACATACAGGGTCACACTCATTCTTCACACCGCAGGTGACAACTCCAATACCTAGCAAAGCTCCAGCAACAACATGAGTATCAGTACTATGCAAGTACTTGTCGAGCTGAGCAAGCCCCGAATCAGTATCCCACAGGAGAATCATTCCCTGGAAATATATTTTTTTTATCATTATTATTGGTGGGTTACAATTATAACAAAATCTTATGATTAGAAATATAATCAATGCTGTAATTGTACCAGGCTAGCCGCTGCGCTGGCTTTTCCATGCTCCTTGTTCTTGAATAACCAGTTTCCAGAAGCTCCACTACTGGAAGAATCAGATGGAGCAGTCATCAGCTTATCCTGCATAAAGGATACGATCTTATTGTCCACTCTTTCCTCATCAAAGGATAAAGATCTTAATATCCACTCTTTCCTCATAAGGACCATAAAATAACCAAATTTTTTTCTCAAAAGCTAACCTGGCCAAATCCAGCATTCACAAATGCATTAACAAATGTAGCTGCCAAATTCTGTCTTGCAGAATCAAGGCTGGAGCTGGCACCACGGCCATCAATCAAATGGACCTACAGATTTGAAAGTATAAGCATGTTTATTATGGACTAAAAAGCCCCTCCATGAACATGGAAAGTAGTAAAATATAGGTCACCTTGTATATATCCTCCGGAGATTTTGCCTCCATAACTTCAATATCACGAGCAAGAGTGAGGTACCCCTCACTCAGCTTAGTGTTATTAACTATTTCTTGTAAAATTTCCTTGTCATTTTCATCAGCAGCTATCTCATCATCAATCTCCATAGCCAAGCCCTTCAGAATGGTCAAAATTCATGGGATAAGCCAATTTAACGGAAAGACATGAAAAATTAACCAAGGTAGTGTAGCTCTGGGTACAGAAGGAAGCAAAATTGGCACTTGGGCTCGACGGTGTGTGTGCATGGGGGCCATCCCACAGATGGTATGTAATGAATAAATGTGTGCGTATTGCATGAGCCAGAGATAGAGATATATACATGGCGTGCAATGATGTATGAGAATTGCTTCTTGAGTAGAAGATCATCAGTTGCTGTGTAGACCTGCTTCACATACTGCATGGACTACAAATCATTGAGATGCATGTCAGTTCAAATTTATGGAGTAGAAATCATTGTGTTACATGAAAGTTCAAAATTATTCTAAATGAATTTTAATTTGAGATAATCATCTGCTCACCTTGTTGTCAAGGAGCAGGGCAATGCGCAAAGCGCTTGCAAGGTCTTCAAACTTCATGTAAATGGTATATGCTATATCAAGTGCCAACATATCATCAGGAGCAGGGAGGTATCTGCAGTTTTACATTCAAGTACAGCAAAGTATTAATCCAAGTTAACTAAAATTCAACAATATTAAGTTCAACACATTATAAGATTTCGGAGCTATACCTAGGGACTCTTTCTAGAGATAGGTACAAGCAATAACACATGAAATAAATTATACGAGAACAAAAGATATACATGCAGCAGGACAAATAACAGTGTATAATAAAATGCATTCACATACCTAGACGAACTAGTAAGATACAAGCAAGCTCTTTTGTAGTTTGTCGAGTCAACATGCTCAACTAGCAAATCAAGGTCTTCAACCTACAAAACCATGAAATACCATGCATCAGTATATCCATTAGTGAATAACTAAAGACAATGTACTCTTTTTGAAATAATACAAAGTTCAAAATACCTCCATTAGAAGATCTACGGCTTCAGGCTCAGCATTATGCTATTATGCAAATAATAGTAGAAAACAAATAATCCGTCAATGCATGAATCAAATAATCATTAACAATAGTAATAGCTACTAAATTACAAAAGAACACACAGTGTGCACTGCATTGTTCAAGATGTTGTAACAGGATAAAGTACACATTTAATCACAAACTCCAACCTTCATGTGGAATGAGACAATTTGCTGCACTAGTTCCATCAGGGCATCAATTGGCATGTCATCATCCTGCAAAACAATAAAATCAGTATTGGAGGTTTGAAAGATAAACAAGGAAATAGAATGAAGAGAGGTCCTCTACTTAGTATTGCATGCCAGCTACATGAAAAAAGAAAGATGAGAACAAAGTAATTTTTTTTTGCAGTGACTAACAAACTAATTGAATCCTGATAATGTGGAAATTACGATTAGGTTTGCCTTATCAATTAGGACATAGTGTAATTTCAACTATTCAACAATCACCTCTAGGACCCAAACACGTGATTTAAAAGTCTACCAACTTGTCCAGTAAGAGCCTGTTTGGATGAGGATTTATTTGCGAAGTTTTGGTAAATACCCCTCATCCAAGAAGGCGCTAAGTGTTCATCAAAATAGATGAAATCAGCAGAAGGATCATATATTGATTAAAAGGGTATTGATTACCATCTAAATTATTGAGTGAGTCAGGGATATGGTAGGAAATTAAGACTCGGAAATAACAAACAAAAGATTATCAAAATGAGTTAAATAAAAGAATGGAGGCAAAATAAAAGTGAGGCAAGAGTTCTACACAATAATGATACAAGATGTAAAGATATAGTTCCAATTTCCATTATCACGTGAATGAGAGTGAAACCTGGCGCTTTTGGAATTCTTGAGCAATTTCACCTGCCAAATTCCTGTCACATGACAGTGATTTCAGTAAAATCCAACAATTGTCAAAGTAAATAATACGTAATCAAAACGATTAAAAAAAAGCAGTATATCTGGGCAATAGAAAAAAAATCTCACATCGTCTATAAGAACAACAGATTGAATTTTAATAAGATACTGGAAACTGGTGAGATAACTACGTATAGAAAATAGGCATCACATAAGTTAACTAAGAAGTTCCAAACTCTGGTCTCATAATCGGAGCACAAATAGCAACCAAAGCAGAATATGTCATAGTGCTAAACAAAATATGTCCATCATAAAGGAAGCTTTATTCCATGATGCTAAAAATAACTCGATATATAATGGTCCTAGGAGTAAGCGCTGTGAGAGAGTCAAAATTCTATTCAGTTCAAACTTTACACTCTTGCTGCTCAAAAATTACATTGTTTTAGTATGATTCGAAATATCTAATACAAGAAAGTTGGAACTGAAGCATTCTGAAAACTGTTCCTGGGGCTGAAGTGATTAATTGGTGGTATTTTTTACAGCTAAGACAAGAACCAAATACCTAAGAACCATCAAACTGGCTATAATAAAAAATTCAGGAGACAAAACGAAAATGGGTAAATTACAAATATAGGAAGCATATGAATATATTTCCGTAGCTTTGTTCTTACCTCACATATTCATGACCCCATGAACCAATGTCACCTTCAGAGCCCAATAAACGGTACCTCAGGCTCTCCTGAAACAAATTAAAATGAGAAAGCGAATATCAGCAGGCTACCTCAGTTGTGATTGAATGAGCAAATACAAAAAGTTCTTCAAACAGAGAAATATCTTGTCTAGAATTGAGGAACAGCAGGCACATACTCTTTCTCCTTCAATAGACATTGTCAAGGCCAACACTGATAGTATGTCAGCCATGTACTTCTGCAAAACAGTGCGAAGGAGATATCAGCACTGGGCCGAATCAACATTTAAACCACGATGCAAACATGGGGGATCAACAATATACCTTTAGCTCAGACTCGGGCATATTTTCGAAGTACAATTTGAGGGTTCCGTAGTGTGGGCGGAGGAATTTCAGTGGCTTCGGGACAGACGTCATCGAGCTTGTAGCTGAACGAATCTCCTGCCTAGTAGGGGTCAAAATTTCAGTAGCAACAAAAGGAATTAAAGCAACAAATTTGTTGATTTACACAAACTACAGTGGCAGCCTCCCAATTTCCCATAATACTTCATTAAATAGATGTAACAAGAGAGGCCAGAACTAGAGCCTATGCATTCACCGAATTCGCACAGAGAGCAGGAAGCGAAACCTAAGTAACGAACAAAATTTAGGAAGCAACGCAATCCTAGAACTGAATCTGTTAGCTTCAGCGAGAGTAATACCTCATGCTCTCGAGGGCGAGCTTCTGCACGCCGGGATCCGCGTCCTGCGCCCGCACCACGTAGAGCTCGAGCTGCTCCTTGAGCGCCAAATCCTCCTCCGACTGCGCCATCCAAACCAAAACCCACCAACATCAAACACATACATCCGGCAGAGCAAAAACCGCAGATCGAAGTGGGCAACGCGAGAGATTCCCGATCTCGTCCGGGAAATAAACGGAGAGGCCGAGGGGCGACGGGACTCACCAGATCGTCGTCCTTCTTCTCGTCCTTCTTCTTCCCCTTGGCAGACTTGGGCGGCTGCGCCGGCGGCGCGGGCTCCGAGGGCGCGGCGGCCGCGCCGCCGTTGGGGTTCTCGGGCGGCGACATGGCTGCTGCGGATTCGCCGACGAAGCTAGGGTTAGGAGGCGAGAGAGAGAGAGAGAGCAGAGCCCCTGCTGTTGAGGTTTTTTTTTATGGAGGCGGGGAGGCGAGGGGGGTGAAGAAGGGGATCTCCGCTTTGCTTGCAGCCGGACGCGAGGCGAGGCGAGGCGAGACGAGACGGGGGTGATCTTTTTGTCCGTCCGATTTGCCCCTCCTCCAAGAATGGATCTGGGCCGTCCGATCTTGGACTGTGGACGTGGATGGTTGGGCCGGGCTAATGGACTTAGATGGGCTAGCGTCTCGAACCTGTTGGGCCGAATGTCCTAGGAGGCCTTTGTTTTTGTTTACTAGGCCGGGTGTGGACCCACACGGCCCGTTAAAAGCCCACAGAACCTTGTCCCTCTAGCTAGTGCTATTGTGCGAGTATCCCCTGAGGGAAGCACCTTCGTTGTCCTACCACCAATCTCTCCTTCCCGGTGTTTGTCCTTCTGGACTAAGGACCATTAACTTCTCTATATATGTATTTTTTAGTGTTCTTTTATGTCATCTGTTTTTCTTTCTATGTCAAATTTATAGATTTATTCCTCTTTGCAGATTGCATTTATCTGTTATTGTTTGATCGGATCAACTTATCTGGATGACAGTCGCGACGCCTACATAAAAGATCAACACAAATCTGAATTGGGTGCAAATAAACCACCTCTAATTTTTTTTTCAACCAACTATAGCACTACTAAAGCGTATGCTATACACGTGATGTAGATCATCGATAATATGCTTTCCATTATTGATGTTGTCGGCAATCAAGACACCTTCGGTCGATGTAAAAGGTGGGTACTTTTGCACTTTGCTCATCCAATTATCGATATAAGCACGGAGAAATTTCTCAAATAAAAAAAGCTAGTGTCATGATACAATGGGGACGGATAGTCTATCTCCTGTGTCTTATTCCATTTTCCCCTGGTAGTTAGAAACGGTGCCAGATGTCCATTTCTCCCTACACAGCACATTGGAAACTATAGGTGAGAACGTACATCGCTCATCTGATGTATATTCTGTGAAGAACTCTCATAGCCGGACACAGAATGTGCCAGACATCATTCTCTTCTCGAGACGCTCCAAAAGCTTTCCATTAGTAAGGGGACAGAAATTATCCGTTCCTCCTACACCCGGTACCGTGGCAGAGGGAGAACGCCGTGATGCTGTACGAGGAAACCAAGGTGACACTGAGACCTACGGTCCGAGGAGCGGAGGGGATGATTCATGGAGAAGACATTGCGAAGGTCGTGAACGATATGATGGACGGTGAAGAAGGAGAAGCGGCGAGAAGCGGCGAGAGCCAAGTGGCATGTCTCAGGACCCAGGAGACGCTTGCCGATGTAGTAAGGAAATGGAAGGAGTTCGCACATGGAAATCCGTAGGATATGTCGGCGATGTAAAGCTACAGTTCGATGCCAATTAGTTTTGTCAAATAAAATACGCTATTGTTAATGCAAATCAGCAAATCAAGCATAAATGTTTGGGTGATTAACTCTAATCCGTTTTGGCATAAAAGGATCGAGGTCGTAAGAAGCTATGGTTGGACGACCGAACCTGAACCAAATTAACAATAGCAGGGTCCAATCTCCCCCAACCTCAGATTATTTGCGTCAAGATATGAATGAGTTCTGATTCCTATCCGATCTTTTGTTTAGTGAAGCATGTTTCAAGCGCAAGAATAGTGCTTCAACCGTGTACGTTTCTTATGATTTATTTTTAGCGTAGGGAATAGCGAATGTGCATGCAATTATCTCTTAGCTACTAGTACATTTCAAATGTTCTCAAAATACGCATCATTTTAGAACACATGTACTTTAAAAAATTGTGTAAAGACAAGATAAAATGTGCTCTGTGAAAAGAGACGAGGTCGTGGCATGCAAGACGATACGAAACAAACAGGGTCATGTTGGAGCATCAACCGTGTACACTTCTTATGATTTATTTTTGGCGTACGAATAGCAAATATACATGTAATAATCTCTTGCTACTAGCACATTTTAAAAAATAATTCAAAATACGGATCATTTTAGAACACATGCACTTAAAAAGATCATGTAAAGACAAGATGAAATGTGCCATGTGAAAAGAGACGAGGTGGTGAGGTGCAAGGCGACACGAAACAAACGGGGTCGTGGTGTTGGAATGATGACAGAGTCGGAGGACACGATGTTGCTTTGTTTCGTTGTGGGAGGAAAACGATGCACATGAGGGCTCCACATAGCGAGTATTGGCACGATGGGCTGACTTGGCGAGTTCATGTGACTGTTCGTAGAGACGGTTCCATGTTGGGTTGTGGATGTGTGGATGTACATAATTTTTTGTGCTTTTGAATATGTATGCTACATATTATGTACAACACGGTTTTCTTTTTGTTCAGAGGATAGTTATCCAACCTCTATCCGCCGCATATTTTGCTACTAGATTCGTGCGCAGTCGATAGTCCGACAGTTCGCTCATTTTAATAGCCTCGTATTGTGTCACGCTAGTGGGTAATTAAGACATGTTTGATTTGTGTACTAAGGTTGCCAATGCGGACACTTTTTTACCATGTTTGCCTAAGATTAGACGATATGGTGTGATATACGGTGGCATAGTTAGACACCAGTTAAACATGATTCTGCCATCTATGCAATAGAGTACTGGATCCTTTCTCTGCCCTTCGGTGGGGATGCAACTAGCATAGAATATAATATTTACGTTCAATCCATGTGAGAATCAAATTGCTATAAAAAATTCTGAAAAAGTTTGACAACACTGGTACAAGTTTCATTTATTGTGACTCAAAATTTCAGATTCAGATTCGATTCATACAATGAAAAACAAAAAGAACAAAACCTACTGTAAATAGTACGTGATTTAAATTTTACTATTTAGCTACTATTCATAATAGAATTTGTCTTTTTTATGACTCGATGCGTAGATTGTATTCGGATTTGAATTTTTTTGATGTGATCGATGCAACCTGTGCCAACATTGTTAATTTTTTTAAAATTTTGATGACTTCTTGAATGTGTCATATGTCTAGATCGCACCTATCCACTTAAAAGTGCAGATCTTATGCAAGTTGCTCCCCTTTGATGGATCCTTTGTCAGCCTTCTGGTGTCGGTGGTGGGTGGCTTTCTCTCCTCTTTCTCATCAAGACATTTAGAACAAGACATTTCGAATGGAACTACCACTGTTTTTTACATCAATCTGGGCGGGACAATAGGAAAAATTACACAACCTGTGTGGTACCTGACCCAAAAAGACACAAATTATCACCAAAATTCACAATGGAACATTCTTCTCAACAAACAGGCAACAACGGAAGATCCTCTCAAGTACACTACTGATGGAAGATTTACATCAACGCGGGCATGTCACCAGAGGACATCCACGACTAAAACAGCATTCAAAAAACAAAAAGCATGCTGATGAACTTTTTTCATGGCTGCAACCTCTCCTCCTCAATAACCAATTCGGGTTGGGTGAAAAAAGAGAAACATTCTCTTACACAGCAAGTTTGGGATCTCAGAAAGCAAGCCACAAGATTGCACTAATTCGGGCTACAACTTATAAGAAGGCGACACAGAGAAAGGATAAACTCATACTTGGCCTTGCAATATATTTACACAAAACAACGAAAAGGAAGGCAACACACAATATCGCCGAGAACAAGAATGTTACCAGCTCCACAATGCAAGCACAGAGAGACAAGAACATTGCTTAACAACAAAGGTAAATACTCCAGTAGTGTCTCCCTCTCCCAGCTAGCTCAGGAGGCGGCGCAAGCCTACACGCTACAAAAATCTCGAACATTGCATAGAACAAGAAAAAAAAACTTAAAAAAAACCACAACTCAAATAGACCCTGACCTCAGCACTCCAAAACATGAAAGTTGGCGATATTTAACAAAAACAGACTTTCATCCAGCACCTTACCACATTCCAAAGACATAACCTAGAGAAGGTCAGCGACATTGGCTGGGAGCTCCTCGATGGTCACGTTGTAAAATTTCTGGATGTCGAACAGCATCCTCTCGTCGTCACGTGTGACAAAGTTGATGGCAACTCCCTTCCTCCCAAACCGACCACTACGACCAATACGATGGAGGTAGTTCTCAGGCTGAGTTGGCAGGTCATAGTTGATGACAAGGGAAACTTGCTGGACATCAATACCACGAGCAAGTAGGTCGGTGGTGATGAGCACACGGGAAGACCCAGATCTGAACTCCCTCATGATGATGTCCCTGGTGTTCTGGTCCATGTCTCCATGCGTGGCGGAGACAGTGTGGTCCCTGCCCCTCATCTTGTCGGTGAGCCAGTCCACCTTGCGGCGGGTGTTCACAAAGATGACACTCTGGGTGATTGCCAGGGTCTCGTACAGGTCACAGAGAGTATCGAGCTTCCACTCTTCCTTCTCCACATTGACATAGAATTGCTTGATACCCTCAAGGGTAAGCTCATCTCTCTTCACAAGAATCCTCACGGGCTTGTTCATGAACTTGCGGGTAATTTCAAGGGCCTCAGGAGGCATGGTAGCAGAGAACACCCCAACCTGAATTTTTGACGGAAGAAGCTGGAAGATGTCATAGATCTGCAAAACAAAATAACACATGTCAGTTCAGGCCACGCAAATACAGTTAGAAAAGAAACAGAATACAGCTTCCAGAAATGGTTAATCTAACATGAACGGTTTGTACTTAGTTTAGGAACATTATAAGATTGTCACTGAAGCAGGCGCAAGTCAGCAACATTTTACCTGATAAGTATATAAATCAGAGTCCTAAAAAAGTAATTAACTTGCAGACTACATCCATACTAGGCACAGAATATCATATATAAATGAATATGCAAGCTAATGGACAAAAGCTTCAGAGTTGTAAAAATATTAAATTTAAACCACCAGCTTTGTAAAAATCAGCTTTAATTCTTCAGAATGTTCACAAAAGCTTAAAGCTTTGCAGGAACTCAGCGAACAAACGAATAAACCATACTGGGCCTATTTTCAACCTTGATGCATGAAACACAAAAGCCACAATGTTATGTGCTGCAGAATTCTAAGTGAGTCAAAAGTAAACCTGATCTTTGAAGCCACGAGAAAGCATCTCATCAGCTTCATCCAACACAAACATCTTGATGTGGTCTGGGCGGAGGGAGGACCTGCGCAACATATCAAACACACGCCCAGGCGTGCCCACAACAACATGCACACCACTAGCAAGAATCCTTTGGTCCTCACGAACAGATGTTCCACCAACACATGCATGCACCTTGACACCTAAGTAGTCACCAAGAGCACGCATGACCTTCTCAATCTGTTGTGCAAGCTCACGGGTCGGAGCAAGGACCAATGCCTGGCACTCGACCAATCCATAGTCAAGCTGCTGCAAGATTCCTGAACAGAAGGTAGCAGTTTTTTCCTGTTCCAGATTGAGCTTGCTGAATCACATCAAGCCCCTTGCAGAAGGGAACAATTCCTCTTTGCTGAATGGCCGATGGCTTCTCAAAACCTACAAATTGTAAGTAGTGGTGTTTATAAGATGACCAAAATTTTAATTGTTCAAAAGTATGAAAGAAACATGATATTGGTATACCATAAGCATAGATGCCTCTCAGAAGGTTTTCTTGGAGGCTCATGTCATCAAAGCTCTCATACACTTCATCATACGAAGTAAAGAATTCCTCAGTGTCACCTTGGCTCCTGCATATTGCAATCATGACAAAGAGCACAGCTTAAGAAATATGTAGAGCAAAACAAGGCGAAAAGGAAAGCTTCATATAGCCTCCAGTGGCTAAGATAAAAAAAATTGATCGAGCAATGACTTACAACAACTCTGTCATCTTGCTGTCATAATGCTTAGCATCAAACTGGGAACCCTCTGGTGCCATTCCTGCCATGACTGTAATAAAAGAAAAGATGAACATGTTAACAAAGAAAGAACATTGATAATCTTTGAACTATGCTCGCAAAGCAGCAGATACTAATAAAAATCTGGAACCACACAACAGACATTATGATACACATTGCTTCTGTACAGAATAATACACATATAGCAAATGTTGCTTCTGTACAGGATAATACACATATAGCAAATGTTTTCTCTGAATAGGAAAATAAACCAGTCATATTTGCAACGGTTGCACAGCGCACTATGCAACAACGTGCACTCGAGAACTTCTCACTTGTTCAACGTGCTACAACACTTCCGTATGACGAGGCATTTTTAAAGCATTGGAGGCATCGAGCAAGCCAACAGAGCAAAACAAGTCGACCTTAAAGAGGACCTGGACTTCCCATGGTTCTATCCACTATCCTTGGTAATACACACACTGACAGTCAGGCGCTGCCGCAACTACAAAGAAAACGCTATCCAGATTGTTTGTTCGAAAGGTACTTCACATCAGTTACAGCACACCTAATCGTGCAAAGTCCTCACCACTTCAATGTACAACGTACATGCAACTAGATTCAGGACAAGGCTAGGAAACCTATAGTGTAAACGAAGGTACTCGCTTACATCTCAAAGAAAGGGGTATAATGACTTCCTAAACTCACCAAAAAACATAATATTTTCTTTTTGCGAAGAAACAAAATCTAACCTTCCTATGGTAGTACCCGGAATCACACATCAAGCTACAAAATCTCAAACAAGAAGCTGTGAAAACCAAAATTAGCACCAGCAAATGGAACTGCCGATCAAACCCGAGCAGCTAAGAAGGCGATTTTCCCTGCTCGCAGGCCCGAAAACCCAACGTTTTTCCGCCGAATCCACCCAGATCTAGCCGCAAACCCACGCAGATCGAATCGAACCGACCATGCACCATGCACCAAACCAAACCGAACACACCCAGATCGAGCATGATTAACACAGCAGCACAGAGCGAGAGATCGATCCCGAGACGTTCTTACCTGACGCGCGGGCGTGGGGAGGAGGAACGGATCGATCTGGAGGCTGGGTTGCTGTGCGTTGGTTGCGTTGGCGAGCGAATCCGAGATTGGCGTCTCGGATTCGATTCGTCGATGGGAACTTTTTGCTGCGGGGGAGGAGGCGAGGAGAGTAGGAGACGGAGGGGAGTCTGGTGGAGAAGGAAAGAGAGAAAAGGCGGCTTATATGGGGTGCCGATGGAAGCGGCGCGCGGTTCGACTCGTTCTCCCCTTCCGACCCGCCCTGCCAAAAGAGACCAAGTAGGGTTTTCGTTTGAGCTGGCTTGCGGGGTGGGCTTGGGTTTGGGCTTGGGCTTGGGCTTGGGCTCGGGCTGGGCTGGGCTTGGCCACGGTGTTTGCGGCTCCTGGGCCTTTTATGTCCCTGTCGACGGCGACAAGTCCCTCCTCCAACTCCCGGTTTTCCTTGTCTCTTTCTCCTCCTCTATCTTTTCTCTTTGCAGCGACCAACGTTTGTATCGATTACCATCAGAAATTTTCCCGGTTTTCCTTGTCTCTTTCTCCTCCTCTATCTTTTCTCTTTGCAGTGACCAGCGTTTGTATCGATTACCATGAGAAATTTTCTGGTGTTACCGTACTATAATACACAATTAGATCTCACGAAAAATTACGAAACTTTTTTTGCAACGTTGATGGAAGCTGTATCTACCGCACCATAGAGTTTCAAAACCAAATTTGTTCTAAACTTCATGAAAGAAAAGACAATCCTATTGTGAACACTAGCTAATTCAAAATTTGATGTGAATAGTAAACTGTGGTTTTTCTTTTATTTCTTGACGTGTTGATTGAATTTAAATTTGAAATTCTATGGTACTGTAGATGCATATTGTGTCTCATTTTTTCGTGACCTCTTGATAGATAAATTTTACGTTGGTAACACGATAGCATCCAAAGAGGTGAGAACACTAGATACTTCATGACATAGAAGTCCAAAGCTAAAAATAAAAAACGCCAAAGGTTTTGGAGAAAAGTTCATTTCTTGCTCAATGTTATTCTTTTAAGGAAGTGCTTCTTGGCTTCTTGTTTGATAAGGTAGCTCACCGAGCCTTCTTTTAGGAGTACTTTGGTAGGAGAAAATTTTTGTTTCTAGGAGAGTCCTCGCTCGCAGGCAGGCTATATAGTAATACGATTCTGATACGATCCTGAACACGAAATACCCCATGGATGCTTTGCTTTGCTGGCCGCAGCCGTGCAAGCACGCTGGCGCACGACGTATCTGACGGTCCAAGTTCCAACGCGTACAGCTCACCAAGCTTTGCTGTAGCAAAGGACTATTTGTATTTGGCAGCAGAAGGATTCTTAGGTATTTTGCACTGAAAATAAACATTGGACTTTTCTCTGGGCATCCTGGATAAACGAAACTTCGGTTGCTCTGTCCACCATCAAAACAAAGTTATGTAGCATGGGTGATTCAGACTAGCTCTAGGACGATATCTCAACTCTGCATCCTACTTTGATTTCTCAGCCAAAAAATTGGCAAATTCAGCCAAGTTACAAGAGCAAGACTGTCTGCACTCATCATTACTCACATACAGCTGATGCTATGATGCACCTAACAGAAGATCAAAACGGTTGATGGAATGGGACCACATGGAAATAACCTGTTACAAGTACCAGCTTACAACTTAGTCAACTATACCAAAGATGTTCTCTACTGAAGGATTCACTAACTCTCATATTTTTTATTCCTAAACCTAAACCCACCATTTTAATCATTGGTGCAACTTTTAAATCTATCACTACTGGAGCGAATGTGATCGAAAGCAGGCAGAAGTAGCACCAGGAGACCAAATAACTATAGCTATACCTTATTGCACTATACATTAGTAACCAAAAAGAGGACCTCAAGGTCAGTTTGATGTACAACAGCTATAGACATAGAAGGCTATAGAATACAAGAGGTATGAAAGCGTTATCGAGCTGTGCCGTATATGCCTCCAACAATAAGCTCAACGTCACGGCTACCGAAAGTGATAGCCAGTGCTGTGTCAACATGAAAAAAATGGTTCAGTACCGACATATGATTAATTTGCAACTTCTAGAATAAAGCTTTAGTCCCTTCAATACAAGAAAAGGATCGAACCTGTGAAAGAATGTATCCACTTGAAGCTAAGAGTGTCACCAGGATTGAGCAGGCTGCCAGTACAGAAGTTATGCCTGCTGCTGTGCCTTCAATTGTTTTCTCTATAATTCCAGCAACGCGTGCATAAGTGATCAGTGAACAAGAGCAGAAGGACAAAAAAATAATGGAAACTGAACTCACTTCCTGTCTTGCTCCATCTTAGGACACCGTACTTGTACCCTATCATTGATGCCTAGGTACAAATAGCACAATTGATCAGAAAACACAGTAACGGTAGGAGATGTCAACAGAACATTGGACATACGACCTACCATGGTATCGCCTATCCCCAAGCTGAGGATTCCAGCAAAAGGGGCAAGTGGTCGGTCATTGAATCCAGATGACATCCATTTAGGAAGTGCACAGCCCAGTAAGAGCGAGAAATGACTGAATAAACCAATAAAAGATAAGTTTTATCTTACAATGGAACATACAAAGGAGATATAAAATATGGAAAATGAAGACTACTAAGCACACTTACCTAATAATAAGAACCTCAGAATCACGATGATCAGTGAAGGCGTTCATGAATTGATGCACAGTATGCCCAAGAGGATATACTTCCCAAACCTGAGGATATGGTTAAACATTTTGTGGGAGAAATGAGCACAAGTAGGCATACTAGGATACTGCTGAAATGAAAAAAGGTAAGGGAGTGAGGACGAACATGGGAAAAATCAAAAGATACTTACACGAATCATCTCCAATATTAGGAAAACTGAAAATGCTGCACCAAATGCCAAGTCCAAGAAAGCAGGCTGCAGCATATAAACAAATGGATTGAGTAAACTTTGGATGTTCTGATGGGAATTAAATTAAGAAATCATATGCATTACCTGAAATATAACGGCAGGAGAGAAAATCAAGACAGCAACAAGATGGTAGTACTTGCGCAAAAGAATCCTCTCTGTTTTGCTTTGCTTTGATATACTGTAGAACCTTCTAATTGATACATATATCACACATATCCAGTATGCACATAAGGCAAGTCGTTCATGTGAATTGGTGAACATATAGTTAATAACCCTGTGAAATAATGAACCATTAAGCAAACAACGAATTAGTATCTACCAAAAACATGCAAGATTTTACAAACAAGAACAGAGAGCAAAGCTAAATATTTTAATTAAAAGGGTATCAAATTCAATATATCAATGATGAAGGGCATATACTTTTATGCTCTTCCCGTGAAAGGGAAAATGTGACGCTTACCAAATAAATGGATGCACTTCAAGACCTTGAACAAGGTGCGTCCATGATGGCACTAACAACAGCAACACCACCAACAATGATACATAAAATACAACAGAACCTATTCTTTTTTTTGCCTGTTCCTCAACAGCTTGTTTTCTTAGCTTCCTCGGTGTTCGACAGTAAACCCAAACTTGAAGAGAACTTTTGTATAACAAGGGAAGTAGAAAAAGACCAAGCAAAAACCCCTGCCAAAAGAAGGAAGAGATATAAACACACTATAAAGCTCTAGCCAGACAATCAAAATAAACTCTACCTGAATAACTATGGCTATATCGCTTCGAGTTCCAGGCGTGTGAATGAATGCTTCTGATGATGTGGAGAACTCCATCTGCCAGCGCAATTACAATGAAAAGAAAAGCATCAGATTTGCTACTTTTTTTATGCCAAACATACAGTTAAGAATAAATCACACCTTTGAAAGAGTATGAGCCAGCATATCACCAAAGTAAAGAACGAGACCACTTGACACCAAAAGTGCCTCCCCTGAAATTTACAGCAGAATGCAACTAAATAAGGAAAAAAAGCAACACTGCCAAGTCAAAATGAAAGGAAAACATGCTTATAGACTGCACCACTAAACAAGAAACCACACAAAATAGCTGGCCTTACGTGCAAAACATATTAAACAAAGTAGGGGACAATTGCAATTATTGTTATGTGCATATGTATTTCTGCATGGGAACTTGTCTATGAGATATCTAAGAAATTTATAAATGCCTGTTAACATATGCAATCAGATACAAACATAAGGAAAGAGAAATAAAGATCTAATTACATCTTAGACTTCAGGTACAAACCAAAAGATGAACATGAAGGGAACTTTTCTAGAATGTGCTGGATTAAGATCACAGCAGCCACCCCATGACAGAGCAAATACACATTTTTGGTAATCGCCAACAGACCTACAATAAAATGCAACATAGATTAGTTTGTCAAATTCCTTGTTTTTAGTGGACTTGAATTAGATTAAATACAAGGCATGTAATTATTGCTGAATGCAGATAGAATAATGCAGGTTACCTCCATCAGTCTTTGGCAGAAATAACAAGTATGTCATGAGATATAAAACTACCATCAATGAGCCATATTTCAAAGCTTTAGAAATTCCATTGCTAGCAGACTGACGTAGATGCCAAAGGAAGAAAGCTAGCACACTGAGGCAGCTAACCGATACCGCCCAGTACTGCATTTCCAGGTATGCAAATTCTGGCCAAGTAAACATAAAGATATGTAGTTAGCAAATTGCACGCATCATAGACAATAAATACACGTCACAAAACAGCTGACTTGTGAATTGTTCATGAGACTAGAGACGAATCCTCGTTTAATCAAAATGGTCAAGATGATAAAATAGAAATATACTTCTGGTCCATTAGGATCTGTCGGTAAGACCCTCGACAGTTGGATTAACCGCGAAAGCATGACGCTAGGCAGAGTAGTGGCACCAAGAAGAATGCCTGATGAAGCACCTGGCCTGGAGTATATAATACATCACCATTTATTTTCTTTTAGAAACACGGATAAGAGCGTTCAACCACCAAAAACTAGCCCTTTACATTCTACTTGGCACTGATATGTAGGTTGGCTTTCTTTAGTAGTTTCTGATGATAAATTGTGGACTACACGGATATAGCGATATGTACTGTTATGAACGTCCGATGTTAGTCGATTTATGCCTTATTTATCATTGTGGCATGGGAAAATGTGTTGTACTCTATGTTTTGACTCTTGTAACGCATATCACTTGAAGCTTTGAATTGCATTGTGCATCTGTACTTTTTAAGTTAAAATTTCGCCCCGGGTCTCTCGAAATCCTGACTGCTCCACTGCACATAATCCAAATGAATCTCAATATTGGCACTATATAAGTATGACCAAAGCACGTCTGGACTTAACATTTTACGCAGGAGTTAAGTAAGCAACACCAAAAACCAAATTATTTCCAGAATTAATTGTCCTCCAATACCGCCAAAGCCTGACCCTTTACATTCTACTCAACCACAAAGTCACTAAACCAAGCGTTAACCGCATGTCTACTGCATGTGAACTCAACAATTCGACCAAGGATTCAGCTCTTACTCGCACCACCATCATCTCCGACGCGTCTGCTAATGCCCTAATTGCACCACCAGTTATACCCCAATTACGCACGTAAAGCACACAAGGATTAGGCAACCTGTGTTTCAACCATCGTTTTGACCAAATTTGACGGGCGGAGAACAGAATAAGGGAAGCAAGGCCGCACCTTGTCCTGAACCGGCGGAGCGGGGAGATGGAGGCGGAGGCGAAGCCATCCACGGCGAGCTCGACGGCGAGGGCGGCCGCCGCGAGGAGCGCGAGAGGGGCGGCGAGGCGCGCGGGGGCCGAGAGAGCGACGCGCGCGGCGAAGAGGAACACGACGAGCCGCTCCCCCGAGACCAGCGCTGACGCCATCGCCGGCGGGGCGCCGTTCGCGAGCCGATCCGGGGAGGAGGCGTCGGAGCGACGGCGCGAACCGGCCGGTCGGTGGTGGTGGTGGCGGTAGGCTGTTCGGCTGGCGCGCGCCGTGGTTTTGGCCTTTTGGGTGGTGTGGTGGGTGACCGGACCGGAAGACTAGACCCGGTCCGGTCGGAGGTGGTGGTGGTCCCGTGTCCCACACGGCTTTGAACCCGGTTTTTGACCAAATTGAAGTGTCAATTGTAACTGCGGTTGGAGAACTGTTTTACCATACTTCTGTTTTGAGTGAAGAGATGATACAACAGCGTTTTTTTTAGGATCTTTTTCATACCATGTAACTATTTACATGGTTAAAGAAAACTATGTTGACCACGCGAATGTCTCAACGACGTTTATTATTCTATATTTTATTTATTACGATGTTTCGTCGAATATTCATCACACATATTCAGAGCGGATATTATTCTTCCTGCATCCCATAAAATTTCCTACATATGTATACGGATGCATCCAACACAAATATGATCCTGAAAGTATATCGATCCAAATGAATATTTGTGTAAATACAATATTGGTTCGGTCCTTGCCTTTTCTCCCTGGTGATCTGGGTCACCCTCTACCAAGATTAACGATGTCCGCTGGTCCGCTAGCAACACTAGGAGCTATTATAAATTTCGGTGCTTGATTTTCTACTAATTGGTGCATGATCAGACACGGATCAGAGAGAGCACGGCGTGTTTGATTTGAGCCCAAACCTAACCTACCAAAAATTAGTAGACACAAAAAGAGAGCACGGCGTGTTTTCCTTTTCAACGATTTAGCCAACGTAGACACAAAAAGTGCACTACAGTGTCCAAGGAGGGGCATTACCATGTCAAGAATTTAGCAACCATCCGACCAAGGGCTAGTTTTCTGGGTCACACACGTTCACGACAGCACTGCACGCACACCAGATCGAGTTTGTTAGCTTGACGTGTCGGCAACGCGTGAAGCAGAGGGAAACGCTGCAGCCAACCCAGCAAGCCTGCCAGTCCGTGTTGCGTGCACCGGCTGCTACGCGTTGACGAAGTTGTATCGTGCGATGATTCCCCGAGCATATCCTTTTGCTACGCCGTTCCAAATCCCGGCGTCAGATATGCATGGGTTGCACTGCAAAGTGAAGTGTTATCTAACCGGAGATAACCTGGCAAAGTTGCTGCCTGCAGAGGTTAGGGGGAGCCTGATCTCGTCACTGATACAAGAGAACAGTTCTGCAGGAATAGTGGATTAGCACCAGAACGCAGGTCAGGAGAAGCGAACCATCGCCCAACGTTCAACTTGAGAAATTCTCTTGAGAAACCCTGGAGAAGCAGCATACAGGAGGGGTACCATGAAACGTGATCAACTGAAAACAACAAAGGATAAGCAACAGTTCCTCCAGGAGGATGGTTTGTGACATCATAACAGCACAGTGAAGCTAACAGAACACAAAGGGCTTCCCAATCTCCATATGGTCTGTGACATTATATAACATCAGCTAAGACAAAGTTTACAGAACAGCACAGCCCGTCCCTAGGACTGTCTTTTCTACTCTTCAAACCATGATAGGTTTAACATATTATCAGTTGCAAGAAAGTAAACACGCTGCGGGCAAGTATACTCTTCCCATGTGATGACCGCGGTCACAATCCATAGGGGGATACCCCGGAAAGCCTGGGGCCGAAATACCCTGAAAAACAAAAAAAAATTCCAAAAAGGTTAGTGCATCGGATTATCATGGCAGAAGTTTAGCATAATAGTAAACCAGAAACAAATATTTCTTGGACATTGCACCCCCCTTCAGAAGGAACAAGCCTGCAAATACAAAAAGAGTGCAGCTTCAATGAAATAATACATCACAAGAGTAACACCGAATAATTAAATGTGAGCTCTAATTCAAATACCACCCCAGTTCAAGCTTCACATGCATATGGATGACGATACATGGACATGTACATCCTGCCTGCCAATGCGTTTGCATATCAGATCCTTTCTTTAAAGAGCAAAAAAATAGAGAAAAATAGAGAGAACATACAACCAAAACACAGATTAACCACCACTTTTACTGCTCAAATGCTAGTGGTGCAAATATTGTTCAGTCACAAAAATCCAAACCCAGTCCATTTTACTCAAGATAGCTATCAGGGAAGGTTCGTAGAAACAAATGATGTCATATCATTTAACAGAAAAAATGTTTTAAGAACTGTAAGTCCATAATTTATCATTTGTATTTGAGTAAATATCACTCCAACAGGTTGATAACCACCCTAATGTCTAACAGAAGAGCCAGGGCGAGGATGTTGTTAAGGAACAGTACAAACTTCGGATCAGATAAATGTACATCAGCAAACTAAAAGTATCATACATAAGAGAAATTCAAGAGTTGCTTATTGGATTAAAAAACAGCTAAACAAGTAAATATTGACTGCATGATCCAAGTTACAAACTTATTTCATAACTAATAGCAGTTTTTTCAATAATCATGGCGCACATTATGTTGAGGAAAAAGAAACAAGAAAGACTCACGTTAATCACACAAACACGGCCAGCTCTGGACGGCTGTAGATATTGTCCCCTTCATCGTTCAGTGCAGGATAAGCAGCGACCAATGCATCTTGTGCGCCAATATATAGCGAGTTGTAGATTTTCCAATATACTTCACGTACTTTCCTTGCTGGATGAAAAAGACCTTGGAGGCAATAATTCAAAACCACAGCTGCACCTAGAGCAACTCTCATCCCCTCAATCGCCTCCATGACAGCATTTATGACATGGGGAGATGTCTCAAATATGTTCGGCCAGACAAAGTTAAGCAAATGGACAAGAGCATCCTCACAACCCAAGCCAGCAACGCCCAGAGCCATGTGTTTGACAGCAGATGCCGCAGTCTGCCGGTGAACTAGATCTCTATCCATTAGAGCATCTTCAAGCAAGGGAGTAACAGCATATATGTAATCTTTGCCCATCTCACCAATATATTCAAAGAGGAAGGAGAGGGATTTCAAAACTCCATTCTGGACATTGAGCTCTGGGACCCGGTACTCATTCATGAGGGCAGGCAAAACTGTGAAAGGGGAGCAAGTTTCAGCAACAATGGCAATTGCTACAGTAGTGCAAACACGGTTTTGTCGCTCCTGCACCTTCAGGTTATTCAACAGGGTAGCCAACACATCCTGTGGCCCAATCGCCTTCGCAATATAACCAAAAGTGTTCACAGTGGCTCTTCTAATACCCTTCTTGTGAGCCTTCAACATTTCCAATAGCTCGAAACAAATTCTCATCCACTCCCTAGCTGGTACGAATTCTGCTCCACGATCAGCAATCCTACCAACTAGATCAATGCAGTTCTCTTGGACCTTCTCATGCCTATTCTTCAAGATGGGGGTCAGCCGAGGAAGGAGATCCTTGATTGGTGGAGTCATCTTAGTCATACCAATAACGTTCACAATAGCTTTCAAAGCTCCAAGAATTGAACCTAGCACCTCAGGATACTCCTCTCCCAAGTACTCATACAGCACAACACCCAGGTGACCCATAAGCTGCTCCTCCTGGCACTGCTTCATCACAATGGCTATCCTTGAGATCAGATCAGCAGCTTGCTGCCTAACTTTTGCACTCTTGTTGTTCAACCTCCACTTGATGGTACCACAAATCTGTGGAAGGTAAGGCTTGACCCTCTGGCCAAGAGCATTGACAACAGCTCCGAAACCATTAAGCATGACATTTGCATCATCACTTGTCTGCTCTTGGAAAGCGTACAGGATGCCATCAATAAGCAGCTCCTCCAGACGAGCATCATATCCGAAGCACCTAAGTTAGCCACCACCTTCTCAATTGTTTCCATCACCATTCTCCTGTAAGGCTCGCTTTCATCTTTCAGATCTTCAACAATTCTCGCAACGATATCAGCAACCCCAACCTTGTTTGCCATCTCCACTGTCGTTTCCACAAGCTGCTTATAGTTCCTACGGTCTAGAGCCATTCTCCTAACCCAGAAGTGTTTGAAGAACTCTGGAAGGATGTCATTCCGGATATAATCAGCCTCCACACCCTCCGTACTGACACACTGTTTAACAACCTTGAGGACAATCTTCTTCATCTCTTCATCTGGTGACTGGAATTCCCTAATTAGGATCTGCATCACCTCCTTCGTGTAGTAACTGGCATATAGAGCATCCATAAGAGGGATGATGAAACCAATAGCCTTCAAGAAGGCAGCAAGGACCTTTCCACGGTGAGATCTAATGCCCTTCCATAGAGGCTTCAACACACTATCAAAACTTTCTATACCATAAGGTGCAGCTGCTTCAGCAAGTGCAGCAAGAGAAAGGGCAGTGATTGTCCGTACTTTCTGGTTCTCATCACTTAGACCATGTTCAATGATCTCAACCAGGTTCTTAAGGTGAGGCAGCACAGCGCAGCCCATGAGAATAGCAATCTGCTGAACAATCTTGATACCGGTGTGCCGAGCTTGCCAGGACTTCTTACTCTGACAGACAGCCTTTAAAAATGGCAGGAGGGCCGGGATACCCAAAGCAGAAGCCACCACACTGAATGCCCTAGCAGTTGTATTCCTCACATACTCATCAATGTTATCGATATCCGGTCTCATGGCAGCAATCATAGTAGCAAGACCAGCAGCTTTGCTAAGATTTGAGATGATCTCCCGGCCCTCAACACGAGCATAGTAATCCTCATCAATCAAAAGTGGCTCGATAACCACAAGAATCTTGTGCACAAATGGACGGACCAGCTCATCCAGCTTATATAGCACCCTATCAATGACCTTCACCAGAAGGTGCCGCTCCTGGTCCTCGAGTGTTGGCTGCATGAGCAAGGGCAGGATCTTGTTGAACAGTGGGCCAGCACCAAATTCCCGCGCTTTGTCTGTGAGCTGCCGAAGTGCTGTCTTCCGCTGTGGGGGTGTGCCATTCTTCACCTTGAGCAGGAGTTTCATGATCTTCCTCTCCTTCTGCTCCTCTGGCGTTAGCTGCTCCTCCTCATCCTCATTCAGCAATGTTCCAAAGTACTGGTAATCCTCTGGCTTCATGAGTGGTAACCCACCAGGCAACTCCTTGGGCACATCAAACTGCTGCCCACGATTCTCCTCAGGAATAGCATATAGTGGTGTGCCCAGAGGTGTTGGTGTAGCAAGAAGCTTCCTTGCTGGGGTGCGTATGGGCTGGTATGAAGCTGGAGGTTCAAGAATCTTGTACCCTTCCTGCGGGAACATGGTGTCAAGCTCCTCATCAGTGAGAGGCCTGTTCCGCTCCTCAACGTCCCGCTCCCACCGCAAGAGCTGATACTGCTCCGGAGTCATCGGGCCACGAGCAATCTGGCTAGGTGTTGGCGTGGCTAGGTTCTCAGCTCCAAATGGCGTTGGTCCAGGAGTGTAACCTGCAGGCGTCGCAGCCCCCAGTACCACCAGGTGTTGCACTCCCCATACTCGCTGGTGTCTCATCCCATCTCGACCTCTGCTTCTTGGGTGTTGGTGTGACAAGCCCACCAGGCAGCTTAGGAGTAGCATCCCACGCCCCAGAAGGGGTGGCTCCTGGAGTAATGCCACCAGCCGCCGGAGTCGCATCTGCATCAGCGATCCTCCCTGGAGTTGGTGTCTCATCCCACCTATTCCTCCTCACAGAGGGCGTCGCATCTCCAACACGTCCAGGGGTGGCATCCCAGCGCCCAATCCCGGGAGTTGCATCAGGGGCATCCCAGTCTGAGGCAGTCTTTGCCTTCTTGGTCCCAGCAGCAGCATCGCCGTCCTGCGACTGGTCCCACCTGTTTGCGCCGCTTAGTCCGGCCGCCGGTTGCTCAGGCGCAGCTTTCTTCTCCTTGGCTTTCTCCTCCTCCTCCTTTTTCTTCTTAGCGATTTCGCGCAGCACATGTTCCTTCTTCTGCTGCACCTGGTTATCGCGCATGGCATCGCCATAGGTTCGCACGGAGGGGTCCGGGGTGGCCTCCCCGGCGGCGAAGGCATCGTGGCGCTCCGGCGAGATGATGCGGTCGAGTCGGCGGCGGCGGTAGTCGTCCTCGCGGTCGATGATGCGCTGGGACCTCTTGGCGGGGATCCCGTCGTCGTCCGCGCGGGGGATGTCGGCGGCGGCAACGGCGTGGCCCGTGTAGGACGCGAGGCGGCGCGCCGCGGGGTTGGCCGCGGCGGCGGCGGGATCGGCGTGGTCGTCCTCGGGCGCGTCGTCCTCGGAGGCCGGGATGGAGGTGTCGTAGCCGGCGAAGCGGTCGGGGTCGGAGCCGCCCCCGCCGTAGAGGTCGGTGTCGAAGGTCACGGAGGAGACGGCCATGGGCGCGCCCGCCGCCAGGGCCTCCTCCAGCTTCCGGCGCTCCTCCTGCGCGCGAGCGAGCTCCGCGTCGACCCCGTCCATGGCCGGCGGCGGCGGCGGCGCGGAGAGAGGAGAGGCGGTTGGTTAGGGTTTCACGGGGAGATGGTAGACGCGACACGAGATCGGGGAAGAAAGAGTTTGGACTTCGGATGGGGCGCCTCGCTTCTGTGGGCGTAGATAAAACAGGCTTTACAGAATAATCTGGGCCGTTGGTTCTCCTGAGGAGTGATCTGGTCCGTCGATTCGGAAAACCGGGAACCGACTTCCATTTTTGGGACGGAATGAACCGACTTTTCAAATCGACGTCAAATAAAATTTTTGAACATATTTTTTATTTAAAAGTTTTTGTTTTTATTATACGGCGGTGTTCCGTTCCTTCGTGTTTCCGTCCACGGTTCTTTTGCAAATAGGCCCTTCAAATTCAAACATCTACCAACCAACTCCCCCAGACAACCCAATCCCCAATCCACCGCAACCCTTCTCCGATCTCTCCGGCCGCCGCCGCTCGCCGGCCCTAAACCCCGCCTCCTCTCGCCGCGCACCTCCCAATCCTCTTGCTACCCCGGCTACAGCGGCAGCGGCTGCGGCGGCGGCGGCGGCGGCAGGATGGGGAAGAGCGACTTCCTGACGCCGAAGGCGATCGCGAACCGGATCAAGGCCAAGGGGCTGCAGAAGCTGCGGTGGTACTGCCAGATGTGCCAGAAGCAGTGCCGCGACGAGAACGGGTTCAAGTGCCACTGCATGTCGGAGTCGCACCAGCGGCAGATGGCCATCTTCGGCCAGGCCCCCGACCGCGTCGTCGAGGGCTTCTCCGACGAGTTCCTCGAGGAGTTCCTCACCCTCCTCCGCCGCGCCCACCGCAGCTCCCGCGTCGCCGCCACCGTCGTCTACAACGAGTTCATCAACGACCGCCACCACGTCCACATGAACTCCACCCGATGGGCCACGCTCACCGAGTTCGTCAAGTTCCTGGGGCGCGAGGGCCACGCCAAGGTCGAGGACACGCCCAAGGGATGGTTCATCACCTACATCGATAGGGACTCCGAGCAGGCCGTCAAGGCCAGGCTCAAGCGCAAGAGGGTCAAGTCCGACCTCGCTGAGGACGAGCGGCAGGAGCTTATGATCGCCCGGCAGATCGAGCGCGCCCAGCAATCCATGGCCAAGGCTAATGGCAGCGACAGTGATGCTAATGAAGATGATGCCGATGGTGTTGCCGGTAGCGAAGATGAGTATTCAGGCTCTGAGGATGATCAAGAAGAACAGGAGGAGGATGCAAAAGAGGCCAACAAGGCAGTAGGGAAGATTGCGATGTCGCTCCAGCGGGCTGCCCCGGGGCCTAAGGTTAACCCGTTCGATGATAAGCCAAAGGCCAAATTTCGCTTTGAGGAAGAGGAGGAGGTGATCAACAAAAAGGGGAAAGATGCTGGGAAAGCAACAGAAACAAGGAGGTCAGCAATTGATGAGCTGATGAAGGAAGAGGAGAAGGCCAAGGAGCGAAGCAACCGGAAGGACTACTGGCTTTGCCCGGGTATCATGGTCAAGGTGATGAGCAAATCGCTGGCTGAGAAGGGGTACTACAAGCAGAAGGGCCTGGTGAAGAGGGTGATAGATAAGTATGTCGGGGAGATTGAGATGCTGGAGAGCAAGCATGTTCTCAGGGTCGACCAAGATGAGCTTGAGACTGTGATCCCGCAGATTGGTGGGCTGGTGCGGATTGTTAATGGGGCTTACCGGGGGTCGAATGCAAGGTTGCTGTCAGTGGACACAGAGAGATTCTGCGCGAAACTGCAGGTTGAGAAGGGTCTCTATGATGGGAAAGTTCTCAAGGCCATCGAGTATGAGGACATATGCAAGATTGCTCAGTGAGATGTTGGGAATTTCATTTCATTTCCTGGAGCATCGCCGCTGTGAAACGGAGTTATGAGACCCAATGTACTAGCTCTGTCTGTTAGTTGCCTGCTGTATGTGCATGATATTCTTGTGCTTGAATATCTTCTATGGAGAATTTGATATGTTGATGTTTCTAGTTCATTTTGCTGCTGAAAGTACAGTGGGCAAGAATCATCTGATGTTTCTTTGCTTGTCACTCTGGGACTAGAATAATATGACAGCTTTATACCATTTGCTCAACTTATTTGTATTTGTTTTCAGTCAATCTTGTTATCAGTTTATTTTTTGCTAGTTTGTTGCATTATCTGCCAACACAGCTATCTAATTGATAAAGTTTTGCCCTTTTATCAATAATTCAATATCAAGAGAGCCAAAGATACAGTTAAAACAAAAGAAAAAAAAACAGCCAAATATGAATTGTGATTAGGACATATAGTCCCTAGCAAAATTCTTTATACTTGCTGTATGATACTGCTAGTCTTAAAAAACATATTCTGGATTAAACATTGTTATTGCGAGTTTGCTTGGGATAGTTAATAATTGTGTCGCTTGTGTATTTGCCATCTGACTTCTACCTTCAAGAAAGTTGCAAAAAAGGCTAATGCTCTGTATAATTAATTTGGTAGCATAGTTTTTGTGCTCTGGCTTTTCATTTTGCATTAACACTAGAATCAGTCTACAGGTGAAAATGTCAATACCCCTGTATTTTGGAAACTCAGGAAAAGAAAAATCGTGACCTGTTACTATGAGAAGGGAGAGCTCTATGTTTGCTTCGTCAGGCCGCCCCAACTGAAATATCAAATCTCGTAACAATGTACTAGTTCTTTTTTAAATGTCATTGAGACATTGTTATGTCTGATAAACTGAGAATGGAATTTATCTACACTCATCTCTGTGAAAGTGGGATTTCTTTTCTTCAGCTTCAGTTATAGCACATAATCTAACAGGACATCCCAGGCTAGAAGGAACTATCGACATAGAGTACTTCAATTGAATGACTCTGCGTGTCTTTAGTCTCTTACTGTAACTCTATTTTGACACATGGATATTTTATGTTATCGAAAGGGGATACAGACAGCTGTCTAACTGGAACTATTGTATCTTAAGGCCACACAGAAAGAGAAAAAATCTGCATGAACGAAGCTAAATGAAAATTGTCTTCTGTATAAAATTTTGATGGACATTGTGTTGTCCCTATCATGGTAATCATTGCACGTATGCTTGTTTTGGACCTTAAAGTTTCCTGATTGGTTGGTTGCATAGATTTGGTAGGTCTGATTGCAGAAAGTGATCATGTTTGATGCACGCAGTGGCCATTACATCCGCTTTCTTATCATTGTACGTTACTATTTTTTCATGTTATATGACAGCTGAGCTACTCAATCATTGTTGTTTCAAATTTTATTTACACACTTCGATTTGTGTCAGACAAGGTAGACATTAGAAGGGCCCTTTTGTCCTTTTTTGTTAGCATTTTAGTGTACTTTTAGTAGCAGCTAAATCCATAGTTACTGTAGTGAAAAATGATTATGACAAGTGATCGTTATCATGTATTTTAGGCATTTTTCTTATGTGTTCTCTGTCGTGACTCAATTTCTCAGAAGAAAGGATCTGTAAAACTATAGCCACCTTTGTAGCTAGAAGACTTTTTTATTTACCAATGTTCATCTTTCAGGCTTAGTAATTATCTTCGAGAATATGGTAGTAATCGCCATGCATGTGCCAGTGGTACCGTCCATGCCAACTTGCCTAGCAAGGAACTATGTACCAGATCTGCGCGATTTGTGTCAGCTGCTGTGGCCAATGGCATGCAACCATTTGCAGTCTGATCCCTGGTGTTACTTCACATCAGCTTTGATCTGCTCATATGCTATGTTCTCAGTTGCCATGTGCCTGACTCATTATCTCAGAAAGAAGGGGGCAACAGTTACATCAGTTATGCATCAGATGCAACAATTTCTGTTCTCTTTTTCGCCACAGGTGCGGACGGCTTTGCTTATTTTAAGATGCGTCCTGAATCCTGACAGTATTTTTGTTTTGTTTAAGATGTGCTGATGAGAGAACCAAATATTGCTAAGTTCAGATGCATGTATGGCAGTCGGTGTCCCGTGCTGTACCTGATACTCCAAGGAAGCTCTGACGAGTGAATTTATACAGGCCGGAAGGGAGAGCCATCTGATTCATGTATCGCATATCTAGTTGAGGTACGAGTTGTATATAATCTGTCGTTTAAGACTAATCCGCCTCAGTTATTGGACAGTTAAATGGAAATCTTCTCATTGTACCACATCAATCTTCTGTTCCATTGTGTATTTCGACTAACTTGCAGCGATGTCCTGATAATTTACTGCTAGAAACATGATTTATCACTGTTCTTGTCTTCTTTGAAGCAGAGTCGTTCAAATTAGCAACAATATAGATATTTCTGCTTTGTTCGCAAAACTGATACTCGGAAGCCTCTCTCTCTTCTTCTTTTCAGGTGAACGTGGATGTTGTGGAACTGAACATGATAAATGCAGAATATTGCGAAGTTTGAGCATTGATATTGACTCAATAAACCCCAAATTTTTGAATGATTACTAGAAAGAAAAATGAGAAATAAACATCCGAAGCCGTGTAATATATAATTGAGTACACACCTTTCGTTTTCAGAGTCAAACACTAGAACTTAAGAGTAGTTTGTGATGCTACCTAAAGCTAGGACTAGAGGAGTCCTTTTCCAATCCATGAACTGTTATTTGGCTTGCGGCAATGATGAGATTGAAGCAAATCATGCATGGTAGTTGCTCAGATAAACGGAGTAGAGTTGGTGCTGATTGCTCATCATTAGCAGGAAAGGGAATCTTTCGTCAGTTGGATCACAGTTGAATTTTTCCGGAGGTCAGGTTCTGACATGATATTGAAAGAACAACTTCTTCAGAAATATAAAATAAGATCCAAGGGCCGTGTACAAAA
Source organism: Stipa capillata (assembly GCA_019208055.1). NCBI lineage: Eukaryota > Viridiplantae > Streptophyta > Magnoliopsida > Poales > Poaceae > Stipa > Stipa capillata. The sequence goes on from JAGXJF010000934.1 coordinate 203,800, forward strand.
CGTCAGGGATCTTTCATCAGTTTCACACTTAACATTCTGTCTTTTCACTTGGACTACATATAATTACCTATCTATTTTCCCTTTTTCAGCAAATTGTCTTGTGTCCTGATTCCTGACTTCTGCATGATGATATTTTTATGTTCTCCCATGCAGACACATCTCAAACTAATGAAGTCGAAGGAAAATAAGAGCTGCTGGTTTCAATGCAGAAGGGAGTCGAGTCCTTCACAGTGTACACTATATGTGCTTAACTGTGAGGTTACAGGTAATGTGATAAAGAAAAAAAACACTCGCAACTAGTGGTGCCCGTCGTTTCGTTTTCCATTGGTTTAGCACCCCAAGAATAGAACATAAAAAATGGAGTCGCAAACTTAAAGAAAGCATCATATCAAACCATTGATTAGAACATTAGAGCTAACCCAATGAACACGCTAATCCAGGGCTGAACAATGAACCAACCTCCTATATATTGTCAGTCTCCCTCATAATTCTTTGCACCAGGCAAGGAGGCAGCAGCAGCAGCAGCCTGAGACAAGAGACACACACTGATAATGGGGGAGCAAGGCAGGGCAAGCAGCAACAAGATCAGAGACATCGTGAGGCTGCAGCAGCTCCTCAAGAAGTGGAAGAGGCTTGCACTTGCACCTAAGGCCAGCAAGCACAGCGGTGGCGCTGCTGCCGTTCCGAGGGGCTTCTTCGCGGTGTGCATCGGGGAGGAGATGAAGAGGTTTGTGATCCCCACGGAGTTCCTTGCGCACTGGGCATTTGAGGAGCTGCTCAGGGATGCAGAGGAAGAGTTCGGGTTCCGGCATGAGGGTGCCCTGAGGATCCCTTGTGATGTGGAGGTGTTCGAGGGCATCCTGAGGCTGGTGGGCAGGAAGAAGGAGGCTGTGTGCTACAGCTCTTCAGAGCATGAGATCTTGTGCAGCTGATGGTTTCCTTTTTTTCTTTCTTTCCTTTGTCCAGTTGTCCATTTGTTCCATTCTTGGCTCTTGGTTCTTAATTCTTCTAAGGTGAAGAGAAGGAAGAGTCTGCAACTGATGAGCGTTACGATCCGTATAAGAGGATGAAATGGAGGAGTCACATTCTTTTTGAGGTAAAATGAAGGGTTCACATCAAGTATCCTAAGTAAAATCCTGCTTTAATAATGATTCACTTATTATCTGTTCTTCAGTTTCATATGTAAGCAATAGCTTTAACTTTTGTAATGTATTTACACTTCGGTTGCTTTCTTGCTCAACACTTGCAATGATGAGGTGGCAATACCCAATGGTCCAGTCCTGACTACCAAAACAACCATTCAATGTATCTAGATATCTGCCAGAGTTTGAGGGAAGTCAATGCCTTAACTTGGTGTCTGTCTTGTTAAATCGCTTCTTGACACATGCACACCCTTGATCTTTGGGTGCTTTAACCTAGTACCTCTCTTGTTAAATTCCTTCCTGACACATGTACTCCCATGATCATCTTATTCCCTGTATTTAATAAGGGATGCTACAGAATACTTCGTATTGTCTTACGCTGTACTTTTTAAGACTTAAAAAGGAGTTCCAGAAAAGAAAGATGGTGTGCAATTACACATGGCAAGAGCACTAACTTAAGAAAAAATACGTGGTAAAAATTAATCAGTGCTTCCTATGCATCACTGGTTTTAACAAGGGCGTCCAACAAACTGAAAGAAATTCCTTATCCTCTTCGATATTTCCTCTCTAGTGACCGAACAACCACTGTTGCTACTCTTCCATCTCCGGCGGCCTCTTTCTTGCCATAACTTCGCCGACGGCGGCGGCCCGTCTTGGGCACATGTCCTCGATCGGTATCGGCAAAGACTTGCATGGGGCGATGCGACTTCGCTGGTGGCAATTACAGCGTATGAGCACCGTGCTTCGCAGAAACCTCTGACGATGAAAGTAAAACTACAAGAAAACCGTCTTCCGGAAACAGGATGGTAAGGGGAGCACGTCTCTCCCTAGTAATTGTGGGGGTTAATTGTGCCACCAGTTTCAGTTGTGCCAGCTACAAGTATCCTGTTGCAAACTGGCACATACCAGGTCCATGTTATTGTGGTGTTTCTGAGCAAATCTGGAGAACATTCCAAACAGATAACCAAAACAGATGGGAGTGCAGTTTCTCTAGCTAGCTTGCAGTGCCTAACTTGAATACTAGCTGCAAGTTCATCTATGACTAAGTGTAAAGAAAAAAAATACTTTAGTCCAACTGTGGTCATCCAGGCTTCATTCCAGAATCATCAATTCAGATGATCCCTCATATATATTCTAATGCTGAACTCAACTAATTTATTAATTGCTGATATTCATAGAACTGAGATCAATGCATCATGTAAAGCTGTGGCTCAAATCTTGTGATCAACCCAGCTGAGGAAAAAGAGGATGATGTAATCATCTTTCATATGTCAGTTTTTTTTTAGAGTCCTTACAGAAAACAACATTATTGGACATATCAGACTATCTACTGCTCCAACCACAACTAATCATCATATGAAAGCCAATGGTGTGTCTGAAGACACTTCTTCCAATGAATTCACACGCAAAGAAAGCTTGTGTTTTCGAGGAAAAAAACCAAGGGTGATTCGGATGAAAAAACCCATCTTTGCGCGTATGGTGTTGATCCAAAAGATCAAGGCAAAGAATTCTTCTTCTATGTCACCATGAACGATCGATCCGCGTGCGTGCGTGCGTTGCATGGCTGGCAAGCTAGGCCTTGATCACCATGGTGTTGATCTTGCTCCTCCTGGCCGGCCGCCGCCGGCGGTGGCGCTGCTCGTCGGCCTCGAGCTCGGCGACGGTGGCCTGGAAGTCCTCCTCGTGGCAGGGGATGCGGAGGCCGCCGGCCTGGCCGAAGCCGAACTCCTCCGCCGCGCGCTCCATGAGCGCCCTAAACGCCGGTTGGCAGAGGTAGCTCATCGGCACCACGAACCGCCTCGCCTCCGCGCCCACGTACACCGCGAAGTACCCCTTCGGCACCGCCGCCGCCTCGTCGCCGTCGCCGCTGCCGACGAGCAGGCTCTCCCTCTCCGCCTTCCTCCCGCTGATCAGCCTCGGCGCCCGGAAGTACCCCCATCATCATCATTGCTGAGACCAAGATCGCCTCCTCTTCTTCCTCAAGATGAAACCTTGCTTGTTGTGCGCAAGAAATGGCGATCTTGGTTGGATGCAAGAACGGAAGGAGATGGGTGGATTCTTGGTATGATCGATCTGCTCTAACTCCAAGAAGAGCGGGAGCGAGCAATTGATGGAGGTGAAGGTGAGGAGATTAAGAGGAGGAGGAGGAGGGATCAAAGCATGTGAGGTCTGGGGTTCTTGGGCAACGCGCGAGTGTATATTATGGTTGGGTTGGTTGGGTAGGAGGACAAGGCGAGGTCGCTCCTCTTGTTCCTCGGAGCCTTTGCATAGCTGGAGCCTTGTAGCAAGTGTGCTGTTTTGTAAACTTGGAAACTGATCATTGCTAAGCGTACCGGTGTACTAGTTGCTACTGGCGATGAGAGCCCGCGCTTTACTGCAGAAATTTTGTATACACTATGAAGAAAAATGACTTGTAAATCTACTATGCTATCATGTTTATGGCATGTTTAATACGGTAATACGGTCTATATTCGACTATCACTTAATTATGAGTGTATTTTTGATATGCGACATGCATGAAAACTAGTTAACATCAAGTTGATATGTACTAATTTATTATAGAGAGTACAATGTTATATGATGTAGATAAATAAAAATATAAATCTTAAAACACAAATTGGCGCTGGATCTAAGGGTTATATACTACCCACTGTGGTAGCAAACCCGGACTATTAAAAATAGTAATCATATGTCATTTTGTTGACAGATGAAATCGACATTATAAGTATGTAGGTTCTAGGCCAAAGAGGTTTCTACCGTTTGCATTTTTTCGATTATTCTATTTTGCAATGTAGTGTTTTTGTGCGTGCTCTGGTGTTCAGTGCAAATTTAGGCTGTAGGGAGAAAATACGGCTCCCGTAAGCCTTTTCTGTATCTTTCATGTATCAGATATTGTTTTAAAGAATGTATGTTTCGGTGGCACAATGAACCCGGTTCCATTGCGCCGATTGGTGGAGTCTGGTTGTAAGCGGTTGTGAACATATGTTTGAGTCAATGGTTTGTGTACATATCTGTTCTTCAATAATTCAAGTTAGAGATTTGGAGCCATGTAGGATAGGATGATTTGGTTCCATATTTATCTTATTTTATTTGTTGAGGAATGAGTCAATTAGCTGTATTAGCTGTTCTTCCAGCAGTTTTGCTGTTTGTTTATTCCGGTTTTTCCAAAGAAGCATGGTCCATGCATGTATCAAGAGACCAGGAGCCCATCTTACATCGAAAAGAGAGGGGGAATATTTGCTTTTAAATTCACCGACTAAGATTAGCTAGTTTTAGCTTTTACATAAGTACTACTAGAACTAATCTTAAAGCTGTGAAGTACTCCTAGCTATCTATGTTGTGCATAAGACAATCAAACGACACAGAAGGATTTTTGTCTAGTATGTGCACACGCTCCTATTAAAAGCACTTGCACATTTAAATTTTTTATATAGAAAATTCATACATGGACATCGCACAATATGTATACTAGCAAATCCGTTCAGCAAAATATACCAATTTACGGTCTGTAAAAAAATAGACAAAAGATGAATGAATAATATAGCTATTATGTACGTACAAATTTGTTTTGCGGCATGTGTCTTCTCCACAGTACGCGAGCGAGCACATGCACCCATGATCGCCTCGGTGTTTTCCAAACTATACTTCAAAAGTTTGTCACTCACACCAACAAATCAATAGTACTTGAAAAGCATCTAAAAATATAAGTACTCCTACTTGAAAAGCGTTGCATGAATTATTGCAATAACAGAAAATTTCTCCTTTTCAAATTCCAGAAAATTATGGCGGAAAATCTGCAAGACATGCTACTGGTCTACCCTGTGGTACGTTGTACTCGTCTAAGAGAGAAACCTCTCGAATGGTGTTAAAAAGGCGTGGAAATTATCGAACTTGTGAGTTGGCGGCGACGCTGATGACAGAGTGGCCGGAAGAGGATGAAATGGTACGGTCGAGACAGATAATATATATCTTTTCTTGGATGAAAGGTACGGTCGAAAGAAAGTACGGATGGCATTAGGATTAGGTGGCCGGCCACTCCCCTGTTTCTTGATCCAGGTTATTTTAAAACAAATTCAAGTGAATGTCTTCCAGCTCTCTATACATGATCGTGACTTTGCGAGTCATGCATTCACGCCATCTTCCCCGTGTATGGAATAAGGTACAATCCTGGGCTCTGAACATCTCGCGGTTAAGCAGGTTCTCTAACTTATAAAAAATGCACATTACCTCTTAAGTAGGTTCTGGAGACATGAAACCAACCACAGATGGGTTTGTGGAAGCGAGGTTGATCGATCGTTGCCGCTCACCCAGGTTCAATCCATGCGAATTCGGATGCATGCACGTTGAGTGAGGCAAAATGCAGAAAATATATACCGAGAAATCAAGGGTGTGTTCAGTTCTTTTGTCTAGCTTGCTTTGCTAGGCAAGAATATACAAGCCAACCTCGGACATAGTCCAATAGGAGCAAGGCCCTTCGTTTGGTGATAGGACTACACAGCAGAGGATCGTCAGTTCTCGTCAAAGTTTGCAATCGACAGAGCGCCAATTTTGCTCTCTAGCATTGGCAAGGATTTCCTTGCCCCAACTGTTCCGTCACCTGGTAAAGCTAGTTTTCCTATCATGCTACCTCTAGCTTTGGATCCAAACACACCCCAATTAATAACTTACTCTTCCTTGCTGCCCAAGAGCATTTTCTAAAAAAGAGTGTGGTTTGGGCTACCCTGGCTCTCAACCGTACTCTACTTCTTACACAGGACAATTACTCTATTTTTTGTTTATTTTGCGGGATTTGAAGCATTTCTATTTTCTATTTTCATTTTTGGCGAGGGTGTGAAGCATTTCTAGCTAGATGAGAAAATAAAGAAGCTAACTAATGGATGTTGAATCTGAATAAATAAATAATCTAGAGAGATACACATACACTGAGATACATTTGCGGAGAGCACAGTACGTAAACTACAATATACAACGCATAGGAAATTAGCTCATTACCATCGAGAAGAGGTCTAAATTGAAAAGTATCATTAAACATGCAAGATGATATGCAGGACTCGAGGCGACATGCCGGATTGCCAGTGACACATTGGATGAAACTTTTCCAGTCACGCCATGTGAGCTGCACCCTGCTCTGTTTGGCTAAGTGAGGGTGAGGAATGCCATAGTTGTTAGAAGCTCTCAGAAAACCGTCACGCTACTTAGCCAGGACAATTCTTCTCGTGCAACCAAGAACTGATGAAGCATTTTAGGAGAACGGACAAAAGCACATAATAAACACTTCAGACTAGTATTACATCACAATATACGATGTAGAGAAAATTAGATTGACAATTATCACGAAAAAGTGCAAATTGGGAAATACCATCAAATGTGAAGATGACATGTGGGGTTCAGGCCGACATGTCAGTGACCATTAGATGGTATTTCCAATTTGATGATCTTTGGTGTCTCACATGTCGGAGAAATTCAGAGAATATCTTTTACAGTGCATCGAACTACCATAAAGTGATAGTGGTAGTCTATTTTCACCCATGAAAAACATTTGGTGCGGACAAGTGGGCTTGTTTCTCTTTCTGATATGCCTCCTCTACCTAACACCTCCTCACATCCGTCGCTACCACAAAACCTCAAATCCCTTACGGTGCAAAACTGTCACGCAAATGTCAAAATCCCTCAGCAACGTGTGGTCGTTAAAATACATTTTATGTGACGGCTGACCGCAAGGAAATGCCAAAATCCCTTACACCTGTCATGTTAATGTGTTTCCCTGCGATATATATATAATAATCACGAAGCACGCATTTGTCCATGGAGTATCGATTCTCGCTCGAAAGATTCTTCGATTTCCTCATAATCATGTTCACCTGAAGAAAAGAACAAGGTGGACAGCCTCGGTACTCCACAAGCCACAATGAAATTTTACATAAAAATGTCTAGTGATAGACGTACGTTTGATCAATACTAAACTATTTTCAAATTAGTATGACACTTTATGTTAGGGTGTGTTTGGTTTGAGGGATGAGGTGGGATGGGGCCATCCCATCTCATTTTTTTGTGGATATCCCGTGTTTGGTTTGAGGGATGTGGATGGACGGAGATATCCACCCAAGAGAATATTCCCCAAGATGCTGGATAGAGCTATACGGCAAAAAAAGCCGGATGGGCTCGTCCGCCCCGGCCACTCTCCGCGAGCTCCGCCTCCGCCGCTCCCCGCGCGAGCTCCGCCTCCGCCCTGCCCGACCCGCCGGCCGCGCGAGCTCCGCCTCCGCCCCACCCGAGCTCCGCCCGAGCCGGCCTCCGCCCCGCCTGAGCTCCGCCCGAGCCAGCCTCCGCCCCGCCTGAGCTCCGCCCGGCCGGCCTCCGCCCCGCCGCTCCCCGCCCGATCTCGCCCGAGGCCGCCCGAGCTCCGCCGCTCCCCGCCCGATCTTGCCCCCGGCCGCCCGAGCTCCGCCGCTCCCCGCCTGATCTCGCCCGAGGCCGCCCGAGATCCGCCGCTCCCCACCCGAGCTCGCCCCCGGCCGCCCGAGCTCCGCCGCTCCCCGCCCGATCTCGCCCGAGGCCGCCCGAGCTCCGCCGCTCCCCGCCCGAGGCTCCCCTGCCGGTGAGAGAGAGAGAGAGAGAGAGGATGGAGAGAGGTGGAGAGAGACTGACGAATGGGGCCCACATGTCAGTGGCCCATCCCAATTGAGTTCATCCAGTTTTAGCCAAACACGGGTTTGATCCATCCCATCCACGTAACCAAACAACAAGATGGATCACCCCATCCCAAAAAAATGGATGGCCTCATCCCATCCCACCTCGCCCTCCAACCAAACGAATCCTTTATGGTGCTGTCAGTGTCCTGGGCCAACCCAATTACCTGATTAACTTATGCATGACCGATCAGTTCGCCAAAAGCTCAGCAAGGACAAGATCGTCGTCGTCGGCGAGGAGGACACGGCTGGCCGCGCCATCCTCTACGACGATGGCGCGCGCTCCATCCACATGCTGCCCATCCCGGGCGGGCGCAAGATCGAACCTTGGTCGCTCGCCGTCGGTGACAACCTGTACGTCATGGAGGCGATCCCTTAGGCTGAGCACGACGACGACGACGACGAAGGCTACGACGTCGACGGCGACGCTCTGTCCTACAAGAAATCCGTCGAGGTGCTCATCCATGAGCCCAAGCACGATCACGAGGACCAGTACTCCTGGCATTCGCTTCCGTTGCCTCCTTACGTGAACGCGCCTGGCTACGGCCAATAAAGCTCCGGCGTGATCGGCGACCGCTCCAGCTTGATCGGCGGCTACGCGGCGGACGGCGACGGCGCGCGCAACTGGGTGTCCACACGGCCCCACGGCACCTACGTGTCGGACACTGCGAGCGGCGGCGCGTGGAGCAAGGCCGGCGACTGGGCGCTGCCGTTCGAGGGGCGCACCAAGTACGCCCCGGAGCATGGCCTATGGTTTCGGCCTCTCCACCGGCTTCTCTGCGCGTGGGACCTGCACGCCGCAGCCGCAGAATCGCCGGACGCCGGTGGCGCGCCACGCATGGGGTGGATTCGGGATGGCGGAGGAGTTCGAGTCGCACCACGTGCACCTGGGCACCGGCCGGTTCTGCGTCGCCAAGCTCTTCGAGATGACGCCGGCGGCCGCGCGGGTGCTGCCCCTGCTGCTGCTACCACCGGAGGCCATCTCACGTCTTCGCCATGCTCACCGGCGTGGAGGTGGTGCCCCGCGGCGGCGGCGAGGGGCTCCGCATGGTCGAGCGCAGGTCGTGCAGGTACAGCTTGGGCGTAGAAGACATGCTCGTCAAGTTCCCCCAGTTTGTACTCTAGTTTCGTGATGGCCCATCAAGTTTTTACGCGTTTGTTATGCTGTAAACTAAATTTGTAGGAGAAATACGTTCCCTAAATCCCTACGCACCATCTACATTTGCATCTTTTATCTTATAAAAACAAATCTACATTTGCATCACACCAGCGTTGTTGCAGAAACCAGCTAATGTCATATAAGTGTTATATGATTAAGGGGGGAAATTCTTTTCGCCGCCCAGAATTTGCAGTCTCATTTCAACTTTTCAGTTCATCCCTCTTCTTTTAAGTCATTCCAAGCCCGGCCGTATAATCATTTTCCTCGATACCACATTGAGGAAAAATGTACACTCTCCCGAGTTGTATCAAAGACTTAAATGTAATTTCACTCATAGTTAAGCATATATCTACTATATATATCATACAAGCTATTTTAAGATTTATCTAAGTTTTTATTAAAAAAAACACTCAGTTGTATCCATTCTTCATTATGCAACCTTTTTCATTTTATAAAAGATCTCAAATTCGTTTTTTTCTCCTTCTCAAGTCCTCCAGTCTCTCAATTTATTCATCCACTATCTCGTCTCTGCTAAGCATGACAGCACCCAACTAATTTATAAACAACATTATTGTAATGCTTAGTAACATTTAGTGGGAATTTAGTTCATCTGGTAGTGTTCATGTCCAAAAAAAATATTGTGTTAATGATTTTTTTTCCACATTCATGAATGAAATAATCAAGAACAAAATATTTTTTCCACGGTCATGAACCAAAAAAGTTTTACATTCATGAATAAAATATTATGTTCATAATTTTTTTGTTTATGCACAAAAACTATAAACAAATGATGCACAAAAGTATACTCTCTCTCCTCTCTCTCTATCTCTCTCTCTCTCTAAAATAATGAAGAACATATCATTAAAATCATGAGATTGGACAGTTGTAAACACAAAATAATCGTTAATATCATGTGTGAACTGGAGCACTTCAGTCAGCAGAGATACATAAGTAGACACTCTACTATGAATGGGACAACTGCGCACCCTAGAATTGCATCCAAATACACGTTGCCTCGTGAGTACAAGCTCACGAAGCATAAATTTGTCGATTCTAGAGATACGGATATATCAAAGGAGATACATTGAACTCAGCATGTCCCGTGACACGTGTGGTATTTGAAAGGATTTCTAGTTATATCACGAATCAAGATAAACCTCTTAAAAAGTTCGAGGGAAAAGCCTACTTTCACACGACTTTGTCTTTTGGCCACCATTTCCTTTAGAAACAAGCTCAGGGACAAACTTACCACCCAAGCAAGTAGACAATATCCAGAATTAACTGCCATATGGAAAGGGTGAAGCAGATGTTATGCCATATGCAGACAACGTTGCATTAACTACATATTCGAAACACCAAAACTTTAGAAAATAAAATTGGAAAATATGCACACTCAAATGGTTAAAAATCAGTCTCTTTTCAGCGACGTCGCCTCCATTTTTATTTTTGGGCTAGTTTCAGTTATCCATAACTCTCATTGGAACATCATTTGGCTGAACATTGGTCATCAACCCAATGACATGGAAACTTGAACATACTATCGATATTCACACAATACAAATGGAGCATCATTCCATCATCTACAGAGACAAGTTATAAACATTTTCTAACACACGTCTGTCATAGACACTATTAACCAGACATCAACTACATACACGATACAACAGTGTGTGACCTGTTTCTAATCCACGACCAACAAGACCTCAGCTGCTTTGGCTCTCCATTCCTTGACCTCCTCCAACTGATGACAGTACGTCTTCCGAGTCAACCACTACCTAATATCATGCAAACAGACAACAAACAAAATAAAATCAAAATTTTGCAGTGAGAATACGGCCAGAATTGGAAGAGTCTGCCTCTAGATGCACTAACTTGTTGCAGGTGGTTCATCAGGGCTCCATGTAGCAACTTCTTGAGCCTGTTGCACTGATCCACACTATGTCCAGCACTTTGCATCTCTTCGAGCTGACACCACAGCCTCTCGATAGCGGTGTACGGGAACCAGACTGCAGACATCTTTTTGCGGTGAAGGATGTCCACTGGTCTCTGCAAAAGAAGATTTAAGGATGTAAATGTTAGCATGCGCTTACTGAGATCTTGTGTTTGCACATTTCAGGTTGACAATCCATTACCGATGATGCAAACAATTCCAAGTACTCTGCCAACAAGTTGGTTGCTTCTGCATGCCGACCATAATTTGTATATAGTCTAAATAATGCAGCAGGATCTGCCTCGTTGCCAGACATGCCCCATGAAATCATCCTGTTTCCAACCTTGGTAGTATAAAGACAAAACGTAGCAACCAAACCAAAGGTCAGCAGTTGACCAAACAATGAAATCAACCAAACTAATGGATTATACATCAGGAAGTCACCTTGAACATCTGAGCCAGCCAAAGAGGCAGCTCAATCTCAGGATCAGTGTAAAGAAGCGTTTCAGCAACAATGACAGGCAACCTCGGATGCAAATCATTGTATTTCACCTGCAAAATGGGGCAAAAAATGACGCAAGCAATACAACTATAATATGCACAATTCATGGATAAGCTATCATTTTAGACTAGATTATCATTTGACATAAGATAACAAAATGCCATGAAATTATCAAACAGCCAACACAATTTTTTAAAGAGAAAACAAGCAATACAGATTCTAATAATATATCTAGTGATAATAAACGTGCAGCTAATTTGGTACAGCCAAATGACATGAGAGGACTTGCCTGGTGAACTAGGAGCTGATTTGCCAAGACTGTAACAGCACATTGACCCATCTTGCCGCCCAATCACTAGACATCCTGACTTCGCTTTTACAGCAGTAACCTTAGCACTCTGTGCATGGGTTCACAGATTAAATTCACCTATATCGTCTTGAAGCAGTATTGAACCAGATACATAGGAAAATGGGATGCACAAATTGCACAAGAGAATCCAGAAACAGTAAGCACATAAACAGAAATACAGACTCGCCGTCTGGCACCCTGCATTACCATGGAAGTGATTGAGTTTTCCGTGTATTATTGTTCCAAATTAACGTAAGATATATATCATAAAAAGACAACCTCACGTTCACATAAAAATGCGAATGGACATAGCGCCTCCTGGAATACCAACCGCAGTCCAGAGCTTGGAAATTCCTTGCAAGCACAGAGTTCAATGATCTCTAGCACATTTTGGTGTTCCTCATGAATCCTTCTGTAAGACAAAAACCATCTTCTTCCATTAGAAAAATGACATCCACCATAGAATTTCTCATGTTAGCATGACATGCTCCTCGTATTTTTTTAAAAAATAAATCATAATGATGAATATTAGCTAGTTCATAAAAAAAATTTTCACCAGCAGACTAAAATAACATCATGGCTGATTGCTCACTAAATTCTGCAGGAGATGTAATTGAACATAATCTATCGTAGCAGGATGAAAGTAAAGGAAATGTAGGGAACTCATATATCTGGATTGCTTTGTCAGATTGTATATATAAGTTGATTCAGTTAGGAATTCTATTGGACTATCAGGGTTTGACTTTCTGGCTGCAAATTTAACATTTTCTGCATTAAATTTTGTTGCTACAATCTATCAGAGCGGTAGTGTCACCAACTCACCATGTTATCGCCATGATGATGCCATGTGTACAGGGCCTCCACTATGATATGATGGTACAAAGCTTGGTAATGCAGGAGAATAAACTGACGTCAATCGGTGCATTGGAAATTTCATGAACGACTCTGCATCTTAGGTGAAGCTACCACAAACCAAGGGTTTCTCTAAGCGCGGCAACAACCACAGAAATACAGGCCGTGCAACGTAGTTCTACGGAGAGCTAAAAATAAGAGCAAAATCGACTGCCAGCGCGCAAAATCCAGCAAAATATTCACGACGTCGAGCCAGCACAATCGTACCGCTTGTTCTAACAGAAAAAAATGGAGGAGAAACACACTACTGAGCTCCAAGGCAGTGGGGCGAAGCGAGAGCACGCACCAGGCGAGGTAGCACTGGGAGTCGCGGCCGGAGGATACGACGTGGCACCCGGAGGCGGCGCGCAGGGGCACGCAGACGTAGGCATCAGAAGGGCTCGCCGGCGCGGGGGAGGGGGAGGGGAGGAGGAGACGGTGAGGTCGATCCACCGCAGCTTGTCCGAGCCCGTCATGGGGACCTCGGTGCCTGCGATCCTGCGGGAGGCGGAGGTGGCGGCGGCCATGGCGGCCTCGCCGTCGGCGACGGCGGCGGGAGGGTTTTGGTCGGCGACGTGGGGGAAAGCTCGGAGAAATTTGAGAGCTCGGAGAGAGGCTGGGGCTTGAGGCAGGTGGTGATGGAGACTTGGGCTTTTCGGCTTCCATATTGCACTTTAAGGCCTTGTAGGGATAATGGCCCGTTTGTACTGTTGATTTTAAATTTGTCTGTTGCCCGTTTCATTTTTTAGGTCATGTATGTTTTCTCTATTGGATCACATAATGGCAAGGGGCGTATGGGCTCTGGTTGATGACAAACTGTAATGATCTAATATTGTACTATATTCTGATCAGATCCTCCATGATTATTATTAAATAAAGTACATTTTATTTCATCTTATTTTTACATTTAGAATAATTAAAATAATTCTAAATTAAAAAACATGGAATTTCTGACTTGGAATCAACTTAAATAAAAATTTCAAAACAAAATTCATGCAAAATCATCTGTGATAATCTTCATGGGTCTTTATACACTTTAAGGAAGATATTTGAAATTTTCATGTGATTTGGAGCTAATTTGAATATTTGAATAAAAGTTTTATGTAAACAAGTCTCGGATTAACAGAATTGTAATATATTAATTGAGTGAATTTTCTCTTATTAAAGATTTATGAAATCTTTTATTTGTGTCTCATTTCCCTTCCTGGACCAAAATATAAAATTTTCATGAATTTTTGGGAATTATTTCACCTACTTACATTTCAAACTTAAATTAGGGCATAATTGGACTTGTATTTAAATAACAGTCAAAATGACTTATTTTAATTAGAGAAAATTCATATATGTCATAAATATAGTAAATGTGGTTTGTGAATTTTTATAGGTTCAAAAATCTAGATTTGAATCCTCTATATTTGAAAATTGAAACATAATAAAAATAAACATAAAAAGGAAAAGGCAAAACCCTTACCTTACCTAACAGGGCAAAATCTTGGCCGAGCTTCCTAGCACTGCGGGCCGAGCCCACCTCCTTCCCTGATGCCCGTGCCACGCAACCCTCCTCTCTCTCTGACCTGCCGGCCCCACCTGACAGGCCTCTTCCTCCATACGAGTTGTCACATGGTGCATCGCTCCCCGTGCCGGACAGACAGCAACAGCGATGGCCAACTGCCTTGTCTAGCCGCCATTACCATCTGCTGTTGCACCAGTGGTTACACATTATGTTTGCATCCTCTCCCACATGGCCACGCATCCTATAGCTCATGCTCGAGTCGTTGGAGCCAACTGCCCCAACTCCAGTCGTCGTCATTCAATTATTCCCCTTCTCGGTTGCGCCATCCGTGAGCCCTCATTCTTCTCGACAACCTCACTATCGCACTCCTGTTCTCATCGAGAGCAGATTTTGGAGCCTGCCGTCAAGTTTCGTGTGGGAACATCTCCATCATCGAGAGCTATGACGAGCGTGTCGCCTCGATATCATCATGCATCTTGTCTAAAGGTAAGACACATATCCTACAGCGTCCTTCCCGCACCGTTGGAGCCAACGGCCGCCAACTCTAGTCATTGTCGTTCAATTCCTCCTCTTCTTGGTTGTGTCGTCCCTAAGCCCTCGCTCTTCTCAACAACCTCACCATCGCACTCCTATTGTCATGTTGCATCTCCCAAAGCAGGTTTTGGAGCCTACCGTCAAGTCCCATGCCTGGAACATCTCCGATATTGAGAGCTACGACGAGCATGTCACCTCGATACCATCATGCGCTGCCATGTCTGAAGGTAAGCCACGCTCGAGTAGCATGTCCAAATGCTTCGTACCCCTCTTCTAAAACCCATCCATGTGCTCATCTGGTACAGAGAACCAGTGAGACGGTCGCACCCACTTTCGTCTTCGTCTCTGGCCAAATCGTCGTTACGAGTTGTTCCTCTGTCTCAGTGAGCCAATCACAAAATCAAGCATGTTTTCAGGATCCTAGGACCCCCACCCTATCTGACATCTCCTTCCTCTTATGCATGTTAGATTGATGCCGTCGGTGTGGATCAGGATCTCGCTTGCACCAACACCGTGGAGCTCCTCACCGTCGTCCTCCCCGAGATGCATAGGTGACGGAGGGTGTTCAGGGCCTCCCTAAGAAGCCGTCCCTGTGGAGTACCAGACTGGAGGGCTGCTTCTCTTTCTCATCAGCATCACTGCTACTCTAGCACCACCGGGGACCACCATGAAGACGACTCCATTCACCTCCACCTCGATCGAGCCCACCAAACTCCTTGTGGTAAGCACCGAACTGGATCCACCAATTTTGTTTTGGGCCACCGCCAGGAGCACCGTGCCATCGCCTCTGGCAGCCGACGGTTTCCTTACCCTACTGAAATGAGCTCGCGACTCACTCAAGAGTTGAACCAAGCCAACTGCGTGTGAAATGGTGCTCCAAGTTGCTCGCGCGTTTGGCCTCGCTAGCATCAAGGCACCGGTGACCTGACATGTGGACCTTACGGCCGTTAAAACGGTTATTAATGTTTGCATGGTAGCTTGCCCCCGCGCACTTTAGTTTTTTTTATTAAAATAGGTCTAAGAATATCTTAGCATGAAAGGTAGGACCCACCCTCTTAACGGCTCACTCATTCAAATGTTTAATTCAATGACATCTGGGCCATGCCTGTAAGTGACACATTAAACAAAATAAAAATTATCTTAAAAGGTTTTGACTTTGACATGTGGGCCTAGTGGCTAGTTGACCAGTCAGCCCTGACCAGTCAAGGTTGACACCTAGCCCCACCTGTCAATCTCAGTGGTTGGGTTAGTTTGTGTATAAAAAGTAATTCTTTATTTAAATTTCAAAATTAAAACAGGAAATTCTAGAATTGCTTGAAAATGGATGAAACTTCTGAAAAGCATAGGAAATTCATACTAACTCCAAATGAGGTGTACTTTATATCAAATTTAATTAATTACTATATTCATTAACCCTAAAAATGACATATATAACTTAGAAAATTCATCACTTGTGAGTTAGGACTCCAGATAGAGTGATTCTGATTGTATTAGTTTTATAGTTTCATTCTCTATATGCTAGGATGCATTTTATTCAGCTTGAATTATTTTTATTCATTTATTCACATTTTTCGTCGTTTTCGGGCATTCGGGGTTTCTTTTCGGTAGAGCCCAGCAATGAGGCTTATTACAAGGGTTATGCTCCTTCATTCCAAGAAGTTGAGTAGAAAGGCAAGCATGTAGCTCATTGAAATTCCTGATTATTTTATGCTCTGCTTGTGTTGATGTGGAGATTATGCAAATGACATGCTTTATGTTAACTATGGTTATTTATATTCATGGATTAGCCTTGCTAGCATGATTAGGAGTTGGTTGCTGATCATGACCAGCAAGATTATGATATTAATCTTGACTAATAAATATGAAACCTAATAAGTGAGATGTGAGAGTTGAGAATTGATACCCATGGAGGGATTCAGCATGTGGATTTAACCTAACCGACACCAGGTTTGGATCTTTTCCTTCACCAATAGCGGGAGTCTTACTTATGATATTAGATGATTATGGTCGGCCAACCATAAACCAACAACCCACCGGAGCACTTGCCATTTGAGGACAGGATGGTGTTTCCTAGAGGGTCTGGGTTTCGTCGACATGTGCTTCTTTCCGCTATGCTTTGAAAAGTCAGAGTCTCCAGGTTTTTGCCGGAGTCTCCGAGATCCGTTGCTGTATATGCAATATAGTCATTGATTTGAAAAAGTCGGAACCTCCATACAGTTGTTGCTTTGGAGTCTCCAGGTTCTTGTTGGAGCCTCCAAGATCTGTTGATGTATATGCAATATAGCCATTGGTTTGAAAAAGTCGGAACCTTTGAGTTTTGCCCATTTTGCTATAACTACTAGTTTTTGAGGGATTGGCTGTATATACTCTCAAGTCTCTTTGCACATACAACTCTGCTGATCTATTTTCCCGCTCTCATGAATACTACACATTTTCTCAAGTCCAAATTGTGATCTTTGTGAGAAAATTTTTGAGAGAGAAAGATTGATCCATAGTTGAGCATTCATCAAGAGTTCATCTCCAAATCGAACCGATTGAAGCATATTCCTATTTGAGATTGGCGTCTTCTAGATGGCTAAGAGTTTCTTGGGAGCTTTCGAGCATTTTGTGAAGCCCCAAGAAGTTCGTGAGGATTGGAGTTCGCCTACCAGGTAATGGTCTGCCACAATAAGGGGGCTTTGCATAGGCATGCCCTTTGAGGGAAGCGCACAACTCGATGCCAATTTTGATCTTTGGATCAAGCTTTCTCAACGGAGGCGTAGAGCCTCATCCAAAGGCTTGAACTTTGACAACAAGTCTTGTTTCCCATGTGGTTGTCTCTTTTAATTGTTGCTTCCCTGTTTCCTTGCGTATTTTGTTGACTAGCGTGCTAGGGTTTACTTAGAGTTTTAGAATCATATGTATATAATTTTCTATTGGTATTAGTTTTTGATAATCTCCTATTCACCCCCTCTAATCGATAGCCTAGATCATTTCACATTCTCACCATATCTTGTTGTGTGATTACTTAGCTTACTTATTTTCTTACTTTTGCGTCACTTTAGAAACTCTGCATCTATGAACCTTGAACAGTCAATTGTGGCTCATTCACCCCCCTAGTGGTGTACCTTTAGATATTTTGATTGAATAAAGTCCTCATGGTTGCCCTTTCTTAGGATATTAATATTTTTGTACAGTACTTTGCTATACCTTTTTAAAAGATCACCAAAATTCTATAGTTTATGTAAGATTTCATTGTGATTCTTTTATGGAAAATATAAGTATTTATGTCGTGTTATGTTTATAGGTTTTATCATTTATGAACTATTTTATAGGGTATAAAAAAGAACTATTCACATTAGTGGCAAACCGGTAATACCAAGGTTAGATCTTGCTAACATGTTGTGTACTTGTACCATGTTATGTTGTGGGTGTGCAGGAAGGTTTTGAACATTGTGATCAAACAAGGTTAGGATTGGCTTCTAGACGATTGTTTTCCGACCCCACATGTAAGGGACAGAAATAACCTCAGCGCGTCCTTTCTCCACCAAGCGCGAACCAACCAAACCCGGGGAAACCACGCACGCGCGAGCGAAACGAAACCCTTTCCAAGATCCCGCGAAGCGAAATCTCCCTCTCCCTCCCCCCCAATCCGATCGGCGGCCACCCGCCGCCCGCGCTCCGGCGCCTAATCCGAGCGCCCAGCCCTCGATTCGAGCGAGTCCCGCGAGGAATCCGCGGGATTCGAGGTGGATTTCCCGGGAGAGCGGGCTCCGATGATGGTGGGGTTCATGGGGAAGAGGAAGGAGCTGGAGCAGGTGGTCGACGGCCTCTCCGACTTCTCCCTCTCCGGCCCGGCCGCCAAGAGCCGCAGGCTGGTGAGTGCCGCCGCCGCCTCCATTCTCTGTCTGTTTTCGCACGCTCTTGCTTGCTCTAGCTTCGGTGACGCGTCCCTGCTTGTGCGCAAGTGTGTAGGTTTCTGAGATTTGTGGTTGACATGCAGCTGTTTGGTTTAGTGCAGTTCATGCTGGGATCTCTCGGTTTAGCTTTCGAGTCTGCAGTTCAGTTTAGGCGTTTGTTTGTAGCTTCGTAGCCTGGTCGTGTATGCTGTTGGTTGGAGCGGCTGCTTGTTGTGTGTGCATGCTAGGTTTGCTACTAGCTGGGTGGAGTGCATTGATTGTGTTAGGTGGTTTGGTGCATTCCGGGTGGTATGTGCTTTGTAGACTTGTATTTCAGTTAGTTATTCCTGTGCATTGTTCGATGGATACCATTTTAGTGGTGGTATCCACTTCGGTCGGTTGCCTTAATGTTGTGCTCTACTGTGTTTTGAGAAGCATGGTGAATGCATCACTTAATTGATTGTTATTTAGTTTTTATGTGCTTCATTGCTGTCATATATTCAACATATTTGGTATTACGTGGGAGTTGCTTGAGTGCATAATGAGCATCTGCATGTGGTTTGATAAAGGTTATGTATGATGAATCTAGTGGAAAATATGGTTTGTTTGATGAATAGACGGAATGCCATGCTACTGTATTGTACATAATTACAAACCCCGAGAAATGAAATAATATAATGGCAACATTCCCTGGATTGCGCTTCAGTTCATTGCTACACTTATATTTCTCTATGCTAGTATGCCTACTGTCATGTTCATGAGCCGTGTCACTGGTTATGTCTAAAGCACTCCGTGCAATTGCTTGATGGATTAGATATTATAGAGGTTTCACTCAACATCATGCTTTCTACACCATTTTCTCAATACTGCTTTGACCAATATGAGTTTACTCAGCAGTCATCAGTAGCAGCTCTGTCATAAGCTCCCTACTAAATATTTAGTTAATGAAAGTCACTTTTCTTATTGCTCATTGAAGACACTATGCAATCAACCACATCTTTTTTTGGCTCAATACATTTCATTGGGATGTCTTATTATTGGTTTATATGCAGTTTTGGAAACACTTTGATAGTGGTGTTCTTGGTACCTAGTAAGTGGTTCTTCTCTTTATGTATCTATTTACTAATGTGTGTCCTGTGTTGATATGCAAGGTGTTCTCATGACATTGCCATTATATAAGCTTCAGTGCTGTACACATTTGTTGAGATATTCTGATTAATTAACATATTGTTTCCTTGCTTTCACTTTGTTTACCAGTATTAACAGTGCAAGTAAATAATTTACTTTAGGAAAGAAGTATGTATGTTGCATTTCTGATTGCTTTTGTATAAAATGGGCATTTTGTCATGACAGGATTTGTTTGTTTGATAATTTGCATTTGCAGCAAGTCTATACATTTCTTGCAGCTGTTATGCTTTGCTGAATAAATGTTGCTTATTATTTGAAGGACCCTGGTCTCCCACCTATTCTGGAAGAAGAACTACCGGCTCCTTCCATCCCATTTCAACATGACATGCTGGGAGAGGGAATCAACAGTGGTGTTAGCATGCCTATTGAGGAGAGGGCACTTGTTTTATACAAGCCAGTAAATAACCCTGTTCTCTTTGATCCCAATATCCCAAACCCTTCAATCATAGTCAGTTCAGACTTGATACGTGGTCTAAAGAGTAAGTTCATGATGACCAAACTTTTCATTATACTTGAATTTTGTCTTCTGCTGTATGTTTACTGTTTCTGATAAGTCCTGGGTATCAAATGTCATAGTTAAGCCCAGTTCTTGTATTAACATTCTGTAAGCATAGGTGTTACATTCATGCCTTAATAGATAAATTGAGGGAAGTTGGGAATGATTAGTGGAAAATTGAGAGGATTCGGGGCTATGATTTAGATAGAAATTGGGAAGGGTGGAGGAGCAGACAAGAGGGAGACAGGTAGAAGACGAGAGAGGGGTGGCACTTGCTTGCTTCTGTTCTGTTTGATCTCTCTGGTTCTCTCTCTTCTCTTGCTTCGCAGGGGGGGCAACTCATCCCTAAGTCCACCAAGTCCCATGTCGCAGCTCGGTTCCTTTGCTATCCGGGGAAGAGTCCATGACAGTAGGATACTGTGGCACTATACGTCCAGTGATGCTGTAGGCAAGTGTGCACAGAATGACAGAACTGCGAAGATTCTAGTATCTAGTTGTGCCAAACATAACTGCACTCCTATACAAATGCTTTTTTCTTCTTCTTTTTTCTATGTTGTTTCATCTTATGTGCATTGCCTTCTAATCTATCATATATGGCCGATGACCTTGGGAGATAAGACTATGCTTAATCTACACTTGGCAGCACCTGCTGCGTTCCGGTGAATTCTTGTACTGTTGTACACCGATTATATGGGTTTTCTTTCTTAGTATCTAGTTGTGCACTTGTTCATCCCATGATGTGAAAAATATCATCCATATTATCAACAATTATCTTGCTCCTTCTGTTTGTTTTTTGGTTCTGTTGTTTATACTTTGAGCATGTTTGAGTTGGTTCCGTTTTACAACATTCACTATTTGCGAGCCACATCATATTTTTCTAGCTGTCTTGTTGATTACGTAGCATCTCATCATTTTCTTTCTCCTCTTTCAGATCAAGCTTTCAACCAAGGGAACTGTCCTGGCCTGGAAGACAATTCTCCTGAGCGCAGCAATTGCTTGGCCTTAGTTCCTTGGGCGCCACCGCGGATTGCTATGACATCTAATTGGTCTGGTTCCCAATCAGAACACACAGAAAATTTTGAAGAGCCAATGGATGCTGAGGAGGCAGAAGTTATTTCTATGGACTTCGAGGAAGCACCTCAAGCAACTGCTGGGTTAATTGACGGCAAGAACCTTCAGCAGTGGCAACAGCACTGTATGACCCCACCGTCGCTGCCAAACCCGTCGGCGCCTGTTATGTGGTCATGATGACAATTGGGCCACATTGCCCCCCTCACTGCTGGTTGCTTACACGAAGGACGAAGAAGTCTTATAGTTGGCCTCCACCAGAAGTGGCTGGCTGATTTAGTTGGCCTAAGAAATGATTATTATGTGCATAATAGCTCCTCCTAGCGTAGTGCTGACCTTCAGCAGTAGTGTCAGTAGACACTTGTGTTAGAAATAACCCTGTTACGTTGGTGTCCAATTAATTGATCTGGTATATTGGGTGCAACATCTCAGTGCCTTTTGAGCAGCCCCTGCGCATTGTGATTTTGAGACCATGCGCTATGTCTTGATAGGTGGTGTTTGGTTGACTTTATAGCTAGTGTTTGTTTCTTTGTCAAATTTATGGCGTGTCACACGTTGTTAGTGTTTTTTTGGAATAAGCACTTTGTTAGCGTTGTATACCTAGCACACGTTTTTAGGATACGCTTTGCCGTGCATGGAGGGAGCAATTTGGTGGCGGAGTCGGAGTCAGCTCAACGTGCGGACGACTCCATGTTGAATGCATGCGCTCGATTCCTTGTCGCAACAGAAGGATCAACCGAGATTACGAGAACTCTCTTTAAACCACCTGATCCGAAACCTAACAACGCATCCGCCACCGCGCCGCGCCGCGCGAGATGCCGCCGCTTCGATGGGCCGCGCGCCCGTCCCGCCGCGACGCCATACATCAACGGGTGGCTGTCGCGACGACGCTAGCTGACGCCGGAGCAGAAACAGGCGCGCTGGGACGAGGGGGCAGCAGCTCTGGCTCTACCCGGCGACGTCCTTCCGGGATCTTCTCCCGCGCGTCCCCGGGCGCCGTGGGCGTCGCGCGCCGCGCCGCGACGTGCAGCCGCTGGGCGCACGTCGTGGCCCCGCACGCCGCCGCCATCTGCCGCGCTCTGCCGCCGCCGGCCGCCCGGTTCCTCCTACCTCGCCCTCGGCGTCTTCCACCATGACAACGTATACGCGCGCGCCTCGCACAGGCGGCAGAGCCGGAGGCGCGTCGACGTATGCTGCCTCCGCGGAGCCGTGATTCTTCCCGACGGCGTCCGCCTCGCGCCTCCTAGGCCCTCGTCTCCGGCTGTGCCACGACGCCGCGGGCTTGTTCGACCATGCTGCCGGGTCGCGGCCCGCAATGGCGGCGTCGTCCTAGAGGTCCGGCGAGAGGCGCGCGGCGACGGCCTCACCCTGAGCATGTGCAACCCCATGACGGGGGAGGTCTCCGTGCTCCGCTCTCAGGCGAGGACTGTCCAGGGTACGACGCGTGCGGGATACTCACCGGCGACGACCTCGACGTGCCTGCGCCGCCGGGCTTCTTCCGCGTGCTCCTCGTCTACAACCGCCGCGGCTTCACCGCGCTGCGGTCCTGCTCCTCCTCGGACGTCGACGCCGGCAGCTGCTGGGGGCCGGGAGGCAGGAAGCCCCGCGCCGAGATCAGCCCCCATATGCCGCGCCAGCTCGGCCCCCGCCGTCGTGGTCCGCGGCGTGGCCGTCGGTTGGTTGAAATTTTCACACATTTTGATCATGTAAAATTGCATATTATGTTGTTGCCTGATCTAGACTCACGCGATCACCTGGACACTCATGAACGAGAAAAGCGAGAGAGAGCTCAAGGAAGAAGATGAACACCGGTAGTTTGCGCTGCGTAAGCTGTGCAGCTTTTCTGTTCTATCTCGTGTTATTTATACGAGCTCCACTGAGCTGCATGCGAATTACATGGAAGAAAAATACACACGTCTGGCGAGCCTACTGATCGTGCCATCCCACGATGCTCCACCATGCGCGTGCTCTACGCCGCTCGCCATTCCTGCTGAAGCTCATGCCATCCCATGAAGCGGTCAAGCGAGCGAAACTAGCTAACAGACTAACTGAAACCAGATGCATCGGCCAAGACGTGTACAGGGGCATGCTACATGACCGTTTATTCAGCTAACTGAAGAAACAAACAAGCTATGCCTGAACTATGCAACCGGATTATCCATCAAATCACCCCCCTAATCCTGTTGCACGAATTTCACCTGTTTCACCCCAAGTGAGTGCCGCAGCTCCGTGAACTTGGCCCGCCCAAGAGATTTTGTCAGAATGTCCGCCAGCTGATCACCTGTACGGACATGCTCGACGTCCACCTTGCCCTGCTCGATGCACTCTCGGATAAAATGATACCTGAGGTCGATGTGTTTACTCCTCTCGTGAGATGCACCAGATTCTTGCTGAGTTCGATCGCTGATTTGTTGTCCACGTGAAGCTTGATCTTCTGTGGATTTTTCCCGAGCATCTCTGCCAGCAGACGACTAAACCAGACTGCCTGACACGCTGCCGTCGCCACCGCAATGTACTCTGCTTCACACGAGGACATCGCCACTATCTTCTGCTTCTGTGAGCTCCATGTGACTATGCTCGAGCCGAGGAAGAACGCCAGGCCGGTGGTGCTCTTTCGATCGTTGAGGCCGCCGGCGTGATCACTGTCGTTGTAACCGACAAGTGATGCTTCTCCTTCTCCAGCCCTGTATGCGCATCCATAGCCAAGTGTGCCGCGCACGTACCGCAGGATTTGCTTCACGGCGGCCCAGTGCTGCTTTCCGGGCGCCTCCATGTATCTGCTCACCATGCCGACGGCGTATGCGATATCTGGCCGGGTATTAACCAAGTACCGCAAGCTTCCAATCAAGCTACGGTACTTAGTTGCGTCAACCACCTCGTCGCTGTTTTGCTTCGCAAGCTTCAGGCGGTTCTCCATCGGGGTGTGGCAGGAATTGCATTGCGCCATGCCCGCTTCTTCCAAGATCTTGGCGGCGTAGCTGGACTGGCACACAGTGATCTCGCTATCCCCTTGCTTCACCTCGATGCCTAGGTAATAGCATAGGAGTCCGAGATCGCTCATCTGAAAGAGCTCTTGCATCTGCTGCTTGAACTGATCAATAGCAACAGCACTGGCGCCGGTGATGATCAGGTCATCCACGTACACCCCCACCAGCAGGAAGTCGTCGTTGTCGCTGCGTCGGTACAACGCATGGTCCAGCTGGCACCGCTCGAACCCAAGCCTCTCACCATGGCGGCATCGAGCTTGGCGTTCCAAGCACGCGGTGCCTGCCGGAGGCCATATAGTGCCTTCCGAAGTTTGAGCACCTTGTGCTCGTTCTCGCCGTCGATGAAACCGGCAGGCGGGTGCACGTACACCTCCTCCTCAAGATCGCCGTTGAGGAAGGCGGATTTCATGTCCATATGGTGCACCTTCCAGCTTCGGTGCGCCGCCACGGTGAGCAGCAGCCGCACTGTTTCAAGGCGAGCGACAGGGGAAAAAACCTCGTCGAAGTCGATCCCCTGTTGTTGTGCGTAGCCCTTTGCGACAAGGCGCGCTTTGTGCTTGACAATATTTCCTGCAGGATCACGTTTTACCTTGAACACCCATTTGAGCCCAATGGCGCGGTGACCAGTCGGCAACGACGACAGCTCTCAGGTACCGTTGCTCCGGATGGACTCCATTTCGGCCTCCATGGCGGCACGCCATGCCGCGTCGTTCAGTGCTTCCTCCACTGTCGCGGGCTCCTCTGCTGCTGAGAGACAGAGCCCGCTGTACTCAAGCGTGCGTACCGGCGCCGTCTCGATCAGGTGCTCCATTGACTTGTACCTGAGAGGCACCCCCTCGGTGTCATACGTCTTGCTGGCGGGTGGTGACACCCAGCCGTCGTTGGGTTCTTCGGGGGTTGCAGGCGTGGCCGACGTCGACGAGAAGGGAGGAGTGCTTGGAGCCGGCGTGATGCGGTTTGGTGTTGTCGGTGTTGCCGGTGCTGCGGGCTCGATGGGGACGACGTACGTGGTCGTCTCGGGCGCGCCCAGGCCAGAGTACACGACGGTGAACTCGTTGCTGTGGTCGTGGACGCCGCCGTCGTCCTCCCAGTTCCACCTGCGATCTTCCTCGAAGCGCACGTCGCGGGTGATGTAGAGGCGCTTGCCCACCGGATCGTACACCCGGCAGCCCTTTGTGCCGGGCTCGTAGCCGAGAAAAAGCCCGGACACGACCTATCCGCGAGCTTGGTCACGCCGGGGCCGGCGACCTTGACGTACGCGACGCAGCCGAACGTGCGGAAGTAGTCTATCGTCGGCTTCTTCTTCCTCCAGGCCTCGTACGGTGTGATACCCTGGAGGCTCCTCGTCGGCGACCTGTTCAGGATGTGCACCGCAGTTTTCACTGCCTCGCCCCAGAACACGCTCGGCACGCCAATGCCCTTCATCAGGCTGCGCGCCATCTCAACGACGGACTGATTTCGCCGCTCGACGACACCGTTTTGCTGTGGTGAGTATGGCGCCGTCGTGTTCCTCCTGATGCCCAGTTCCTCGCAATAGGAGGCGAACTCATTTGAATTGAATTCGCCGCCACGATCGGTTCGGAACGCTCTGAGCCTGACGCAGCTCTTGACCTCTGCGAGTGCCTTGATTTTTCTGAAGTAGCGGAATGCCTCATCCTTGCTCGTGAGAACCTCTAGCCACATGTATCTACTGAAATCATCAACGATCAGCAGAAAGTATTTGTTACCGCTCACCGTGGCCGGAGTAATCAGACCACAGAGGTCACCGTGGACGAGGTCAAGCGCCTGCTCAGCGCGGTATGCCGACACGCGCGGGAACGGGGTGCGGTGCATCTTGCTGATCGTACACCCCTCGCAGAATTGCTCCACGCGCTGGATGACAGGCATCCCGCGCACCATCCCCTTCGCGCCGAGGTCGTGCAAAGCGCGGAAATGCAGGTGCCCAGTGTGCCACCGCCACATGTCCTCGATGCTACCGGCGAGAAGACACATGGGAGCGGCCAAGTTCAGAGCCACGACGTATAGCCGGTTGCTCGTCTGCCGCACCGTGCGAGAAGGAGCCGCTGCCTGTCGTAGAGACACAGCTCGCCGTCCTCGATCACGGTTTTGCGCCCGTTTTCGTCGAGTTGACCCAGGCTCACGATGTTTGTGTGTAGGCTGGGAATGTAGTAGACGTCCGAGAGCGCGCGGTGCTCGTCGTTCCTGCAGGTAAAGAGCACGACGCCGCGCCCGTGTATTCGCACGACGGAGCCATCGCCGAAACATACCGTGCCGCGCACCGTCTCGTCGATCTCCGTGAGCATGTCGTGGGAGCCGGTCATATGGTTGCTGGCACCAGTGTCGAGGTACCAGCGGTCGTCGTTCATTGGCACCGGCACGATGCACTCCTCGTTGAGGAACATGCTCTGCACGCCTGCGTCTGGCGTGCCGTGATCACCACCTGGAGCATCAACAGTATTGTCGTTGATGGCGCACGCGGCAAGCAGCAACGCCGGCTGCTCCGCCTCAGCTTGCGTGATATGCGCCACGTTCTCGTTGCGCTCGCGGTCACGCTGCTTCTTCCAGAAACTCTTTTGCCCAGTGACCGGCGATCCTGCAGTACCGGCAGTCCCCCTTTCGCTTGGGTGCCGCTGCGCCGCTGCCGCCACCAGCGGGTGCGCGATCTCCGGGGGCGGCCTCTATTTGCCGTCCCTTCTTCCTCTCCGGCCGCCGTTGCCGGAGGTGCACGAGCCTTGCTCACGCTGCTTCTGGCGCGCCATCCACTCCTCCTCAGTAAGGAGCAAACGGCCGCCGTTGGCGGGGATGTCCTCCTGCTAGTTGCGCTCCTCGACGACGAGCAGTTGCCCGCACAGCTCCTCCAGCGATAGCTGCTTGGTGTCGACAAGGGACTCGATGGCCACCGCCATGTCCGGTACGGCCTGGGCACCGAGCGCAGCACCTTGAGCACCGCCTTGTGCTCGTCGACCGGATCATCGAGCACCTCGAGGTCGTTGACGATCGCCCCTAGCCGCATCACAAATGACTCGATCCCCTCGCCGTCCTTGAAGCGCAGGTTCTCGTACTCGGAGCGTCGTGTCTGCGCCTTTGCCTCGTGCACGCACTCCACGCCGACGCGCATTGTCCTGAGCGTGTCCCAAGCAAGCTTCGCGGTCGCCTTGCCGGCCAGCGTGCGAGTCAGCTCCGGTGGCACCCCCCTGAGGATCACCGCCATGGCACACCGGTCGTCACGTGGCGTGCCCTCGCCGATCTCCACCACAGTCCAGAGCTCGTCGGCCTGCAGCTGTACCTTCATTATTAGCGCCCAGTCGGTGTAGTTCGTACGGGTGAGCATCGGTGGAGGCATGCTGCTGCCGCCGCCACTCGGGATCACGCGCTCCACGAAGCGTAGCTCCGTGCTATCATCCGTGGTGAGTCTCGCCAAGGGCTTCCGCAGCCCGGAAGCTGCGCCCGAGTTCCCGTCGTCGATCTTGTCCTTCTTGTCGCCGTCCTGCGATCCCGGCATCTCCTCGGCGGATCAAACACCACCGGCACCCAGGGAGGATCGAACACCTGCCTGCTCTGATGGCACTTGTTGTTGCCTGATCTAGACTCACGCGATCACCTGGACACTCATGAATGAGAAAAGCGAGAGAGAGCTCAAGGAAGAAGATGAACACCGGTGGTTTGCGCTGCGTAAGCTGTGCAGCTTTTCTATTCTATCTTGTGTTATTTATACGAGCTCCACTGAGCTGCGAAGTACATGGAAGAAAAATACACACGTCTGGCGAGCCTACTGATCGTGCCATCCCACGATGCTCCACCATGCGCGTGCTCTACGCCGCCCGCCATTCCCGCTGAAGCTCATGCCATCCCATGAAGCGGTCAAGCGAGCGAAACTAGCTAACAGACTAACTGAAACCAGGAGAAAATGGCACAAATAGGCCTGCGACTGCGGTCAACGTTAAAATTGGCCCGGCTCCGAACGCAAATGCAAAAGTGACCGCGCGACGGGCGGTGCCGCGTGTCACCTGTCGCGGTGAGGCACCACGATGCCGTTCGGTCGCGCTCGCCAGGCGCGACAGGAGGCGCGAGCCGCGACAACCAGCCCATCACGTGGGGCGGCCGCGACGAGCCATTTTTTCTCAGCGCACTGCAACTTGCATGATTTCCATTTCCTTTTTCTAAACATGCATGCCGTAATCATGCACAGTCAGGAACAAGCTTGCATGCATGCATGGTTTGGAAACAGTTAGGGTCTTAAAAATCTTGTCAGGAACAGGCTTGCATGCATGCATGGTTTGGAAACTACATGCTGTCGCGACTTGGCGAAGCGATAGGCCCGCTATCGTGGCCCATGGGCTCGATAGGCCCGCTGTCGCGGCCATGTGCCAGTTGTTGCGGGGCTCGCCTCCTGTCACACCCGGCAAGCGCGACCGGACGGCATCGCGGTGGCTCGCCGCGACAGGTGACACGCCGCACCTGTCCCGCCTGTCGCGCGGTCACTTTTGCATTTGCGTTCAGAGCCGGGCCAATTCTGACGTTGACCGCAGTCGTAGGCCCATTTGTGTCATTTTCTCCTGAAACCAGATGCATTGGCCAAGACGTGTACAGGGGCACACTACATGACCGTTTATTCAGGTAACTGAAGAAACAAACAAGCTATGCCTGAACTATGCAACGGGATTATCCATCAATTACATAGGCTAAATGTATAAAGCTATAGTCTTGAAAGTGTATGACTTTAGTGAAAAGTTACTGTAAATTCTACTTATAGATTATATATAGAGTGAGAAGGTGATATAAATTTTTTCCAGATAAGTTATAAATAGACACTCTTTATTTTAAAGCTTTTTGGGAGTGTTTTTCGTTTTGCTATAGAGCACTCAATTTTAAGCATTTAGATCTTTATTCAATAGATAATATATCCTCATATTCTTACCTATAATAGAAAAATCATACAAATAAATAATTAACTGTTCTTAAAATAAAAAATACTCAAATAATTATTAACAATTTCCTTTTTTTTAAATGGGAGACATTCGAGTTGCTTGATTTTTTCCTGATCACGTTTGTTTTCCTGCCTGAAATTATCCCATGGTCCAAGTTACATCCGTCTCGCTTGTACACCTCCAACCCAAACCTCTCCTAACCTTGCGACCACCCCTATGGCCTCGATGGCGACCTCCTTGTGCCTACGCCCCTGCTCTCGCTTCCTCCCTCCTCACCATCTTCCCGCACCCTACCTTCTCTCACGAGATCGCTGTTGACACGTCTTTTCTTGCAAGTGGACATGATCAATTGTGACGTAGCTTTCGAATAGAACAAGTTGTCGAGCCCATGAGGAGTAAAGGAAATGATCGCCACAGTAATTCGGTCTTTTGGTGTTGAAATAGATAAAGGCAGGTAAGTAATATTTTTGATAATTTAGGATTAATAATATAAATATAAAATTCAGAAATAATAAAATACTAAGAACAATAACTAAAGTACAAAAATAAAACACGACAATAATAAGATGACATTCTTGAGGTAGGGGATCTCCACTAGTGTCGGTTACGGATTCAATAGGTGCGAATGCGTGTAATATCTATATGTAGGTATTATGCAAACTTAGCATGCAAAACTAAATGCAAGCAAGATATGATAATCATTAAGGTTCCCCGACCATAACATAAACTCTTTTGCTACACGTGCTAGGTAATGAAGAGAGGCTGTTCTCACCCCATCCATTCCCCTTTTGTAACGGCACTCATCTCTATGTCCATAAAGACAACTGATGCACACTCAACTTTTGTACACCATCATAAAGAATTGCAACACAAGAATGTAACATAGTCATAGTTAATACTAAACTTCATTCGTAACTTCAACTAGGGATCACCCCGTGTCCTCAAGAACACAATAAACTACTCAAATATAGCATGAGTGTTCATAATCATGGAGAATAAAATAGACATCAAGTTCTAAAAATATAAATAAATCACTAAACAACTCAAGTACGACACAACGAAATATCGATAATACTAAAGACAAATTTAGGAGATCAATCTATTGGAGGAAGAGGCGGCGGTGATAATGTTGATATCAATTCCGGCGATGGAGATGGTGGCAACACGGTGATGATGTCCTCCTTCGATAATCTTCAATGGTGGGTGGTGAAATATGGTGGAAATTGGCAGAAAAGAAGCAACTCCTTCTCTTAAGAGGAAGAACCCTTCTGTAGCTAGGGCCTGAATTTCCAATATTTGGTATCAGAGCCTGAGATTCCTTCATAACGAGGGATCATGGCTGGGAATAAGCAGTAGATCGTGGCTGTGCAAGGAGGAGCCAAGAAGGAGACGCTGGCACCGGTGATCTACCCGCAACTAGGATGCAACAATTACACCATTTGGGCAGTGAAGATGAGCATCGCGCTCGAAGACCAGGATGTGTGGGAGGGTGTTGATCCCAGCGGCGCCGCATAATACCGCAAAGATAGGCAAGCTCTAACGGTGATCTATCAAGCGGTACCCGACCATGTCATGCAGCAGCTCACAGATAAGAAGTCAGTGAAAGAGGCGTGGGATGCAATAAAAATCCTATACCAGTGACACACGTGTCTGAGAAGCTAATCTTCAAACCTTACAGAAGAGCTAAGAGATGTTATCGATGGAAGAAGGGAGTCTATCGATGATTTTGCTGCTAGGATCGGGGTGATCGTGAGTGGCATATGCGGTCTAGGCGAGACCATGCATGAGATTTCGATTGTTCGATGTTGCTTGTGAGCAGCCCCTCCTTGCTACCTGCAGCTTGTCACCTCCATCCAGTAGTGCATCGATCTCTCGACACTCACAGTGGAGGATCTTGTCGGAAGATTCAAGGCGCACGACGAACAACTCCGTCTCAGCTTCGGTGATCTGAAGGAGGGGAGCACCTCATGCTCACGCGTAGCCAATGGGAGAATTTGACTGCTACAGCAAAGAAGGGGGTGGGTCAGAAGGCTTTGGTAGCACGAGAAAAAAGGAGAAAGGGAACAGTAGGCGAGGCTAGATGAAGAAGGCCAGTAATAGCCCAGACGGCGTACGCCTAAGTCCAAGCAAAAGTTCAACGAGAGAAAAATTAAATGCTTCAATTGCAGGACCACAAACACTTCAGGTCGGAGTGTCGCAAGCCCAAGAAAGAAGCAACATTGTTGGCAGAAAAAGGAGATGACGATTCGGCACTGTTGATGCTCGAGGTGTGCGAACTGATGGAGAACAAGGAATCCGTAACCGAGACAATGGCTCTCGTGGAGCGCTCGTGGAGGAGAACATTTTCCTCCAACACAGAGGGAACGAGAAAGAAAACGGCAATGTCCAGTACCAAGACACCGGCGTGAGTAAACGCATGACCAGCAAAAAGTAGTTCACTGAGCTAAACACAACAGTCGGTTGCATTGTGCGTTTTGGCGACGGATTGACGGTCGACATCGTGGGCGCGGGACAGTGCTATTCGAAGCATGTACTAGCAAGCACAAGGCATTGACATATGTGTACTACATTCCAAGGTTAACAAGCAACATAGTCTTGGCCAACTAGAGGAACGATGGCTGCAAGATTATTCTAGAAGACGGCTACTTGTGTGTTCGATCGTCAAAGGAAGCTCCGGCCCCGTGCTCAACCTGGACCTCGCTGAGCCGGTGTGCTTGATGGCACGCCTTGATGATGATGCATGGAAGTGGCACCTGGCACGCTCGCTATAGGCACCCGAACTTCCAGGTGTTGCACAAACTGAGCCAGGAGGGCTTAGTGGATGGACTCCCACATACCAAGCATGTTGAGCAGCTCTGCGACGGATGCCTCGTGGGAAAACAGCGGCGCCCGTTCCTGCAAGAGGCAAAATTCAGAGCATCCAAGGTGCTAGAGCTTGTTCATGGTGATCTTTTTGGACCGAACACACCATCAATCCCAGCTGGTAGCAAGTAATTTTTTTGCTAGTAGTTGATGACTACAGTAGGTACATCTGGATTGTTCTCTTGAAATTGAAAGATCAAGCATTTGTTGCATTCAAGAAGATCAAAGTTGCAGTTGCGGTTGAAGCGGAGGCAAAGCTAAAAGCACTCCGAACGGATCAGGGAGGTGAGTTCGTGTCGAATGAATTCACCACGTACTGTGAACAACATGGCATCTGAAGGTACTTGATCGCCCCATACTCTCCACAACAGAACAAGGTGGTTGAGCGCAGGAATCAGATGGTCGTCGCTATGACTCGAAGTATGATAAAGAGCAAGAACGTTCCTCGTGAGTTCTGGGGTGAAGCTGTGACCACTGTCGTGTACCTGCTGAACCGGGTGCTGACCAAGAGTGTGGTCGGCATGGCACCATGTGAAGCATGGTGTGGATGCAAGCCAACGGTGGAGCACCTACGAATATTCGGCTGCGTCGCGCATGTCTAGACGGTGGGCGGTCATCTGAAAAAGCTCGCTGATCGTAGTACTCCCATGGTGCTAATCGGGTAGAGAAAGCTTCTAAGGCATACCGTGTTTTTAATCCAGCTACCAGGAGAGTGTGCGTCACACGAGATGGTGCGTTCGAGGAGGCAAAGGTGTGGGACTGGAACACATCGCCAGAACAAAGTCAAGAAACATCCAGTGAGGTGTTTAAAGTTTTCTATGAACACATTGAACCTGCAGGTCACGCAGAAGGTGACGTTAACAACCCTGGAGGGTAGGAGGCAACAGACACTCCACCTCCAGCACACGCTAACGTGCCGGAGATGGAGAACGACGACGCAACACCCATGCCTGCATCCCCAGCAACTCCGGACACAACCGCAACACCTGCCACAGTCGTGGCGTCATGAGCGTCGTCACCAGTGTCGTCATGGCCGACACTAGTGCGCGAGTGCACTCTTGCTGATCTGTATGATACTACAGAGCCGGTGCAGTTGGAGTACCTTGGTCTGTGGTTTCTAGGCGCAGAGGAGCCTGCATCGTTCGCCGATGCGAAAAAAGAGGCAAGCTGGCGAGGTGCAATGCAGGAGGAGATGACATCAATACATGAAAACGGGATGTGGAGCCTCGTTGATCTTCCTGTCGGCCATCGCCTATAGGGCTCAAGTGGGTCATCAAAGTAAAAAAACAACTCTGATGGCACAGTGGCAGAACACAAGGCATGCTTGGTGGCGAAAGGTTACATACAGAAACAAGGCATCGATTTTGAGGAAGTGTTCTTTCCCGTCGCACGGATGGAATCAGTAGGGTTGCTCATTGCGTTAGCAGGTCAAGAGGGTTGGCAGTTGCGCCATATGGATGTCAAATTAGCCTTTCTGAATGGGGTGTTAAGGAAGAAGTTTATGTGAGCCAGTCTCCTAGTTTTATCCAAAAGGGAAAAGAGCATCAGGTGTTGAAATTACACAAGGCATTGTACGGCCTGCGGCAAGCCCCAAGAGCTTGGACCTCCAAGTTGGATGACAATACGATGGCGTCCCTTGGGTTCAAAAGAAGTCCATTGGAACATGCAATTTACAAGAGAGGTAGAGGTGAGACTAGTTTACTAATTGGTGTTTATGTTGATGATTTGGTGATAACAGGAGCCTGCAAAAACGAAATTGTGAAATTCAAGCTAAGATGAAGGGACTCTTCAAAATGAGTGATCTTGGCTTATTGAGCTATTATGTCGGCATTGAAGTATATCAAACGCCAGATGGAATCTCATTTGGTCAGGCAGCATATGTGACGAAAATCATGGAGCATTGTGGCACGAGACAGTGCAATGCAACGCAGGCTCTGATGGAAGCAAGGCTCAAGTTAAGTAAGAAGAGCACGTCACCACCGGTTGATCAAACAGTATACAGAAGTATTGTTGGAGTCGGAGATACCTTGTGTCCTTGTCAACACAAGACCGGATTTGGTGTACTCTATTGGTATTGTGAGTTGGTTCATGGAAGCTAGTACAACTGAACACATGAGTGTTGTGAAGCATATTTTGAGCTACGTCAAAGGAACAATTGAGATGGGTCAAGGAAGGAAGATATTTTTGGAGGGGTATAGCGATAGTGACATGGCAGGTGATATTGATGACTGTAAAAGTACAATGGGTGTTGCTTTCTTTCTAGGAAGGAACATGATCAACTGGCTGTCGTAGAAGCAGAAAATCATTGCCCTCTCCTCTTGCGAAGCAGAGTATATAGCAGCAGCCCCGGCAGCATGTCAGGGAGTTTGATTGGAGCATTTGCTTAGTGATCTCCTGAACCGAGAACCTGACAACGTGGTGCTAAATATTGACAACAAATCCAATATCTCTTTGTACAAGAACCCGGTGCTTCATGATAGAAGTAAGCATATCAACACCAGGTATCTTTACATCAGAGAATGGGTGGAAGAAAAAAGATTAATGTCAAGTACGTGAGCGCTGAATATCAGCTCGCTGATATCCTGACCATTGGGATGCGAGTGGTGAAGCAAGCACAATCAGCTTACGGAGATGACTGTTAGGATTAAGCTGATTGTTGCGTATAGTTTTTTTTCCCGATTTTGAGTTGGTTTGTATATCCGGTTGGTTGGACACTGTTTAGATGTCATGTTGGGCGCGGTTTAGGAAAAGGATTAGGAGATGTATTAAGTTTCTATGTAGAGCAAAGAAGCAAGCAGCAAAGGAGCTCGTCAAGTAGCTGCGCCAAAAACAATTGTTTCCCGTTTTAGTTTGATAGAGAGACACGTTATTTCGCGTGAGGTACGTGAGAAGTTCGTGTAGGTGTAGCTAGGGCCGGAATTTCCAACAACACAATAATGAGTACATCATAAAGCAGTGGATGAGTACATCATAAGCTCCTTGTTTGAAAAGAAAGAGAAAATCAAAGAGAATCCATCACGAGCTAGCTAGCTTTCAAGCAGTAAACTAACTGAAGCTTCCATCCATCCATCTAGCTAGGACACTAGGAATTTAATGGTTTTTGAACTGATGGGAGCGAAAGCAGAAAAATATAGAGCAGAGAGCATCGTCTCGCAGAGAAGGAACACGAATTGATTTAACTTGAACGCCGGGAAGGAGTGCTTGGGAGCAACAACGGCGATGGAGGCTTGCATGATGGAGTCGATGCCTTTGACGAAATCACCTCCAGCGAGCTGCAATGGCAGGCAGAAACAAACATCACATACAGTTCATATTGCATCATTAGTTCTTGCTATACTGTGACTGTTGGGGAGTCTGCCCACGTTGTCCGGACGAGGTACCCCTTAGTTTATTTTTCCATCTTTACACATTAATCATTTCGTACTCTGTAGCCCCCCAGGAACATCCAGCGAGAGGTCCTAGCGAGGCCACGTTGCCCTCCACAGACGAGACCTTGGACGAGTTGCCCCCCCCACGAGGTGACCAGGGGGCTCGGGGCACGTCACCTGCCCCGAGCATGGCCGAGGTAAACTCCCTCCAGGACAAGGCTGAGGCAGTCCGTGCCCGGTCCGAGATCCCCGGGGATGCTCGGCGAGGCGCTCTGGCGAGGATACGCCGCTTGCCCCAAACAAGGCCGAGGTCAATCTCTCCCCAGGACGAGGCGGAGGTGGGGCGCGCCCAGTCCGAGGTAGAAGACAGCACCTCGCCTGGGCGCCCAAGCCTAAAGAAATCCGCCCTTAGCCAAGCTCAACGGAAAAAGGGCGAGCACAGTGGCGATCCGTACCGGCGAGGCGAATCGAGAATATGCTGGTGGATATAGTAGGTAACGGCGAGGAGGAGAATACAGATTCGCCCGATGTACGATACTATAAGTCGGGGTGAAACCGTAATCTGCCTAGGGACAGCGATGTATATTCACTTGTAAGTCATCTTTGCCTATATAAGGGCGGAGCGGCACCCCATATGAATCCAAGCTCTCTTCACCGAGTTCCAGTTCTATTTTCCATTGCAATTTCTGTATTAATCTTCGGCGGTAATTCGAGGTAGTTCTAGTGGTTGCTAGGCGTCGTTCTCCAAGTCGTCCTCTTAGCACCTCGGTCACTCGACCCGGGGTGCCCAAGTTTACTGTCCGAGAGCAATTTCGTCGACAGTTGGCGCCAACCGTGGGGATCGAAGGGGCGACGTACTTCTGACCCAGAACTACACCATGCCACCTCGACCGAAGAAGGGAGCGACGGGAGTCAGGCGAAAGGCGGCGACGAGTGGAAGATCCGAGGTTCAGCTCCTCTCCTCCCCGGCAGAAGGCGAGATGGACGCGGGCGTGCTGGAGGCGACGAGGGCCGCGCCGGTGGGACCCGGTGGCCTGGGCGAGCACGGCCCTGGCGTCGTGGTGGACGGAGGGTCCCAGGCTGTAGCCCAGGCCTTGGGGGCGCAGGCGCCGTCGCGGTCGAAGCTATGGTGAGCACGCGGAGCCTGACGGACGAGGTGGAAGGCCTTTGGTGATAGGCTGAGGAGGCGGCGAAGAGGTCGGAGGTACTGCAGGCACGTCTTCAGGCGGCGGAATTGGAGGCGCTCAAGGCAAACGCCCAGACTCAGCAGGTGGTCGACCTGTATCGGGCGCAGCTCGAGGCGACATGAGTGCTGGCGACCCCGCCACCCTCGCTGAAAGCTCAGGCGACGGAGGAGCTGCGTCGCCAGTTGGCCGAGGGACGCTCCGCTGCGTGTGCGGAGACCCATGTCCCCGTCCCAGCCGCCGAGGCTCTTCTGCGAGACTTGAATGAGGCGCGGGCGCGGGCGGCAGCATACATGGGCGAGGCGAATCTCGAGGCGGCGCGCCTCAGGACGAGTATACTGTAGAATTAGCAAGCCGCTCGAGAAGCAGTCCGCAATTACGAAAGCGGACCGAGTCGTCAGGGGCACCAGCATGCCGAACAGCGTCCGGGCAAGGCACACGTCGATCAATAGCAAGCACACGTCGCCCGCAACCCGGAGGTCATCGACCTCACCAGCATGGCGAGCCCACTGAGCCCAGGGCTCATGGCAGTTCCGTTCCCACCTAAGTTTCGTCCTGCCGATCTACCGAAGTACGCGGGTATGACGGACCCGGTCCTGTACACAAGGGTGTACGAGGCGGCAGTGATGGCGTCAGGAGGAGGCGAGGCTATCATGGCGAAGAGCTTGCTTCTCGCTCTCACGGGCATCACCCAAACATGGTACCTCGATCTTGAGCCTCGCACGATATACTCCTGGGAGCAGTTGCGGGGGGCACTTCCAGGGGTGCCGCAACAAAGAGATGACCTCGACGGACCTCAGCAACCTTCGACAGCGTCCGGGCGAGACCATCTGCGCCTTCCAACGCCGCTTCTTCGAAGTCCAGTGCCAAGTGAAGGACGTCGCCGAGCAGACCGTCTGCGAGGCTGCGCGGCGAGGCATCAGCAACGAAGCCTTGGCCGACAAGCTGGAGAGAAAATGGCCGAGCCGTGTCGAGCAGCTGTATGATATCATGGAGGTCTATGCCCGTGTGGAAGAAGGGCAAATTCTGTGAAGGGAGGAAGCCAGAGCGTCCCAAGTATATGCGGGGATTGAGAAGGCAGAGGAGCGGTGTCCGAGACGCCACGATGTGCACCACGTCTCCGAGGAAGATCGGCGAGAGGCGGAGCAGGCCGAGTACGAGGAGGAACACGGGCGACCTCGAGGACCTCGCCAGACACAAGGGTAGCAGGCCACCCGGGATCTGCTGCATCAGGGTCCCTCACCCCGCGAGCCTCCGCGGCAGCGTGGGAGGGAGCCCTACGACCGACCGGCCCAGAACCGAGGTGGGGCAGGTCAACGCCAACGGGA